>OY728164.1:1471540484-1472165484 GCA_963277665.1 Viscum album | reverse complement strand
CTCATACCTATTTAGACACTAGAGATTAAACTCTCAGAGTGTCCTCCTCCAAGTATTTTCATTTTCAACCACTAATTTGTGGTGATATACTAGAAACACTTACTGAACATCTTCTGCACAAACATGATGAGTGTGCCGAAATAGATCCAATCCTGTAAAATAAAAACCAATTAGACACCCTAATAATGGAAAATAGAATCCCTTAACAAAAATTAATTATTTTCGTTTATTTATTATGAAAACTGATCACAAGGTCTACCTATTCAAACATGAGCAAAAAGAAGAATGATTAATTATCTATTCCTAGGTCTCCACACTAAAACCTGTATCACCTCATTTAGTAGCCACTATAATCTTAATGATATGTGCATCAGATCATAGGGGGGCCTAAATACCCATGTCTCATCTAGTATCCCATGTTTTTAGTGCTTTATAAACATAGTTGACAATGTTTCATACAAACCCATGAAACCTCACCTATAAATACCTCCAAACAACATCATATCCTTTAATCAGAGATCTTATAGCACTATTTCATAACCCCATTCCCAAAAAGTGTACCAATCATTGGACGGTAATGGTATAAGAGAGATGGTGACCCATGAGTCCCAACTCTAGTAGGCCATGGCTTGGGGACTACCATCGAGGGTATAGTGAACACACAAAAGGGAGGCATTACCCTCTAAGAGAACATATAAGGAAGATTGATATAAGATACAAATAAACGAATTCCCAATAAAAAGATAGTAAAAAATCCAAATTAATGATATGAAATGTCATGTAGGAACTACTAAAATTGAAATGGGAAACTGTAGGTACCAAAAGGGGTAAAAACAATAATTTCCCAGAATCCCGAACAAATCCTACTACCCATGAGCTAGTAGTAACTTCTCGGATCTCCAAACTGCTCCAATGGACCTATGAAACATATTATATATGCATTGGGTGGGTAAAATAGTATACTCAGTAGGATCCTTCATGGACTCTCCCATGAAAATGTAACAAATAAATACTAAATAAAAGTTAACAAAAAGTGATAATAACTAATCACTACAACACATATACTATGTTACCAACCTCACCATAAATTATCTCACAACGTATTTGATACAATAAAATATAATATATTAATTAATATCAAGGGTACCCTACTACCCCATCCCCATTAGTTTGCTGCATGGTCCAATGTTGAACGTCATGAGCATCTCTCTCAAAAAAGGCTAGCCCGAAGACACCTGGGAGTAGCACCACAATATAAAACACACGAAACACACCACCACAACCACATATCATTATGTAACCAAGTATTTTTTGTGAGCAACCATATCCCACATAACGTGTATCATACATCGGGTGTTATACCTCAATCCATCACAGTCGAGACAATGAGTAAAAATTCTCAAACAATAACATCCTATACACATTACACCTATAGTATCCTGAGGAAATAATATCAAAAATATGTGTGTGTGAAATATCCACAATCCATTAAATCCATCTACATGCATATATGGAGAAAACTAAATGTTGTTCATACCAACACATGCCACTATTATGAGAAGACAGTGGGGCCAAAGGGGGTAGTCGTCCATCCATCCTCCCACTGATGTATTAGGGAAAAATCCCCAAAGATCAGAATCCTTGGGGTGTCAGTTTCCCTAAAAAATTTGTTGGAGTTGCATATAGAAACACAAAAAGTACATGATATAATATATATCACAACAATGCTATGGGAATAACCTAGTATCAGACTCAATTCCATGTAATGTCCATCAGACTCCCAACTACCACTCTTAAGATAATATATCTTATATGTATATAACCATTTAAAGAGATACATTAAATTAATTTATCCCATTTATATATTTAAAATTACCACAATTTATTCAATAACAATGAATTAACCATTATAAATTCCAAAATACATTAAATTAGCATCACTACGTGTTCCATTCCCTCTAGGAATAACCAAATCGAGTCAATGGCTTATCTTATATATAACATCATCCTTTCCTAATAGAAATATCCAACACCTTAGGTTAAAAATTTATTCATTTATTTAAAAATAATATCACATTCCATATTTCCATGTATTCTATGAAATAATTATATGATACCAAACAAAAGGTGCTCAACTTAGTGAGTAGATGAACTACCCATTGAGTCTTTTCCAACTATAGCAGGAGTGTAGACCTATACAACCACAATATCCTAAACACAAAAAGTATGTGGTCTACCCCACACATCTTCACCTCTCTTGGAAGGACTGTAACAAAAAACAACTTACTCAATTAGCAGGGAAAGGAAAGCAGATAAACAAGAAACATATTAAAATAAGCATTCATCTTTAATATAAATTGGTAAGCCCACCTTCATCTTGTTCTATAACCTCTGGTGTCCTCCCCAACACCAACATACATAAAATGAGGCATCTTGCCACTCCATGTGTCAATTTCTACCAGAAAAACTTGGTCTCCTTGTACCACATAACATAATATCTATCCATGGTCATTTATCGGAGGCTCACATCACAACTGGGCCTCGCTACCATATATACCACAACATCCCTCTAGGTTTATCCATCCCAGGATCACATCACATCACAAGTATTAGGATACAAATAAGAAACTGGGCTCTTGGCCCAAAGACAAGGCATCCATCTTTCACACATAACCAGTTGTCACTACATTAAACCATATGGCATTATGCCTTAACAAGAATATGGGTAACTCATACCCTACAAAGGCATTAGAAGTTATCACACAAATGATTCATTATTCCTTCTTGAATTAAATGATTTGATATTCACATGTTCCAACTACTGGAAACATAAGAAAAAAGATATCACAAATATCAAAAATTAATTAAACAATTAATTTATCATACCTTTAATTCATTTATCGACAAGAATTAACTAGATTTATGGTCATTTGACAATTAAATTAAAAATTAATAATTGCATCAATTTATTATAACCAATTTTCCAAAAATAACACAAACCAGATTAATTAAAAATTCATCTTTAATCATTTATCAAATTAATTATGAATGAATTCTGTAATTACATTCATTGCCAATTTCTATCCAGATCAACATTTTAAACCAATAAAAAATTATATATCACACTATCTATAAAATTAAAAGGTAAACTGTTCTAATGATACAAAGCAATAAAATCACTATGCAATCGATAGAAATTCCTTAATACAGTTCATGTTTAGAAATAGGTCAATTCAATTTTGATATAAGGGTATAAATATTGATATCTATATGAATGAATTTATATAAAAACAAAGACATAATAAATCCCCTACCTAAGAAGATCACTGACATCCTTAACATGAGAACGAGTCAACATAACGGATCCCAATCACCTCTCCCATAAGATTTTCATCCATCTGAGTATTCAAGAACACAACCAAACCTTCCCACAACCTAGAAAACCCCATTAGAAAAATGGGATACCACATGACATCACATGGAAATGATAAACATGAGGAAACTGATTGATGTGACCATAAGAATGGAGGTATACCACACCTCAAATCGAAGATGGATCACTATCGATCGTAGGTGGGATCTAGGGAACATTTCATTATGATGGAATCCCAAAAACATTGAATAGGGGGTCACCGTGTTTCCTGGAGTCGAGGGAGAGCTGCTACAATTATAGGGTTTGACAAAACTTGATTGGATGGAATGTTTTAGAACAAACATCCTTGGGGGGTTACACACTATGAAATCACCATTTACGTTTTGTAATGCCTTGGTTTTGGTTCTCACCAAAAAACTCGTCTCCTCAATAATTATTTTTTTGAACCTTGAAATAATACACATTGTGAAACCCTCTTTCACATCATGTAATAGTTATTGATGACATGAAATCTCCTTGCCTATAGATTCTAGTGATAGAAACACTTGTAGACATCTTCCCATTATTTTAGTAGCACCTCAATCTTCAGATTCACACAAAGGGTAAAACCATGCAGATTCGGGCCCCAAAAAATGGCCAAAGCACATTATAAAATCCCATATCATGTCCTCCAAAAAATTAATGGTCCATTTATTCTAGTCATTAGAAAGAGGGTGAAACACATTTCTCAAATGAAACTGAGACCAAAATTCCTCATATAACCCCCTTCATAATCATGACAGGAAGCAAGCATCACATTCTGAAATAAAAACCGACGACACATTGTGATGATAGACTATATAATTCAAGAAAATTCAGTCCAGTAAATCTACGAAACTCTGATCTGGGATAGCTAGTAAGAAGTCCTACATGGTGAGTTGGTCTAAGATCATCCAAATGGAATTGTTCCCTCTAGTGGACTGTGGAATCTGGGTCATAATGTCCATATATATATCATTCCACTTCCATTGTAGAACCTTATAGGGTTTAGCTAAACCCAATGGATCTTGGTTCATTACATTTACCTGCTAACAAGTGAGGCTTTGATTAACAAAATTATCTATAAACATTATAACACAATGATATTTTTATAGAAAACTATGTTCAATAATGTATACAATAAAAACCAATGAGCCTAAAGGACCTTGAAATATTATTATATTGTTTTTACCATCAAAACCCAGCTATTGAATTGGTGGGTATGAATTGCTGAAACAAAATTATAAAATATATATGTAATGTTCATTCTTAACAACTGTGTATTGATTAATATTTAACAATTAAACATTATATTCTTTGTAATGTCATATTATTCTTGTTAAATACATTTCCTTTGAAAATTAAATTTATTATTTTTTGAAAAAAATATTATTTTTAATTATTTCAACTTTTATAGATCATATTTTAAAAATAATCATATTATTTGAAATCATTATATCAAAATAAACATAGGGTTAATATTGGATAATTTTATGAAAGGATTTATTTTCTTGGGAATAGTGAATATTTATATTCTTATGGTTAACATTAGTTTTTCAATAATGAACAAAGTTCCTTTTTTAAAGGAATATAATTAAAATTATTTCAATTATATTAGGAATAACCTAATTCATTTTTTCAAAATCAATTTTTTTCGTAAATTTATTATATAAAATTTTACATGAAAAAATCATTTTTCATAGAAACTATTTTTAAGTGTGAAATGTTTTTTAATCAAAATAATTTTAATTTATCACTTTAGTGAAATATTTTAGTAAAATTTAAACATTATACATTCAATAAAATGTTTTAAATTTACTGTAATAATACTCTAAGCATGTGATATGAGTAAAACATGTTATATTCTTCAAGGTGTATTTTTCTAAAAAGATGATTTTGTAATGTTTTATTGATTTATTTTAAATAAAATTATTTTAATTATTATTATTGAACATAAAATAATTAACACCTATTTGGAATTAGTTTGATTAAATTTTTAATGTGGTCCCTTTTAATTTTGGTCAATATTAATTGTAATCATGGTAAAGTTTATTACCTTAGTAAATAGTAAAGCAGCTACATCTAGGATAAAAATAGGAGATAAGAAAATAAATTTTCTTCATAATTAGTTTTGGATGAATATTATTAGTTATTTATCACTATAGACATCAAATTTATTTTTTAAAAGAAAAATGTCCTAAAAAATGTCATCTATAATATTTAAATCAAAGAAAGTTACAAAATGTCACTCTTTTAGTTTTAAATATCCATTTTGGGATCACATAGGAACAATATAAATTTATGAAAAAATATTAATTTTATTTTATTAAATAATTAAATTAAATTTTTTATTATAATTAATCAATAAATCTTAGTCATTAAATAATAACATTAAATTCTTGTGTATTTCTAATAATGTATTTATTCAATTAATAGAATAAACAAATTAATGTTTTTCAAAATATTAACATTGAAATAATTTTAATTAATTATTGTGTACCATGAATTCTACTGATTTATATGAAATTTTAGGGAAATTTTATAGGATTATATTGTAATTCTCTTTTTTTTCTTTATGTATATAAATTCAAATTAAATAAATAATTGTAAAATAACATTAATGATTTTATACAATAAAAAATATTTTATTAATGGATTTAAAATGTGTAAAAATATTAGATTCTTCCAAATGAATGTTTTATGTTTGTAAACAAAAAAAAGGTATATTTATGGGACATTTTTTATTTTATTCTTACATTATTATCCCATAAATGGAAGAAGATGTAATATTACATTAATTTTCAAAAGTGTTAAAAGAGTGTTAAAACTAAAAGTTAAGGGTGAATAAATATCTAAAACCTTATTAAATTTTATTGGAAGTTAGGATTTAATCTTATAAACATCCTAGATCTGATATATATTAAATTTTATACAATTTGTAATGAAAAATAATTATGTAAATACTTATAAAAATTCCATGATTCTCCCCCATCCCCACAATAAATAGGATCTGCTCCTTTATCTTATTCATAAGACATTGATCATTATTTATCAACCCATAGATTCTAGAATCCCCAATTAACTTTATTATCCACATTTTAAGGTTAATTTATATATAAAATAAAAACCCTAGGGTCCTTAATTAGATATCTAAAAGAGTTGTTTCAGAGAAGAGGAAATCACGTTAACCGATCACTTCCTTTTAATTATACCTTCAAAACGTCTAAATCTATTGAATTATTCATTTAATAAGAAATTAAGTATCATAAATATACTTATAAAAAGTTATGATCATTTAAAAACCACTATTTTACCATATTATCTGTCAAATGAGAAGTGAATGTATCTCTCGTGAGTGGGCGTGAATTACCATCTACATGCATCGATACAATTCATTTTTCATTACCATATATTTATGTATGAGTATGAATATGTGTTTATAGTTTAAATATGGTATTTATGAAAATATTATAATTATATAATTATAATATAACATCTAACTTATAACCATTCAAACCGTTGGAAAATGATAATGTCGTTCATGCCCATATGTGGACTACCATGTCCATGAATCCATGTGATTAAATTTTCATATCCAAATTACATGTATGGTAATATGGATATATTTCATTATTATGTATGATTTATATTATATATAAACTATTGTATAAGGATTAATTGTTATTTACCATTCTTTTGTTCCATTTGTCGAAAATTGAAATCATCATTGATGTGTGTGTATGGCATACCATCTTTATGAACTATGTAATTAATTTTTCTATCTCTGAATTTATGTCTGATTCTAAATATGTATATATAAGGAATATATTTGAAATAATAATTTTGGAAATTAATATCGTATTAATGTTTAATAAATGTAAATTTAATATAAATGATGTGAAACAACTTTCGAAGAAACCTAATCTCTAGGTATGGGATTATCATCTCTCTTTTATCTCTAGGGGTCTCATGCTATATTCACCAATTTTGTATTTTATACAGAGTATATACGTCCAAAAGATGTATTTTATGATTATTCATATGAATATTATGGGTATTTTCACATTCATCTAATTTTCTTTCATTCATGGTGCTTATGATTTAAATGTGACCAATAAAGTATGGTTTTCTCTAACTATCAAAAAAAATTCAATATTATTCATTAATAAGATTCAGATGATAAAATATAATTTTTTACCTCTCAATAAAATGATTAATTTTTGCCTCCTATTGTTATATCTTAATATTTCATTATTTCATTTCATTTTCCTCTCATTGTGTACTCAATATACTACAAATATGATTGTAAGGAAAACTAACATCATTTCTCTTTTTTTAATGAAAATAATTTATTTCTGGTGAACTTATATTATGGAAATGATTTATATAATTTCATCAATACTCTAAAACGCTATTTTAATTTCATTTTAACCATTTTTATCTTTCTATAAAAAGTTTTAAAAGGATTCTACTTGTTTTTTGAATTATGATGTTATTGACAATATATAAAAATATTTTAAAGGAATTTTTTATTTTTGAAATATAAAAAAATGAATGAAATCTCTCTCCATAATGACTAACCAATGTTACAAGGTATAAAATAAATGTTTCAATGAAGATTTGATAAGAAAATATAATCAAATATATTTCAGAAATATTTAGGATTTTAAACAGCTATTTCAATTTGAAAATGATATTTTCCTCAAGAATCATTCATGTTATCGATTAAAGGAGTTATGCATGTATGGTAAAAATATTTGATATTACTTATTATTTAATTAAGATGTTATCAACCAATAAAATATTTATTCTTCAACTTGGTGGTCTATGATTATGATAATGACTTATCTATGAAATCCATTTCATTCAATGGTATTTTATACGTTGAATTGAGGAAATGTTTATGAAACCCATTTTACATTCATCTATTATGATATGATGATATGATGACTGTTATTATGATCTTGTGGAATGAATATATATATTTTTTATTATTTAATGATTGAAATATGAATTATATATCCCTAAATTTCATTTGTTAATGTTTTATATCCCATGAGATATCTATGGGAATCAATTCAATGTGCATGATAAAATTCAAAAAACAATTGGAAGTTCCTAATCAATTATGGGAAATAAGTTGATGCATTTGATTAATTACAGGATATAAGTTTATGTGCTTCATGACTTTGGGAAGCATGCGTTGAGGCCTGATCTGTTATGATATTATGGTCATGGTAGTTAACCTTAACATGTGAAATGTTTTCTATAATTATGATAGTTCCATATGTCATTGTCTTGAACTAATGGTTCATGATTTATTTATAATGTTATGTCACTCTTATGAATCATGCCTTTTTTAATAATAAATCATTATTCCATGACTATTTTTTATGATATTTTATAGGTTGTGCACGAATATTGTACTGTATGTTCATGATATAATATCCTTATCCTTATCTTATTCATTTATATGATCAACAATTAATATCTTCAACATTCACCTGTATTGAGTATATGAGCTCAATCATTATTATTTTTTCATTCCACAGGTCATCAGGAATAGTTTTAAGCTGGGTTTATATAAGAAATGTAAAAATGGGAATGTCACTCTATGGGATGTTTAAGATCTATCATGAGATAAGAAGACTGTGAATGTATTTTCCAAATACAATGATCTGTTATGGCCCTCAAGTTTGTTTTTGTTAATTTTTTTGAAGTCTCATCTAAGATTTTTTTTATTTATGTATAAATATATTGGGTCGATATAGTTGGCATCAGATGATGATTTAGTCAGTATTTAGTGATTACGGTTAGAAATACTTTCTGAAACACATGGGGATATGTATACATATAACATCATAATGATTTTTAATGACCATTGAAAACATAGGTTAAAAGTAAGTTCCCATAAATTAAGAATAATATTCGCTAATTTGTACATGATATAAATTATATTTCCCAATTATTTTATATCTAACACGGATAAATATTACATGATACTTAGATTTTTCATTTCATGTTTTAGGTAATGGATTGTAAATGAATGAATCATGTTAATACTAAACAAAGTGAACAATGAAATGATAATTCAATAGAGAAAACAAATGTTATGGGAGTTGGATTGAAAAATTCAATTTCTATGCTCAAAAAAAGTTATCAATATATGAATTTATTTGATCATCCAAATTTTAAATGGATGAAACAACATTCTTTTGATTCCTTCATGAGGCAATGTCCACCTTTTTTTAGTGGTTCCACTAGTCACTGAGTAATGGATTAGTACCATTTATAATATAATATTCATCCACCAATGTATCAGTCATGAAAATTCATTTTGGATGTCTATCATTCCAATGGATAAGTGGGTCAATACTATACTCTTATCTAGATTATGAGGTAACATAAAGAAATTTAATCCATGGATTGGGATGAATTTAAGATATTTTATATAAACAATTATATTCTTCATATTCTTCATATTAGAATAAATAATTAATTCCATGAGATAAATCATAATGATGACAAATCCTCTAGTACATATGAGGAGAATATTACAATAATTTTTAGGTACACTTAAATAATTTTCATCCAACCGGAATGTAAAGTTGATCAATTTTTTATTTTCTAAAACCACATTTCAAAATTATGTTAGGTATAAGATAGATTAGTATCAACAATAAAATTATTTCATGTGTACATAAGGTATAAAATGAAATTAGAGATTCCCATTATTTCCCTGGTTATGATAATTAAATGATTATGGAGTCTCATGAATACTCAAATAAATAACACGGTCCAAAGAAATTTCAATTGTCCACATGCAATAAGTTTGGGAAGAAACATCAATAGAATATATTGAATGGATCTCTAAGGAGAAATAAATATGTAATGGTAGGTAATAATTCCTATTAATATTTAAAGGGTATGAATATGATGTATAATGTAATAGAGGGAAGAAGATTCTAACTAACACACCACCCAAACTCAAATTCTTCCAATAATAGTAATATGTGAATTATACCAACCCCTTGATGAATTTAGGATTTTTATGATCATAAAAAGTAAAAAATTATGTATAATAATAAATGTAAGGATTATTAATTCACAATAGTTTAATTTAATCATCATCATTAGGTCACATTTATCCTCTACTCAAGGGTTGGGGATTGTTGGCGCAAAAATTCAGGACAGAGAGGAAACCAAAAGGAGGCACCATCACTGCCTCGCAATGCTATTCCATGGAGTCCCCCCCTGCATTGCAGCCACCTCATAGTATAAGGGAGGGATGCTCCATGACCATAGTTGATGTTTTCAAGCCCACCGCGAAGTAAGGTGGCAGGATGCTTCGCGACATCATTTGACATTCGCGAGCCCGCTGCGAAGCAAGGAGGCGGGATGTGTCACGACCACATTTGACGATCGCGAGCCCACCGCGAAGCAACAATGTTCCCATTCGCCCAGTGTCAGCTCCGCTCTACGGTGCCTCTTTCCTATAAATACCAGGATCCTTCTAAGAACAAAGGATGGAAAATCCAACCTTTCAGCTTCCCATCTCCTGAATCGCAAAGCATCCTTCTACTCTGCGAACCATGAGCTATGTGAGGTACTTCTACTCCGCAAAGTGCTTCCCCTTCACCTAGTTTTGATCCCCTCTTCTAAGAGGGATGCCCTTTTTGAATCCTAAGGGCCTCTATGAAGGAAGCGGATCCCCAAGGGGACCTGGGACTTCACGGATCATTTATGCTTTGCGAAACACCCTTCATGTGCACATGATCTACATGCTAAGGTAGGGTCACTATAATTCGTGAAGCACATTGGATCATGACACCTCGCTTTGCAAGTCACCTTTGCTCCACGAGGCAGTGCTCTGCGAATTCCCTTCCACTTCGTGATGAACCCCCCCCCCCCCCCCATGCACCTCTACCCTATTCTTAGGCTCAGGCACTCCACTTCGCGAAGCACACCCCTTCGCAAGTGTCCTATGCCACGCGAAGCAACAGAGCTTCACGAGGCCCTTGCCAATGGACCCCTCTGCTTAGAAATTCCTTTTCTCGTGCGACCCTCCAGGTTTGCATGATGTGAATTTAGAGTCCCCTAGACGATACTACCCATTGTGTTTCTTCACCTCATGCTTTTTCGCATAGGCATGCTAATGGCTATTGCTTCTTCGTATAGACATGGTAACGTGGACCCCTCGATGGTTCACTCTGTAAAACCCCCTCACCACGGAATTTCCGATGCCTTCCATTCCAGAAGGATTAGAGGGTACAAGTTATGTAAGTACTAGGGGTGTGTAGTAAACCCACCTCGTCTGAGTTGCAGGGCGCTAAACTGCCAAGCACCTTCATCCTTAGCACATGACATTAAACTGTGACATCGCCCCGTGCCTCGCACATGGGGTGCCCCCACCTTGGAAATTCTCCACGCCCTAGTATCCAAAGGGGATGTTATACTCTTTAAGGGAGTGGAATTTGTCCTTTGGGGATGGGTGACCATCTCAGTGTAAGCACCTAACCTTATTTTGGGAGGCAACATCCATTCTCCTCCTTTCATCTTTGGTCCCTAGGGCCAACGCATGGCATGATGGGGGGATGATGCTTCCCCTTTCTTTGGTCCCAAGTCCCTCTCCCGCCACAGATTGTCACCATCGAGCCTCCATCTTGTAGTAAGTCCCAATATTTCTCTCCCTCAACCACTCAACGTGTAAGCCCCTCTCCATTCATCATGGACACACCTTTCATGAAGTGATCATCAGGTCTCTGATTTCTCTTGTTTCTCACACCAAGCATGACTCAAGTGATCTTAGAGTGAGTACTGAACATGGAAAACACCTACAGAATCCTAGAGTGTAAGCCATAACCCATTTCAAACTACACGGTCTTTGATCCTTGCCAAGGCAGGGTACGTAAGAAGCCTCCATAAAGTTCAAGCCCACCACCTGGTCATTCTGACCCCCTTCACGTCGGTTCACCAAACAAATTGGGAAGCCTAGAGTGTAAGCCCCAAACACCACATCGAACTACGAGGAATTTGATCCATGTCAAGGCATGGTATGTGGGAATCCTCCACAAGGTTCAAGCCCAACACCAATCACACCGACTCCCTTCACATCAGTTCACCAATACCTGGGCATCCTAGAGTGTAATCCCCTCACATTTCCATCCTAAACTACGTGGTCTTTTATCCTTGCAAAGGAAGGGTCCATAAGAATCCTCCCTGAGGTTCAATCCCACCACCCAAGTCGTTCTGACCCCCTTCACATTGGTTCAATCCCCAACACCTTGGAAATCCTAGAGTGTAATCCCCAACCCAACCCGAACTACAAGGACTTTGAACCATGTCAAGGCATGGTACGTAGGAAGCCTCCACGAGGTTCAATCCCACCACCCGTTGGTTGCTCCGACTCCCTTCACGTCAGTTCACCAACACATGGGCAGCCTAGAGTGTAACCCCCTACCCATCCCAAACTACGAGGACTTTGATCTATGTCAAGGCATGGTACTTAAGAAGACTCCACGAGGTTCAATCCCACCACCTGTTGGTCACTCCGACTCCATTCACATCAGTTCACGAACACCTGGGAACCTAGAGTGTAAGCCCCAACCCATCCCAAACTACGTGGTATTTGATCCATTTCAAGTCATGGTACATAGGAAGCCTCAATGAGGATCAATCCTAAAAATAATTGGCCCACACCATCTCCGTGTCGGTGTGCCAAGCCCCCTTTCCACCCGAACTATGAGGACTTTGATCCATGTCAAGGCATGGTAGGTAGGAAGCCTCCATGAGGTTCAAGACCACCACTCGGTCGTTCTGACCTCCTTTACGTCGGTTCACCCCCATCCTGCATGACGTCGAACTGTGATCCTATCCAGTGGTAAGCCGTTGTGATCCCATTCAGCGGTAAGTCATTGTCATCCCATCCAACGGTAAGCCATTGTGACCCAATCTGGCGGTAAGCCGTTGAAACCCCAAATCGACAGCAAGCCATCATCAGATGAACTACATGGACTTTGGATCCCTACCATAGGGATATGTATGAAGTCTCTTCGAGGCTCAAGCCCAAAACCATCTTCACCCCATGACGGTTCCATCCCATTCAGCATCCAATTCACAGAACTTTCGACCATCCATCCTGATTCTTACCTGGGACACCACATCCTAGAGGAATCATGCCACCCCATTACCCACTCCCACTAGCAGCATTCAAAAAGCCACCCACGATTTGGCCCCAATATCGGCGTTCCCTCCAGGGGTTTCCTCCATCTGTTCCACTCTAACTAGTGTTCTGATCAACCCGATCCATCTTCAATGGATGTTAAACTTGCAGCATACCCTGTGATAAGCATAGGAAGATTAGGAAAACCTCAGATACATGCCCATGGAATATGGTTCCCCACGTTCGCTGTTGGATTCCTCGGGCTTCTACGCCCTCAAAAATCCCTATAATAAGGGATAGAAGATAGACACACCAATCCCCCAGCATCCAGACATTCCAGTGATTCCCCACATGACTACTCCCCTATCCAAAGCTTGCTTCCCTGACTGGACCCCTTAGAATGTCCTGATAGAATCAGCGTAATTAACTGGTTTCCATGAAGATATGGCCCAGGAAGAGTTTCATGAACAATGTCTTAAATCTATGAGGGAGACATGGACTAGGTGAATATTTCTATGGAGGAATCCATGAAAGGAAGAACTGACATCCCATCATCCCGTTTCGATCAAGGAGAAGACTTCCTTGAATAAGGAGTGGATGCCACTCGCCTTTCGAAAGCAGGAATGCGGTGTAACAAAAAGCTGCTTCCTTTGTCCCCAAATAAGATGGATGCGCGCGTCCCGAAGAAAGTGTCAGAAAAAAAAAATTGTGAACCCAACCTGAAAGAATTCTCCTCAATATAGAGATTTTTAGCACTCGGGGCATCAATATATTTCCGTGTCACCGGATCCAGTTATCTGGCACCGGGTCCCGCCAAACAAATAGTGGGCCTGGCATGAAGATCACCAGATGTTAGGGTAGTAGGACGTTGGAAATCCCGGTCTGCAACGTTGTCAGCATGGATCCCTCTTACCGTCCACAGAAGATGGAACAGAGCTAGGGAACTGGTTGTCGATTTCATTTCCTAGCAGTATTAATGAGTTCATCTCCCTACTTTCAAGAACCAAGTTGTTTCATACGGAGCTCGATCACCTTCCCACCGGAGCATGGGTAGGAGAAATAACAACGCGGCTACCCCACATGGTTCTACCTCTTCCATGACGTCTTTGACCACCACGACTTCTGGGCACCCATGCCCACTCTCCCTGACAGAAATTATCCAGCAAAGGGTAATTAATGACCTTTTACGTAGGTATGAGGTGGAGGGGATCATCCTCACCAGGGATATGTCCTGCCTAGATCTCGAGGTGGCTGCGCCTCGCCATCAACTCCACCCCTGAGGGCTGTACAGGGAGCCACTGCTCCCCACCCCAACATTCAATTATTTCGGGAGCTTTTCCTCAGAACGCCTTGACGACTCCCTGCCTTACGTTGATGAGGTTGGCGATGTCCGACCCAGTCCGATCAGATTCCCAATCCAAGGACTCCCAGCAAGGGCTCCCACGTGGCCACGTCGGCGCTGCCGCCCGGTCTTGCCGAAGGAGCACGTAAGCTTTTGGTCGGAGTGGACACTCAAGAGGGGGGGGGGTGAATTGAGTTCCAATTAAAATTTCTGTTTTTAAAACATTGTCTTAAAAACCCCCAAATAAAATACTGAATTAATTGTAGTGAATTTATATCAAAGTAAGGGTTCAGTTGGGTTCTCAAGGGATTGATTATTTCCTAGTTAATCAAAATTGAAAAGTTGATTAACTTTTGAAACCAACTTACTTATTTACAACTGATATAAACACTAGCGAATTTAATTATCAAAGTGACTTTAAAACAGTTTTGGTTTTAAAGAGATTTGTAGCGGAATAAAAGAATAACTTTGAAAGATGTAGCACAGTAAATATAACCAAGAGGTTCAGTCTCAAGATGAGACTTAGTCCTCTCAAAACTTTATAAAAGTGATCCACACCCTGGATCGGGGATTACAACAGTATACAATTGTCCAGGTCCAAGACCTCTACCACTGTTATTCGTGGGAAAAATAACAACAACAACCAGCTGTCCAGGTCTCACACAACCTCTACCACTATCTCAGTGGAAAAGAAAAGATGTAAAAGTGTTGAGTGAGGATTTAAAAATCCTCCAGTTAGAGTACATGAGACAGTGTGTGTGCAAAATACAGCATATAACACACACTGCTCAATATGTAAAAAAGATAAATCACATAGAAAATAGTTAGAGTTTAGAAAAGGCTCTAGTGATTTTTCGGGCAGTTCTGGACTCCTTTGATTGATCAGAATTTGCTCTGAGTCCTCTTCTGGTTTTTTTCTGGAAAACAGAGTATCATCTGTTTCCTTGACTTCCAGGTGTAGAGACAGTCGATGAAGCTTATGTTCTCGTTCTTAGCTCTTCACTGGTATGCAGTAATGAGTTCTTCATGTACGTTCTGTCATCTCTTTGCATTCACACTTGGTAGTTCTCCAGCACACCTCGTGGTATCTGTATCTTTGTATTCGTCGATTCATACTATTTTGTAGTAGCACATCCTTACTTTAGTAAAACCACGTGCTCCGGCAGAAGATGATTTACTTTTTGCAGGTACGAGGTACGGTTCCCTGACATCCAACAAAACACATTAAATAAATTTAAGTGTATTAAAATATCCCTGATATGACCATTGGTTAGATTAAATAATGATAAAGAAATTAAAGCAGTGTCGGGTCCTGTCTCTGGAATGGTAGCTCTTGATATCAGTAGACTTGTGTTACAGTGTGTGTCTGTAGGTCTGAGTATTGGTAGACACTTGTAATGGTAGACTTGTCTGTCGGTAGACTTGATGTATCGGTGGTGATGGACTTGTAACAGTAGCGGTGGCTCTGCCTTTACCAGTAATGGTAACTCTCTATCGGTAGTTGTGGCTCTGCCTTGTAATGGTGGCGGAAGCTCTCTATCGGTAGCTGTGGCTCTACCTTGTAATCGTGGCGGTAGCTCTCTATCGGTAGCTGTGGCTCTGCCTTGTAATGGTGAGCTTGTAGCTGTTACTCTATCGGTAAACTCTGTATCGGTAGCTCTAATCGATATCGGTAGCTCGTTTGTAACGGTAGCTGAAAAACCGTTTGAGAATTCACTTGGCAGAAAGAGTTAAATCATAGTAAACATATATCTGATAATTCAAAAGACTTAATTTAAGCATAATGAAAGTGACAACATATATTATAGTATATTTGGAATGTATTAAGCATAATCAAGATATAAAGAAAGAATGGTTGGGATTATCAAAACACAATAAAGCCACTTAATTCCAGAGGGTTCAACAATCTCCCCCTTTTTGATAATCACAACTTATGCCAAAATAAAGTAATATCAGAGGAAACAAAAAAACAAAAAAATATATATCAAAGTATGATATCAATAGTATAGTATCAGAGGAAAAATATGGAAACAGGAATATATCAAGAAATAATGCAGTATCAGAGGAAGGCATAAGCAAGATTCTTTGATTTTCATATTTCTCCCCCTATCAATTTTAACTACAGGATTTTCTCCATAGTAGTGATGTTCTCCCTCTTTCAATTTCACTGGGTACAGGTTTTCAATAATTTCTCCCCCTTTGTGATTAACAAAAATGAGGGTATTAGAGAAAAGAGAGGGACTAGGAAAGAAAATAGACAGAGTGAAATATATAGTGAAGAGAGAAATGAAGGATTTGATTGATAAGTAAAAGATACAGTGGGAAAACCAGAGAAGTACAAAGATACAATGAATCCCATTAAAAAAAGAAAAAATAGAGCTAGAAGCACTCAATCATCCTCTTGAATAGGTGTCTTTCCTTTGGGATCAGTAGGGGGTTCAGAGGTAGAATCAGCAGGTTTGGGAATTTCTGAAAGAACCACTGGTGGATCAGCAACTGATACAGTACCAGATCTGAAATCTGTGCTCCTCTGAAGGATCATCAGTGTCAGACTTCTGATGGTTTGAACTAGAGTCAGTTGAGGAGTACTCCCAGAGGCAGAAGGTGGAAGGGCAGGTGGTACAATAACTGGCCGAGAATCCACATGCAGGAAAGGCAGCAAGAGATTCCTGAAATTCATGATGATTCTTCCACCTCTCTCCATAGCAGATACAAAATCATCTCTATTCTCTATAAACTTATCCAAAGTAGGAGAAAGCTCCCTGAGCTTGCTAACTTGTTCCCTGAACGCTTGGGTAACTGGAGGAAACTTCATATTCTCCATCAAAAGCTTGAAATGGTTGGTCATTTAGTGCTTGGTATAAACATTTTCAAAATAAGCATCCACCTTATTCTTGATTGCTTCTTGAGAAGCAGTAGCTGCCCGCAGGTGATCATGAACAAAACTACTAACCTCCCTAGTGGTAGCAAGAATCTGAGTATCTGATGCACCACTGGGACTGGCCTTAGCCAATTCTTCTCGAATAACAGTGCGGATCTGGTCAAGGTTCATACGGGAGCTAGTTGAGGGAAGAGGTTTCATTGAGAATACCACTGTCTCCTTGAAATATTGAGTCAGATTACTAACTATCTTCTGAACAAGTTCATCCTGACTGTTCAGATGTTCTTTGAATGACTTCATAAAGGCCTCAAAAACTTCCAAAAACTGTTTGACCACTTCTTTGATATACCGAATGTCATTGTGCACTTGGGTTTGAGAACTGTTCAGAGCAGTCAATGAAGTGATTGATTGTCTAAGAGCAACTACAACTCCTGTCCAACTCTCAATCTGAGTGTGGCACACCTTAAGTTCATCCACCATTTCTTTCACAGGACTGGACACACTATATCCAATGGATAACTCAAGGGATTGCTCCATGCTTTTCATCTCTTCAACCATACTTTTCTTCATATCTTCCACTGATTCCCTTATTGCTTCTATCAATTCGGATTTTAAAGACTTAAGGTCCTCCTTTGTTGCCACATTTTCAGCCATAGTGGGTAAGGTAACTGATTCCTTTTGGGGTTGGTCTTCCTCATCTGAATCTCCATAAGAAAGTCCAAGAATCATATATCCATGATCTGATGTCCAACCTTCAATGTCATATAATACTGATACTGAGCCAAGATTCTCCTCCTCACTTGGAACATTTTCTTGAGATATTTTTTCCAACTGTTCTTCCTGAGGTAATTCTGTAATTTCCTCTACAACCATAGAAGGTTCAATAGCCATTTGTTCTGAGTCATTTATGACTCTCTCATTAACAGGTTCTGCTGCTATGTCTTCCTGATCAGCCACTGTCCTGACTGTGCTAACTATTAGAGGACTCAAAATGAGCTCTTTTTCAACATTTTCCTCATCAACTGCTTCACCATCAGCCTCTTTTTCTCCATTAACATTATGATCAGATTCGGTTGTCTCATCCTCCTTAGAGGTGTCCTTGACAACATACCGGCATGCTTCTTCTTCTTCTTCTATAGTCTCTGTATCATTGTCCTTCAAGACAGTTTCTCTCTTAGGTAGTTCATTTGGAGGGTTAGCTGCTCCATAAGAAATAACTTGATGCACATGACTAGGGGGTAAGTCTAGATCTCCTCCTTCCTCTACTGATGTCTCTTCCTCCTCAGCTTCATCATCACTGTAGACCAGTTCTGGCTCATCTGGTCCAAGACCAGGATCCCTCACATCCTTTGGTCTAGAAGGATGATCCATAGGAGTATACTTGTCATAAATTTTTCCATCATCATTCACCCATGATTTCTTCCAAGGATTCCACCTGACTTTCATGTATTTACAAACAGTTCCTGTAATATAGAAGTTGTCCTTTACTACTACCAGCTCATCCTGAGGTCCAGCTATCTCCTTCACTTTCCGCATCACAGAAATTAGCTTTGAGAAAAACAATACATTTGATTTTGACTTCGGTCTAGTCATCTCTTCCACTTGAACCATAATCAATCTACATAGATTGATTCTCACACTGTGCTTCAGCAAATGTAACAGATATATGCCTTGGAATCTCAAAGTGGCAAAATATCCTCTTCTCGGACTAACAACATGCTGAATAATCTTAAACAACAGTTTATCTTCTCCTACCATCTCTGCAGCAATCACCTTTCTAGGGGTCTCATTCCCTGTGAGTTCCCGCAGAGCATCTTCATATTGAAACACATCACTGGTCGAAGGTACAGACTTGGAATAATAAGAAAAATCGCCCTCATGAGGAACTCTTAGGTTCGCAGCCCATTCTTCTGAAGTAAACGACACTTCCTGACCATTCACATATGAAACCATTCTGCTTTCTTCTTCAGATTTTTCAAAACGAACGAATTCGTAGAATTGTTTCACTAGTCCAGGATAATAAGGTCCGTTGTTGTTCGCGAAGCATTCTAGCTAACCTTGTTCTTGTAAAACCTTAAGAACTAACAATTTTCTTTCCATCAGCCATTCTACACACACTTCTTTTTCCACAACAATCTCTCTCCTTGAGAGATTTGGGTTTATTGAATTTCTTCGAGCTACACTTCCACATCCACTGGCATTCGATACTTTCTGTTGTTTCGCTTGCGGCTCATCACTCCCATCTGTGACTTGGGGTCTCTTGAAGCGGGCCATTACGGATTGGAGGCTAGGGTTCTGAAGGTCGAGAGGTTTAGGTTTAGGAGAATTTGAGCAGACAGGTTTGCGGTGAGATTGAGTGAGTCTAGTTCGTGTTTTAATATCATTTAGGATTCATAAATCACATAAATCATAAATAAAATAAATAACGGTTTGATGACTCGGCTTTACAGAATTTTAAAACAGCACGAGATGTACCAGTAAAGTCTATTAATGGTGAGGTCTTCTATCGGTGAGGTTTTCTATCGGTGAGGTTTTTCTAACGGTGAGGTTTCCTAACGGTGAGGTTTCCTAACGGTGAGGTTTCCTAATGGTGAGGTTTCTTAACGGTGAGGTTTCCTAACGGTGAGGTTTCCTAACGGTGAGGATAAGTTATCATTACTAATTCGTGTCTAATGAAACTTAATCAATCTGAACATAAAGGCTTAGTGAAAATATCAGCTAATTGAAGTTCGGTGCCTATAAAATCAAGTGTTATATCACCTCTATGATAATGATCTCTTAAAAAGTGGTGTCTAACATCAATATGTTTAGCTCTAAAGTGAGACACAGGGTTCTTAGAGATATTAATCGCACTTGTGTTGTCACAGTTGATTGACACATGTTAAAAGTCAAATCCATAATCCAGTAGTGTGTGTTTCATCCACAGAATCTGTGCATAGCAACTACTAGCAGCGATGTATTCTGCTTCAGCAGTAGACAATGCAACTGAGTTCTGTTTCTTACTACACCATGATACTAGGGATTTTCCAAGTGACATGTTCTAGATGTGCTCTTCCAATCTAACTTACAGCCAGCAAAATCAGCATCCGAATAACTTATTAAATCAAATGATTGTTCTTTTGGATAAAACAAACCCATATTAAAAGTATTTGTAAGATATTTGAAAATCCTTTTAACAGCAAGTAAGTGTGACTCTTTAGGATTAGCTTGAAATCTAGCACACATACATACACTAAACATAATATCTGGTCGACTAGCAGTAAGATAAAGTAAACTCCCAATCATACCTCTGTAATTATTTTGATCAACTGGTTTCCCAGATTCATCAACATCCAATTTACAGGTGGTACTCATAGGTATATCACTTTCCTTAATACTATCCAAACCAAAACGTTTTAATAAATCCTTAGTATATTTACTTTGATTTAGAATAATTCCATTTTAGTTTGAAAATTTTGAAAACCAAGAAAATACTTAAGCTCTCCCATTAAGCTCATTTCAAACTCATTTTTCATAACCTGTGAAAATTCATTACATAAAGAATTTTTAGAGGATCCAAAAATAATATCATCAACATAGATTTTTACTATTAACACATCTTTTGAAATCCTTTTTATAAATGGAGTGGGATCAGCTATTCCTTTTGTAAATCCTTTTGAAATAAGAAAGTTTGAAATTCTTTCATACCACGCTCTTGGAGCTTGTTTTAAACCATACAAATCTTTAGGAAGTTTAAAAACATGATTTTGAAAATGATTATTTGAAAAACCAGGTGGTTGTTCTACAAAAACATCTTCAACAATAAAACCATTTAGAAAAGCACTTTTCACATCGATTTGATATAACGTAAAATTAAGATGTGATGCATAGGCAAGTAAGATCCTAATAGACTCTAATATAGCTACAGGTGCAAAGGTTTCATCATAGTCAATCCCTTATTCTTGATTGTAACCTTGTGCAACTAGCTTAGCTTTGTTTCTAATGTTGTTTCCAGATTCATCAACTTTGTTTCTAAACACCCATTTTGTGCCTATGGTGATAGTGTCCTTAGGTCTTTCTACTAATTTCCAGACTTTGTTTCTTTCAAAATGATTTAGTTCTTCTTGAATAGCCATTACCCAAAATTCATCATTGATATCATCATTGACATTTTTAGGTTCTAACTGTGAGAGAAAATCTTGATGTTCAACCTGATTTCTTAGAGAAGCTCTAGTCTGTGTTCCTCTATCTAGATCTCCTACAACAACATCTAAAGGATGGTTCTTTAGAATCCTGGTTGGTCTTGAAAAGGTAGGGCTAGAGATTTCAGGTTCATCTACAGGTTGAGGTTCAACAGAAGCAGGGTCTCGAAAAATTTCCAGAACTGGATGTTTTAACTACAGGTCCACTATTTTTATCATTAAGGTTCAAACCAGAGAGATCATCTTCAAGATTTTCAAGAGAGGTCTTAGGTTCATTTGGATCAGTTTCATCAAACTTGATGTGAACAAATTCTTCCACACATTTATTTCTCTTATTAAAAACACTATAGGCTTTACTAGAAATAGAGTAAACTAGGAAAATTCCTTCATCACTCTTGGATGCAAATTTGTCAATATTATCTTTAGTATTAAGAATAAAGAATTTGCAGCCAAAAACTTTGAAGTAGTTAACCTTAGGTTTCCAATGGTTCCACAACTCATAAGGGGTCCTCTTAAGAACTGGTCTAATCAAGACTCTATTAATAATATAACAAGTTGTATTTACAACTTCAGCCCAAAAATAAACAGGCAGGTCATACTCATTAAGCATAGTTCTAGAAATTTCTTGCAGGGTTCTATTCCTCCTTTCTACTACACCATTTTGTTGAGGTGTCATAGGGGCAGAGAAATTGTGACTATAGCCATTGTGTGAGCAACAGGATTCAAACTCATGATTTTCAAACTCACGGCCATGATCACTTCTCAGAGATTTAATCTTAAGTCCACTAAGGTTCTCTACAGACTTGGAATATTTAACAAAGTAAGAACAAACTTCAATTTTGTGAGCTAGAAAATATACCCAAGTATATCTAGAAAAGTCATCTACAATAACATAGACATAATGTTTCCTATTAAAACTAGATACTCTAGAAGGTCCAAATAAATCCATGTGAACCAACTCGAGAGGTTGAGAAGTTGACACTTCTTTCATTGATTTAAAAGAAACTTTATGTTGCTTTCCCTTTTGATAAGGATTACAAACTTTGTCTGCTGGAAATTCAAGTTTGGGTAGGTCTCTAACTAAGTTCTTCCAAGCAAGTTTTCTAAGTGAATGCACATTGCAGTGTCCTATTCTTTTGTGCCAAAGCCAAGACTCTTTATGAAAAGCATTTAAACAAGTAATATTTTGCTTAGCTAAAGAATTTAAATCAACAACAAAAACATTTTCATTTCTCAAAGCAGAAAATACTAAAACATTTTTAGAATTAAAAACATTTCAAGAATAATTTTCAAATTTAACATAAAAACCATCATCACATAACTGAGAAATACTTAACAAATTGTATTTAAGTCCATCAAAAAATAAAACTTTAGAAATCAATACTGAGTTAGTGTTACCAATCTGGCCTAAGCCGATGATTTTCCCTTTAGAATTATCACCAAAGGTGACAAAACCTCTATCAACTTTGACTAGGCTTTTAAAGAATGAGAATTCTCCTGACATATGTCTTGAACATCCACTGTCCAAGTACCAGGACTTTTTACAGGAGCTCTTTAAGCAGGTTTCCTACAAAACAGATTTAAGCAGGAAATGATTTTGGTACCCTGATTTTCTTGGGTCCAGACAGGTTAGCCAATAACACTTTAGGTACCCATATTTGTCTAATGGGTCTCATAAAATTTCTAGAATCAACAGATTTTGAATGATAAACCTTATTAGATCCATAGATATGAATATAACTCGTTGAAGCATATGAAGTTCAAGAGCTAGCTACATTCTGTCCAGATTTTGGAATGAATCTAGTTTGGGTAATTTTCCTTTTTCCAGGTTGGTATCCTATACCAGTAGTGTATCTAGGTGCTATTTTCTTACCTAGAATCCGAGTAAGAGTATATTTACCATTGGTAAATTTCTCTAAGTCTTTCTTGAGTCGCTCATTAGATAATTTTAGTTCAGTATTCTCTTTAATCAACTGAGCATTCTTTTCCATTTCAATATCAATAAAAGATTTATGTTTAACATTTAAAGCATACTGTTTCTTTAAACCTTTGTATTTGTCTTTTAGCTCATTACAGGTTTCTTCTAACATATCACAATATTCAAACAGTTCTGATTTAGACATGTTATCACATTCAGAATCATCTCCAGAATAATATGAATTAGAAGCAGTAGTTTCTGAAGTTACCTCAGAAGTGTTTGTCATAAAACACATGTTTGCCTTGTTTCTGTGTTCAGTTTCAGAAACTTCAGATTCACTAGAACTGTCCTCAGAAGCACTCCAAGTGGCCTTCATGGCTTTCTTATACTTGTTATCCTTGTATTCATACTTCTTTTTGTATTTCAGCTTTGGGCAGTCTGCTTTTATGTGTCCTTTCCTTTTGCACTCATAACAGACAACTTCATCTGATTTATCAGGCTTCTTCCAATCCTTTTTCCAATGTCCTTTGTTTTCATACTTACCTTTGTAGTTTGACTTTCTGAAATACTTCTTCTTCCTATAAAATTTCTTAAATTTTCTAGCAATGTGAGTCATCTCAGCATCACTATCAGAATCACTCTCACTGTCTTCATAGCTTGATCTTTCATTGATAGCTTGAAGCTTTTCCTTATCCTTATTCTTTGAGGTTGTAGTTTTGAGGGCAACAGACTTCCTTCTAGGTTTATCATCTTCTTCTTTGTTTACTTTGAGTTCCTCTTCATACATAATCAGTTTGCCAATTAGTTCTTTGACTGGAAGCTCTCCAATGTCACACGATTCTCTAATGGAGATAGAGGTTCCTCTCCATCTTTCAGGTAGACATCTCAAAATTCTCATGATTTGTTCCTTAGCTGGAACATTCTTTCCCAGAGAAGTCATTGTGTTCACAATTTCATTGAACCTGAGATACATATCGGAAATGGGTTCATCAGGCTTCATTTTAAAATTATCATACTTAATAGTATAGGTATTCAATCTCATCTCCTTAACATTAGTTGTTCCTTCATGAGAAACATCTAAGGTATCCCAAATTTGATAAGCAGTTTTACAGGCAGATATTCTATTAAATTCATAATCTCCTAGAGCACAGTACAAAGCATTCATAGCTTTACATTTATTATTGTAGGCTATTTTAGTAGCTTCATTCCAAGTAGTTCTAGCAGTAGTTGTAATTTTATATTCTGATTCTATAGCAGTCCAAATATCAAAATCCATGCTCTCTAAATGAATTTTTATCTTGATTTTCCACTGAGCATAGTTGGTGCCATTGAAAAATGGTGGTCTATTGGTAGCAACACCTTCAACTCTATTATCCATGATAGCAAACTATAAGTAAAGATTTTAAAGAGATAAAAATTTAGAAATAACAGAAATTTTATGAACTTTAAAATACAACTAAAATCATAGTTTAAAAACAGAGTACACAATATTTTAAACACTCATCTGATACCAAATGTTGGTCGAAGTGGACACTCAAGAGGGGGGGGGGGTGAATTGAGTTCCAATTAAAATTTCTGTTTTTAAAACTTTGTCTTAAAAACCCCCAAATAAAATACTGAATTAAACTGTAGTGAATTTATATCAAAGTAAGGGTTCGTTTGGGTTCTCAAGGGATTGATTATTTCCCAGTTAATCAAAACTAAAAATTTGATTAACTTTTGAAACCAACTTACTGATTTACAACTAATATAAAAACTTGCAAATTTAATTATCAAAGTGATTTTAAAACAGTTTTGGTTTTAAAGAGATTTGCAGAGGAATAAAACAATAACTTTGAAAGATGTAGCACAGCAAATATAACCAAGAGGTTCAGTCTCAAGCTGAGACTTAGTCCTCTAAAAACTTTATAAAAGTGATCCACACCCTGGATCGGGGATTACAACAGTATACAACTGTCCAGGTCCAAGACCTCTACCACTGTTATTCGTGGGAAAAAGAACAACAACAACCAGCTGTCCAGGTCTCACACGACCTCTACCACTATCTCAGTGGGAAAGAAAATATGTAAAAGTGTTGAGTGAGGATTTACAAATCCTCCAGTTAGAGTACATGAGACAGTGTGTGTGCAAAATACAGTATATAACACACACTGCTCAATATGTAAAAAGATAAATCACAGAGAAAATAGTTAGAGTTTAGAAAAGGCTCTAGTGATTTGTCGTGCAGTTCTGGACTCCTTTGATTGATCAGAATTCGCTCTAAGTCCTCTTCTGGTTTTTTTCTGGAAAACAGAGTATCATCTATTTCCTTGACTTCCAGGTGTAGAGACAGTCGATGAAGCTTATGTTCTCGTTCTTAGCTCTTCACTGGTATGCAGTAATGAGTTCTTCGTGTAAGTTCTGTCGTCTCTTTGCATTCACACTTGGTAGTTCTCCAGCACACCTCGTGGTATCTGTATCTTTGTATTCGTCTATTCATACTATTTTGTAGTAGCACATCCTTCCTTTAGTAAAACCACGTGCTCCAGCAGAAGATGATTTACTTTTTGCAGGTACGAGGTACGGTTCCCTGACATCCAACATCACACATTAAATAAATTTCAGTGTATTAAAATATCCCTGATATGACCGTTGGTTAGATTAAACAATGATAAAGAAATTAAAGCAGTGTCGGGTTCTGTCTCTGGAATGGTAGCTCTTGATATCGGTAGACTTGTGTTATAGTGGGTGTCTGTAGGTCTGAGTATCGGTAGACACTTGTAACGGTAGACTTGTCTGTCGGTAGACTTGATGTATCGGTGGCGATGGACTTGTAATAGTAGCGGTGGATCTGCCTTTACCAGTAACGGTAACTCTCTATCGGTAGTTGTGGCTCTGCCTTTTAATGGTGGCGATAGCTCTCTATCGGTAGCTGTGGCTCTGCCTTGTAATGGTGAGCTTGTAGCTGTTACTCTATCGGTAAACTCCGTATCAGTAGCTCTAATCGATATCAGTAGCTCGTTTGTAACGGTAGCTGAAAAACCGTTTGATCATTCACTTGGAAGAAAGAGTTAAGTCATAGTAAACATATATCTGATAATTCAAAAGACTTAATTTAAGCATAATGAGAGCAACAACATATATTATAGTATATTTGGAATGTATTAAGCATAATCAAGACATAATGAAAGAATGGTTGGGATTATCAAAACACAATAATGCCACTTAATTCCAGAGTGTTCAACATATGCTATGCACCTGCACCACCAGCCCCAGCTCATCCGACCCGACGCAAGCGCTGCACACGAGTTGAGGAGAACACCCTCCAAGGTGAGTCAACGTCGATGGATACTGTGTCCCGAGCCACCACCGATGCATATCATCAAGTCCCTGCACACACTATGAAGGGGCTCTTATATGCCCAACGGGGATCGAGTCCCCAACTGCCCCACATGCTGGCTGGGTCGACTCTCCTAGTCATAGGCATGGGCAGTGGTCCCCGAGAACCAACTTTCAGCGATGCCACCCCATACAGAGGTCATCCCCATACCACTACCACATAGAGCATGGGCCTTCCCCACTTCGAGGCGTGGCATGGAGGTCTGCCCCATGCTACCCCCAATCCAAATGAGGGTCTGCCCCTCGTCGGCAATTCTCAGTACGAAAGCCTTTCCCATTCCCATTACATTGGGTATGGAGACATTCCTCCTGCCCTCAACCATCGATGTGGAGAAATTGACCATATGGTCCCTATCCAATGTGGGGATCCTCCCTACGTCCTCTGCGCAGTTGTTGAAGGTCCACCTTGCCCCAGAAACTAGAGGGGTGAAGGTCAGCCTCGCACCACCCGCATCAAGAATGGAGGTCATCCTCATACTCCCGCCGGTTCTAGAAGAGGTTTTTCCCACTCTAGTGCTATTCATGGAGGTCCCCCACATGTCGGCTTCAAAATTTGTCCTGGTGCTCCTCGCACCTCAGCTTTCTTGGGTGGAAACCCTCTCCTCCCTAGCACTAGTGCGGCTGAAGGACCCCAAGTCAGAAATTACTTATGTCTCGAGGAGCCACCCAGGGGCAGGAATGTGGGACATCACCCCCACAAGAAGAAACCTGGTAAGGACAGGATGGAGATCAAATTGTTCCGCTTCTCAGACTCTGAAGCGGAGTATGACTCAGCTCAGGAACCCTCCCCCTGCTCTTACAAGTCAAGGACTGGGGCAGGGATGAGGCACATTAGCCTAGTGATCCTAGAATGCGAGGTCCACAGGATTCCTACCTCCCACCGTAGGTATATCCAGGAGGATGAAAATCTAGTGACCCCACAGGTTACGGTCGTGCAGTCACCACCATCGTTGCCGAAAGCACTTTCTACCTCCATGAGAGATCACAAAGAGCTGCTCTAGGAAATAATGGAAGGCAAGCAGCATTGTGGACTATCACCAGAATCCCTGGCCCCTGAGCCAATGATGGTGGCCATCAACTCCTCTTACCGCGACGTAGCGGCCAGGTCGCTACACTTCTCAGAGGACAACCCTAGAGTCAGTAGCCAGTCAGCCCATTCGTCATACTCTCCACCGGCTATCTTTTCATCCCAGTGGTCTGTATCAGTACCACTACCAGTTCCTCAACCACCCCTAGTTGGAGAGTTGGAGAATCAAGGGCCAAACCCTGAATTTATATCGAGGAGCTTATGGAGCATTCTTGTGGTGGACCACTTCTTCGAGATGTTCTAACCCGTGGAAGCGTAGGATTTCTACATTCTGGAAACTCTCACCCCAGAAGAAGTAAAGTGTTTCTGCAATACCCTCTGGGTGACACATTTCAGTCTCCTTCATCAGTGTGTGGTCTATCCTAGGAGCCAAACAAATTTCGAAAACATCAGCGAGCAGTGCCATCTAGCCGATATGGTCGTTCTCCCTCTGGCCCAGCGCCCCGAGTCACCGAGTAGTTGTGTGGATATCTAGCAAAAATGCATTCAGAGTATCAAGGTACTCCATAGAATTATTAGGGAGGATACTCCCCATGTGTAAATCCATGGCTAGAGGCAGTATGCTTCCCTCCTCTTCAGCCCTATCTAGTAGCAACCCGACTCGCTATACGATATAGAGGACATGCCCCCAAGAAGGGCTACGGTCAACATGGCTGACATAGTGGATAAGGAGGATGAGCTAGAGCTTATCGATCGAGACCTGCTCCCTGAGTGAGTTCGACCACTGTTAGACCCATTGAAGAGGATTACTCATCAGTAGAAGAACCCCTTAGGTCTCCCTACACTCACCGAGGCGTTGGTACTTGGCAGGATTTCCAGTAAGGGAAAAGAGCACGTCAGAGCTGTCAAGCACTCCGACCCGTCCACATCATTGTAGAAGAAGGAGGAGGATCCCGAGAAGGCCACGTTGTGCCAACAAATTACTGAGAAAAAGAGGTTGGTTGAATAAATCCTAGCTGAACACGTCATAGAGAGACGACCTAACTACGACAATCCTAGGACGGGGCAGCAGGGGCAGGAACAAATTCCACTCGACGAGCTAGCCCCAGGAAACTTTGATCATGTCGCCCCTGTGGACAGGGCTGAAGCTGGAACTAATGACAAGAGGGCGTGGTATATGTCACCAAACCCTCCTGAATAGTGTGGTAATCTGAGGAATCCGGCCTGGGTTACCCCAGCTACCCTGCAGGCCGCTCCACCAGTCACTCCTTGAGCCGCTAAGACTGTCTACCATGTTAAAGAACCTGGAAATGTGCTTGTGGTTAAAGATCCCAGTCAAGACATGGACCCCCACCCAGATGATCATATGGCAACACTCATAACCCACCTTGAGGAATTAGAAATGCGATAGGTGGCAATCCCACCAGACGGAAATCCATATCTGGCATGAGTGGATGATATACCGGCGCCTCCGAGTTTTGGAAATCATACCTTATCCCCCTTTAATAGGATGGGGGACCTGCTGCCGCACTTGGCCCACTTCATCTTGATGTGTGGGCCTATGTTAGGGACCCCAGTGTAGCAGGAGGCTGACAAGCTCTGCTGTTTTGTTCTGACACTGGAAGGGCTGGCATTAGTCTGGTACAATGAGCTCCCCGTCGAATCTTAGACCAGCTGGGAGGACCTTCACAGGCAGTTCCTCTACCATTTCAGCTCTACCACCCAGAAGTCTAGCATCGCATACCTCTTTATGTGCATGAAAAGGCCTGATGAGCAAGTCACAGACTTTATCGCCTAGTGGAAGGGGCTCACATACTCTCTTAATGCGCCACTGACTCAGGAGCAATTAATGATGATGTGCATAGGGAATGTTAAAATGGAACTGATTCCCTCCCTGATCACTCAGAACTATCCGGGAGGATTCCCAGACATCTCCAAGAAGGCCCATCTCCGTGAGGAAGCCCTGCAATAGGCCAGCCATGCATGTCCGTTGCCCCCTGTAATCCCAGCAAGGAGAGCTGCCAGAGCCAATCCTGTCATGGTGGCCCAAATAGAAGCCCCTAGGCAACTAGAATTGCTACCAGTAACACCAACCTCGCAGCCTCTTAGAGGCCCTCCACCATAGGCACAACCTCTGACACTACAATGTCCTCAGAATTGGCAGGTGCCTCCTCACAATGTGCCACCACCACCCAAGTGGGACAATTAGTGTCCACCTCCTCGACAGGCCCCTACGACTCCTCATCAGGGCCAGGTTCCAAGGTCCCCCTATCCAGACATAAGATACTGGACTTACTCATTCAGTGAGAATCAGGTCCCCAGTTACTTCTATAGCGCCTTAGAGTAGAGGATTGTACGCTTGCCTGAGTGCAGAATGCTGAAAGAGGGGAATCTCACTGATCACCCAAACTACTGCCCCTATCATCAGATTTTGGGGAACACCCTCAAATAGTGATATCTGTTTAAAGACTAGCTCTAAGACCAGGTCGACAACAACATTGCCAGGCTTGGCCTGACCATGGCACAAGTGGCAGGTGTCTTTGTAGGGTCAGACAGTAGAAGCGACAACAAAGGAGAGTGGCAGAGGGTTTCCAGCCAAAAATCCCAGAAGTAAGATGACTAGATGGATCATAAGATGGTTGCTCGTGCCCATGGAATCATTCAGGTATGCCAGAATCAAGAAGAGCCTTCAGAAGCTGTAGCCACCACATCTACATCATCATCTCAGCCAGTCTCTTCCCAGAAGATCAAGAATCAGCAGCGTAAGAAAAATCAACGCACTCCTCTAATTCCATCATCGTCTCACACTCTCAATGACTACATTCCCTCTGAGATGGGGATACCTATCATAATACACCCAGTGGTAGATGATTCTTCAAGTGATAGTCAGGGGTACGCTTCGGTTAACACCATTGAGTTAGTAAACCTATATATAACTCCTGAATAGGGGTAGCACTAGGTGAACCTCCCCAATGCCCCCAGTTGATGCCAACGGCGGCAGACCAACACCAATATGGGTCATCGGGGCATGTTAGTTGGCACCTCCGGCCAATCCGTGCATGCCACTAAGACTAGACAGCAGGCCCAGCGCAGAGCTCAGCACTCGCAGCCTCTTCATCAAGTGTCTTCAGGACCGCCTCCACCAGCATTTGGGCTACTGGATCAGGCAGAACCACTTCGACCATGCCACGACCAGCATTGCCCCACTATAGGCTGATCTCAGTCGTCTGGTCCTCATTCGGTAGTGACTCTCTGGGCTTCGACTAGTGAGCAGCGGGATATTCCCAGTACCACTCTACCACCGGTCCGTCTGGTAGGGCCCTCCATGCCTCCAATTGAAAAGCGGCCTCCATTAAGAAGAATTTTTCACCTGGCGTGGAATTATGATGTCCTCAAACACCTCACCAACATCCCTGTGAGGTTGTCCAACCTTGATGACCTTCGCCTATTTTCAGATATGCGGGAGGCCCTCGCTGAGGCTTTAAGGTGCCCCCTCCAGTTTCACATGGAGGTAGCAGCTGGAGAAGCCTTTAATGATGAAGCAGTTGAGAATGCCAAATGTCAGGCCATCATCTCATTCTTGGGAGAAGATGAGCTCTCCCATATAGGGGCACATCTTCCCACTGTACATCACCGACCAATTTAACGGTGTGAAGGTTCGCCACTATCTCGTTTACATCGGTTCTGAGATCAACCTTATCTTGATGCGGACACTGCAAAAACTGGGGTTATCCTTAGATGACATGAATCCCTCTGATTTAAGGATCCAGGGGGTATGACAGGACAGAACATACCCCGGTCAGCAAGATCTGTTTGAAGACCCAGTTCGGTGGCCTAGTTGCCAGTACAGAGTTTATGGTTGTCTCCGAGGACACCGCGTACAATGCATTGATGGGAAGACCATGGCTCCACTTGCACGTGGAGGTTCCCTCATCGTATCATCAATTCCTCAAGTACTCCCTTAATGGTCGAGTAGGCGTGTAAGGACCCGACCCTAATTTCCCGGAGTCGGTGCCTTATTTGATTACGTTGGCATACATACAAGGAATACGAATCCCGATGGACCGAGTAGTTTAGTATTATTGGAAACAAGTTACATACATAAGTATAACATTACAACATGAAGGGATAAACAACATTAATTTATTCCATTAGAAACATCACGTCTCCTAGATTATTCTTGCAAGTCATTCATAACTTACTTTTTCATGTTCTGAGAAAATGAAACATAAGAAATGGGTGAGCTCAAACACTCAGTAAGAGTAAGCAATACAATGGAAGATAATATAAACATTAGACATTGAGAATAATTGAAAACACATGATTTTAATAATAAACTTGAACACATTATGGCAGAAATATGAGCTGAATAAATAATGCCATAATAAAACATAATCATGTGTATTCTACTAGTTGAATAACTGCATGATCTTCAATTACTAGAATCATAATGAAGGAAGTTCATATGACAGAAATTCTGAAACCTATTGTCAAGACCTCGGCCAAGACTTCTAATGATAAAGGCCTCAGCCAAAATCCATATATAACATTGGGAAAGGCCTCGGCCAATTCCACATTTATTTGCCTCATGAGACCTACTAATGCATCGAGGGGCTGTAGCGGGACCCAACAGTCACATAATAAGTCCAATGCATTCCTCATATGAGTGGGTATCAACATAAAAAAGATATAAATTCATATTGAAACTATCATATGAAATGTAACTAACTTTCCCCAATCATTAAACATAAAACACTAACCATTACGAGTAATATGGTGAACGGTTTTTGGATAGATTATCCAAAATAAAGTTATTCACAAACCATTAAATAAAATATGGTATATGACTTCATAAATTATTAAACCCAATAATACCATGGAATAAAAAAGTGTGTTGAATTAGACGAAAACACTCTTATAAAATCATTAAGCAATTCTTGAGATAAATACTCTTTTATTTTGAAAAGATGATTTTTTTTGGAAAAATCCTTGTATAAAACCAGAAGTGAAGTAAGATTGTATTTAAGATAAAATTAGTTTTTTTATAAGGATAATGCTTTCCAAAAATAGATTATAGATTTATCATGAAAATAGATATCAAGTTGAGAAATTCCCTTTTGTCGGGCTCATATTTTTGGAAACAGTTTTGAGAGGTTCTTTTATAACATGTACCTATCCAAGAAATAAGGAAGGATTATGGTTGGTTTACATATATATATAATACTCACACATAATTTATGAGAAGTAAATCACAATAAAAAAGTATTTAATCGATGAAATTAGACAATAAAAGTAACCTGAATGAAAATGGGAGTTCGGGTGGAAAACCCTTACCTTAACTCCAAACGTGTTCCGCTCTTGAAATTAAGCTCCTGGAATATGAAATTATAGTTATTAATAACATATTTGAGAACATATTACACATGTATTTAGTTTATTATAATTATTTTAAGTTCATTTATACCCTTATTTCTAAGTTATTATATTGAATTTTGTTGTTCCGGGGTGTTAGTTTTCTTTATTTTCATAATCGGTTCACTTTTTTTAGTAATGGAGATCATGTGGAATGGTTATAAATCTCCAGGATTGGAATTATATATTATTTATGAAGATAAAGAATTGGTATTGGTCATTTCTATCATTTGGTTACAGGGAATGATGAGGAATCATTAGGTGACAACCACTTCGATTATTCAACGGTATTTGGATTATTATTAACTTGTTTTGTCATATAACTTAATTATATGTACATATTCTGGTTCATGAATATTTATTATGTTATAAGAAATATATTATAATCTAGTTCAACCATAAATATGGTATCATGGCCAGTAATGAAGAAGAAATTAAAGAACGGAACTCCGTCGTCCACGAAGGCTATAAATATGAACCTCATGGACGTTGATTTCGTTTATAAAAATAAAAGGGATGGAGTAAGAATATGTATGATGGTTCGTCCATTAAAAAGATAAAATTATATTATATAGATGATACTGGAGTTATCATGATCATTTGGACAGAGGAGGTGAGGAGAGGATAGCAAAAGAAGATAAATTGAAATTAAACCAAATGAAAAAGAAGGGTATTTTACCTCTTGAAATAACCTCCTTGAGAAACTCTTTAAGGGAAGGGGTTTTGATATTTTGGAAAGACCAGAAGATTCTTGGACGTGGAGAGATACTATGAAAGGGTAATTGGGAAAGACAATGAGGAGATTCAAGGATTATAGTAGTGAAGAGAAGAGGGAGTGGTGAGGGGTTTTTATAGTCGAGGAGAGGGGTAAATTTTGAATATTTAATTCATTATTTTATTATTTCACTCAAGAAAACCAATAGTGTTGTTTCATGTGACCCATAATAGTAATAAGTGCATGTGAGTTTGAACCAAGTGTCCTTTCATCACTTTTGATTTCATGAATAGTGTATTTAACTGATAATTTGTATATACGGTATATTATCGTATTTCCATATTCATAAAAAATTCTAGAATTTCAAAAAAATCCAAAAAATTCACCCCTAACATTTTTCGATGTGTAGAATTAAAAAGTGAAATCCATTTTTCAAAAATACATTTCTAAATATTATTAATTTAATTTTTAAATAAAGTAATATTTAATTCGAAAAATAACAATCTTATAGTGCAATTAGTTTTATTTCTCATTGAAAAACTAATTAAGATCTCATTATCTTATTGACATTAAAAAATAAAATAAAATTATGATTTACTATTCATAAGGGTCATATTACTATTCAGATTACTATTCATAAGGGTATGTTACTATTCACCAAAAATCAGGTTTGTTCTATCAGACTCCAAATGACTTACTGAACACAACTCTAGATGACAATTTTTTGAAATTCAAAACATTGAAGAGGTAAAGTTGTGTTTAATGGATAGATTTTAAAATTGCATTTTATATTTATTTTCAAAACCTTGGGGTGTTACATTCTACCCTCCTTTCAAAAATTTCATCCCCAAAATTCACATAATATTACCCTATAAGATTCAGGTATGTCCTTATCATAAGCTCCTCAGGCTCCCATGTTGTTTCCTCCATATTATGGTTCCACCATAGAACCTTTACCTATCGAGTCGTCTGATTTGTCAATAATTTTTCTCAAGTATCAATAATCTTGATAGGCTCTTCACAATAATATAGATCGGTCTCAAGTTATACTTCTTCATAAGTGAGTACATGTGTTGGCTCTGGCATGTACTTTCTTAACATTGACATGTGGAACACATTTTTAACCTTGGAGAGACTTGGCGGCATTGCCAAACGGTAACATACGGCTCCAATTCGGTCCAAAATTTCAAAATGTCTGATATACCTGGGACATAATTTTCCCTTCTTACCAAATCGTATAATACCCTTCCATGGATATACCATTAATAAAATGTGATCACCTTCTTGAAACTCCAAATCCTTCCTTCAGTTATCTGCATAGCTCTTTTGCCTACTTTGAGCTATTTTGATATGGATCTAGATAATATTCACCTTCTCTGTTGTTTCTTCAACAATTTCTGGGCCCATGAGCATTCTTTCACCAGCATCATCCCAGAAAGTTGGTGTACGACATCTCTTCCCATATAATTCTTCATAGGGTGACATCTGAATACGTGAATGGAAGCTATTGTTGTAGGAAAATTCTACGAGAGGTAAATATTGATCCCACATTCCTTGAAAATCATGTGAATAGGACCTCAACATGTCATCCAATGTTTGAATAGTCCATTCTTATTTTCCATCAGTTTGTGGGTGGTAGGAAGTGCTCAAATGAAGATAAGTATCTAGGGCCTTCTAAAGAATCCTCGAGAATCATGATGTAAAATGGGGATCACGATCAGAAACAATTGATGAGGGTACACCGTGAAGTCTTACAACTTTATTAATATATATTCTTGATAAATGTTCAAGTGGTAAGTCTTCCCTTATAGCGAGAAAATGTGCTGATTTCGTAAGATGGTCCACAATAACCCATATCGTATCATTCATTCATGGAGTCTTTGGTAGCCCCCTAACAAATTACATCATAATATCATCCTCATTATACAGAGGTATAGGAAGGGGTTGCATGATTCCACCAGGATGTTGTCTTCCTGCCTTCACCTGTTGACAAACTAAACATCTCGAAATGTAATCAGAAATCTCCCTCTTCATATTTTCCCACCAAAAATTTTCCTTTAGATCTCTATACATCTTCGTGCTACCCGGGTGTATAGGGAAATTTTATCTATGAACATCGTCTAATAGTTCCATGTTTATCTCAGGTACTGATGGAATGCATAACCTCTTCCCAAACTCCAGAACTCCTTCTTTATACACAACGTCAACCAGTCTCCCATCTTTAACAACATTAATTTTCTTGTGCATAATCTTATCATCAGATTGAGAAATTTTTATCTTCTCTAGTAAAGATGGTTTAGCAATCATTTGAAAGAGGAGTAATGTATCAACTTTCATTAACAATTCCCATATTCATCTTCAGTAGATCCATGAACATAGGATCTCTTTCAATCCTCATTTGAGTCAGAAGTCCATGATCTTTCCTACTTAATGCCTCTGCCACCTTATTCCCCTTTTTTGGGTGGTAGTGTATTGAACAATCATAATCTTTAAGTAACTAGAGTCATATTCTTTGACTCATGTTGAGTTCTTTTAATGTGAAAATATATTTCAAACTCTTGTGGTCTGTATAAATCTCACATCTCTCTCCGTTGAGATAATGCCTCCATATATTCAGAGCAAATATTACAGCTAAAAACTCTAGATCATGAGTTGGATGATTTTTCTCAGGATTCTTCAATTGTCTTGATTCATAAGAAATAACATTATTCTTTTTCATAAGGACACAACCCCGTCCATTCTTTAATGCATCGCTGTATATTAAAAATCCATCACTTCAAGATGGAAGAGTCAAAATTGGAGCATTGGCCAATCTTCTTTTCAATTCATCGAAGCATTTTGTACATTCTTTTGTCGCTAAAAACATAACTCCTTTACGTGTGAGCTTGGTTAGCGGGTTAGCCAGTCGAGCAAAATTCTGAACGAAATGCTGGTGATAACCTACTAAGCCAATAAAACTGCGTACCTCATTTTTGTTTGTTGGTGTGGGCCAATCATGGATTGGATTTTTCTTCACAGGATCAACAAGTATTCCATCCTTATAGACAATATAGCCTAGAAAAAAACTGATTGAAGCCATAATTCACACTTGCTAAACTTCCCATCTAATTTATTCCTTCTAAGAGTTCTCAAAATAACCCACAAGTGATTCTCATGGTCTTCATAGATTTTTGAGTATATGAGGATATCATCGATGAATACCACAAAAAAGTTATCAAGATAGTCCTTGAAAACTCTATTCATTAAATCCATGAAAACAGAGGGTGCATTTGTCAGTCCAAAAGGCATCACTGTAAACTCATAATGGCCATACCAGATTCAAAATGTTGTCTTAGGAATATCTTCCTTCCTCACACACAACTAATGATATCCGGATCGAAGGTCAATCATTGAAAAGTATTGAGCTCTATTAATTTGGTCAAATAAATCATCAATCCTGGGTATAAGATACTTATTCTTTATCGTAATAGCATTGATTTATCTATAATCAATGGAAAGCCTCATGGATCCATCTTTCTTCTTGACAAAGAGGACTGGGGCTCCCCATGGAGAAACACTAGGTCGAATAAATCCTTTTTAACTGAAATTCTCTAGTTGTTTCTTTAGCTCTACTACTTCCACAGTGGCCATTCTATAGAGAGTCTTTGATATAGGTCTTGCATCAGTAATTAAATCAATAGAGAACTCAACTTCCTGCTCTAGAGGATGTACATGTAAATCGCCTGGAAATACATCATTGTACTCTTTCACTATGTGCACATCCTCAATTTGAAGATTTCTTTCCTCGTCCATAGATATTGGGTTATCTTCCTCTCCAAGTATTGTATTCAGTAGAGCTACTGGTTTTTTTTAGATAAGAATTAGTTGGCGAAGTTTCCACCCTAAAGATAGTGGATTCCACGCCATTTTAAAAAATTGTAACTTCCTTCTTCATAAAATAAATCTTTGCATCATTATTTGACCTCCAATCCATAATGAGAATTATATCAAATGTAGTCATTGGTATGATGATAAGGTTAGCAACTAGAGCACATTTTGGTGTTTAGAGGGGGACTAGTGGACATGCCTTGGTTGAAATGATACATCCCCAAGGAGTTTTGACCTACAACTCCTTTATTAAATAAAATTGATCATATCTTATTTTCTTTGAAAACTGTGAAGATATAAATAAATGCGATGATCCAGAATCAAATAAATTCTTGGCTAAGTTTGAGGAAACAATTAAAGTACATGCCACCACATCATTAGGAACTTCAACCTCTACAGTTGTGATTGCATAATCTTGTCCATGATCCCTTGACCTTTTCTGTTTCATATTTCCTTGATGCTTTGGAAAATCATTAGCATAGTGTCCCATATCCTGAAAATTATATCATTGAACATCATTGGCTTTTTTTCCCTTTGGAATCACCAGAAAGATGGCCTTTCTGACCACATTTGTAGCATACTCCTTTTCATTTTAAGCATGCACCAGGGTGTTTCCTTCCACAGTTGTCACATGGTGGAAATTCAACTCTTATCTTCTTCCCCGTTTCCTTATTTCGTTTCCCAGGGTTTTCAGTAGCCCTCTTCTTTTCTTTGTTTCCCTTAAAGTCATTAGACTTAGATAATTATTTTTCTATCTTGATAGCACATGAAACAATATCCTCATATGATGAAAAACTTTGGGAGACCAGTTCCTGATGGAGGAATGGCTTTAGTCCATCAATGAATCGATCAATTTTGATCCTTGGATTTTGTATATAGTCTACATCATGTCCTGTTAATCTTGTGAAGTTAGATTCGTAATTGGAAACATTTTCATCTTCCTTCTGCCTCAGATTCAAGAATTGTCTCTCCATATATGCTCGCTGCACATGAGGGAAATATGTTTCTAAAAATATTTCCTTAAAATCCCTCCATTCCATCGCTTCTATCTCTTTTTTCTCCTTTGTGTTATGGATTAATGGACATCACTGATCCGCATCTCCCGATAGATGATATACTTCCATGAAAACATTCTCTCTTTCATTACATCCCATAGTGAGAATATCTCCTCAAGGGAACAAATCCACTTCTCTGCTACAAACGGGTTTGTATTCTAGTTGAATGATGGAGGTTGTTGTCTCATAAAGCGATATATCATGGCTCCTCCACGTGGGAGATCCGGATGCTCAATACGGGTAAGTTTTTTATTCATAACCTGAGTAAGTTGTCCCAGTATATTTATGTGTTGATCAGCACTAGTAACAACACAAGATCCAACATCATTCTCTTGCGTAAGAGGAAAATCCCTACAGGGGACACGTGCATTCATGCGGATTCCATTCCGTCCACTAGGCGCCATATCTAGATAATGGCATACACTATATTAGGTTATGAATCATAATGTATAATCTTAATGAAAAAATACTCAAAAAATATTGAGATCCTACGCATGGCTAATACCATATTCACAAAAATGGTTTCTTTGAGGAATATTTACATTAAACTCCTTCATAATGGCTTGTAAAGAAAATTTTAATTATCCTAAGCTTATCCCCCATGAGTGTCGTAACCAAGAGTGCAACAAGTACCATTGTCATTCACTAGTTCCCATTCGAGTCTAGCTCAAAGCAGTGTTTTTGGATTTTACCCCTAGATACATCCATGGCAGAGCCACCTTGTCACACCTGTAATTTTTAATTTATTTATTTTATTAATTTTCATTTTTTCGGGTAGTTCGGGTCGAAACCTGACTTAATATTTTGAGTTCCTTGTGTTTTGGTCTTTTTTGCGTCCAACGAAATGCGGTTGAGGCTGCACGGCCTCACCTGGGTCGCCGCCCGACCCCTCCTGGTTCACTGCATGCCTTACCGATGTTTAATTAATGAAATAAAATGAATTAAAAATTGTTTTAATAATAATAATAATAATAATAATGTCACTATAGATTATTATTATTATTATCCTAGATAATAATTTAATTGAGTGTATTATTTTTATTATTTTCATTTTATTATGTTTTTTATTGTAAAGTTTATTATTTAATTCATTATGTTTTTTTTCACCTTATTATTATTATTATTATTAGTTTTCTTTTTTGTTTGTTATTTTTTTGTTGGATTTTGTTTTCTCCTTAGGGTTGGATCACGCCGCCCCCATTTCTCTCCCCCTTTTCCCATCGGACTACCCACACTCCTGGATCGCGCGCTCCCCCTACCCTTCTACTTCTGTCAGGCGTCTCCCTCTTCCAAATCAGCTGGTGCCATCCCTGCCGGCTCCCTCGACCCAGCTCGCGCCCACACCTCTTCGCCCGGGAAACTGCTACTCCGGCAGACCGCACCCTCCCTCTCGAGCATCAGGAAGCGCGAACCCCCCCCCCCCCCCCTTGAACCCCGACCTCCCGACCAGCGTCCCTCAACCTCAGCCTCCCCCTTTTGTGGGTTGAAGGTCGCCGCCCCTTTGAGCACCCTATCGCACAGCCACAACCCTCTGTCTGGAAAACCCCAGCACCCCTCATTCTTTGTCCATCCCTTCCCATCGCGTGACAAGATCCCCCCTTGAAAGCAATCGTGCGGAGGCTTCTCCCCCCTGATCTTAAATTCTTACCGGAATTTTCAGCATCCGAACTGACTTTGTGTGGCGCCCTCCTTCCTCTCCCGGCCAGCACTGCCATCGCCTGCCCTGATCGTCGGACCAACTGCACCCCCACTCCTCGGCCAACCCTAGCGCACCAACCGCCGTCCTCCTATTCCCTATGGTGGCCGCCCTCCAGTTAAGCCCCCCTTAATTTTATAATTATTATCATTTATCATTTATTTATTTTTCTTTCTTTCATTGAGTTTTGTTGTTTTGGTTTCTTCCAACGGATATGAGGTCCGATTTTGTGGTTCTAACTTGAAGTTTTTACTTCAAATTCGTGACTTTGAATTCATGTGAGGTTCTTTACGGTGCGAACGGAGCGCGATTGATGTTTCACGCTAGAATTTGAAGGTTTCACATCAATTTTCTGGAGTTTATACATCCGAGGTAGGTGGTTCCCCGACTAATTGTTATCTGATGAATTAATTTTCAATGTTTATTTTGTTTCGCATATTTTTAGTTAATTTTTGTTGTGCGAAGTGAGTTTTATTTGAAGTTTGATTTGCATTGAAATTTTTTAGTAGATTGTTCATATTATTGGGGGTTTTCTGCTGAGAACTCTATTAGTGACTTTTTAATTGTGCAGTTATCTTATTAAGTCGTGTAAGTGGTGTGAACTATTTTTTACCTGGCGTCGGGTACGTTTGGTCGTAAAAGATGTTTTTGAGTGAGCTTAGTGGTTAAAGTTAAGAGATTTATTCTAAATTGTTTTATAAGATTTTATTTTTGGCATGTTAAATTATGTGGTTTATGCAATGGTGTTTTCCATATGGTGTAAGGGTTTTCCATTTCACCTTTTGGTGGTGCAGGTCACACTTTATATTGTATTTGAGTGCATGAGATGTTGGAATGTGTTTTGGATTTATAAATGGATACTTTTGTGTGTGTAAAACTATGTGACACGCTTTTACTATTGTTTTATAATTTTTAAGTGGTTTATTAGATTATGTGAGTAGTGTGAAACGTGTTCGGAAAACATTTTAGCGGTGTATTATTTCAAATGGATTTTGTGTGTGCAACTGGTTGTTTTGGAATGTGTAGTGTGTTATTGGGATTGAGTGTATGATTATGACATGTGGCATGATCTTTGAATTACTGGAGCACAAACGGGAAGCCTGGGTACTAGGTGGGAGGACTAGGACTAGTGCGCCAGTGATACGGGAGCGGCTCCGGCCCAGTTTCACTTAGCTGGATTCATGCTTACAACACTAACTAAACATTGGATGATGATCGGAGACCACTAGGTTATGGATGTGTTGCCATGTCTAGTGGCTCATTCATGAGAATGTATTTTTTTGTGATTCCTATAGTGTTCACCGAGACACGAGGTTCTAGGGTTGCACTTCTCGCTAGTATCTTTAGGGCCTCTCCCATGTATTGTGCTCTTTTTTCTTTCTACTCATCGTCGACACACGGTGTGATGTTGGGGTTACCAAGAAAAGTGTGAGTGCGTGTGTACGTGTTTGCGTGTGTGTGTGTGCGCGTGTATGTGTGTGTGTGTGTGTGTATGTTAATTTAAGTTTTTTTCCTTTTAGAGAAGTTTCCCCTTAAAGACCGTTTTCATTAAAATTCTTTAAGCACTTATTTATTTTTATTCTATTAAATTGAAATTGTATTTGTCTTTTAATCATTATGCATGGAACCTTTTCTCGATGGCATCCTACTGGGATTTTAGCTCACACCCTACATACACCCTTGGGTGTATGTAGATTCTGTTTCTTCTACATTCCAGGTTGTGACTTCGTGCTCAGTGATGGTGGTTCTGGTCATTGATGGTCTTCTCGTGCAGGTTGGTGTTATGGAATGTGGATGCTGCGTCTCCCTGGTTTCTTGGAGGTTTGAGTTTGAGTTTCTTTTTTTGTCACTTATTTGTGGTTGTGGGTTCAAGTTGTAAACCCCTATTTTTGTTTTCAGTTTAAGGCCATGTTTGGTTGTCTACTCTCAGTTTCAGTTTCTTTATCTTATCAGTTGTTTTGTGTTTACGATTTTGGGTAAAATAATTCCAATGTTTCAGTTTTGATACCCAGGCACTTGTGCCAGCTCATGGGGATTCAGAACGCCCTTCGGGCCATGTCGCGGACCGGGTCAGGTGCAGGGTCGGATGGAGACCCAGCCTGGTTCGTGACATGCCTCTACCTGATCGTATCCAGAAATGGATGTATTTCTTGAATGATCCACATAATATATTCCTTACCAAAATATCCGGACATTATTGTATGTATATACTCAAAGACTAACTTAGAGACTCTTACCTAATTATACATTTCTTAAATCTAGTTTCCATGTATTATACTAAACTTCCTCTGATACCAACTGTAAGGACCCGACCTTAGTTGCCCGGAGCCGGTGCCTTATTTGATTACGTTGGCATACATACAAGGAATATGAATACCAAATGACCAAGTAGTTTAGTATTATTGGAAACAAGTTACATACATAAGTTTAACATTACAACATGAAGGTAAAAACAAAATTAATTTATTCCACTAGAAACATCACGTCTCCTAGATTGTGCTTGCAAGTCATTCATAAATTACTTCATCATATCCTTAGAAAATTAAACATAAGAAAATGGTGAGATGAAATGCTCAGTAATAGTAAGCAATATAGAGGAAGATAATTAAAACATTATACATCGGGAATAATTTAAAAGACATGCCTTTAATAATAAACTTGAACACATTATGGCCGAAATATGAGATGAATAAATAAGGCCATAACAAAATATAATCATGGGGATTCTACTAGTCGAATAACCACATGATCTTCAATTACTAGCATCATAATGAGGGAAGTGCATATAATGGAAATTCTGAAACATTTTTTCAAGGCCTTGGCCAAGATGTCTAATGATTAAGGCCTCAGCCAAAATCCATATATCACATTGGGAAAGGCCTCGGCCAATTCCATGTCTATTTGCCTCATGAGACCTACCGATGCATCGAGGGGATATAGAGGGACCCACCTTCCACATAATAAGTCCAATTCATTCCTCATATGAGTGGGGGTCAACATAAATAACATATACATTCATATTAAAACTATCATATGAAATGTAACTAACTTTCCCCAATCATTAAACATAAAAGACTAACCATTCTGAGTAATATGGTTAATGGTTTTAGGATAGATCATCCACAATAGATTTATTCACAAACCATTAAATGAAATATGGTAGATGACTTCATAAATAATTAAACCCAATAATACCATGGAATCAACAAGAGTATTGAATTAGATGAAAACACTCTTATAAAATCATTATGCAATTCTTGAGATAAATACTCTTTTATTTTAAAAAGAAGAGTTCTTCTGGAAAATCATTGTATAAAACCAAAAGTTAAGTAAGATAGTATTTCATTATAAAATTATTTTTTATAAGGATAATGGTTTCCAAAAAAATATTATCGCTTTCCCTTGAAAATAGATATCAATTTGAGAAATTCCCTTGTTCGGGATCATATTTTTGGAAACAGTTTTGAGAGATTCTTTTAAATCATGTAACTATCCCGAAAATAGGTATGGATTTTGTTTGGTTTACATATATATAATACTCACACATAATTTATGAGGATTACATCACAATACATAATAATTTCATCTAAAAAATTAGATAATAAAAGTAACACGAATGAAAATGGGAGTTCGGGTGGAAAACCCTTACCTTAACTCCAAACGTGTCCCGCTCTTGAACTTAAGCTCCTGGAATATGAAATTATAATTATTAGTAAATTATTTATGAACCTATTTGAAATTTATTTAGTTTATCATAATTATGATTAGTTCATTTATACCCTTATCTCTAAGTTATTATATTGAATTTCGTTGTTCCGAGGTGTTTGTTTTTTATTTTCATAATCGGTTCACTTGTTTTTAAGTAACGGAGTTCAAGTGTAATGGTTATAAATCTCCAGGATTAGAATTATATAATCTTTATGAACATAAATAATTTTTAGTGGTCAATTATATCATTTGGTTACATGGAATGAGGATGAATCATTAGGTGACAACCACTTTGATTATTCAGCGGTATTTGGATTATTATTAACTAGTTTTGTCATATAACTTAATTATATGTACATTTTATGGTTCCTGAATATTTATTATGTTATAATAAATATATTATAGTCTATTTCAACCATAAATATGGTTTCCTGACCAGTAATTAAGATGAAATTGAAGAACGAAACATCATCGTCTTCGAATGCTATAAATTGGAACCTCTTGGATGTTGATTTCCATTATAAAAATAAAAGGGAGGGAGTAAGAATATTTTTGATGGATCTTCCATTAAAATGATATAATTACAGTATATATATGATACTAGAGTTATCATGATCATTTGGACAGAGGAGGTGAGGAGGGGATAGCAAAATAATATAAATTGAAATGAAACCAAATGAAAAAGAAGTGTGTTTTACCTCTTGAAATAACCTCCTTGAGAAACTCCTTAAGGGAAGGTGTTTTGGTCTTTTAGAAAGACCATAATCTTATTGGACGTGGGGAGAGACTAGTGATGGGTAATTGGGAAAACATTTGAGGAGCTTCAAGTATTAGAGTAGTGAAGAGAAGAGGGAGTGGTGAGGGGTTTTTATAGTGGAGGAGAGTGGTAAATTTTGAATATTTAATTCATTATTTTATTATTTCCCTCAAGACAACCAATAGCGTTGTTTCATGTGACCCCTAATAGTAATAAGTGCATGTGAGTTCGAACCAAGTGGCCTTGCATCACTTGTGATGTCATGAATAGTGTATTTAACTAATAATTTTTATATACGGTATTTTATCATATTTCACTATTCATCAAAAATTCTAGAAGTTCAGAAAAATCCCAAAAATTCACCCCTACCTTTTGTCAATGTGTAGAATTCAAAAGTGAAATCCATTTTTCAAAAATAATTTTATAAATATTATTAATTTAATTTTAAAATAAATTCATAGTTAATTTTAAAAATTACAATCTTATAGTGCAATTAGTTTTATTTCTCATTGAAAAGATAATTAAGATCTCATTATCTTATTTCCATAAGAAAGTAAAATAATATTATGAATTACTATTAATAAGGGTCATATTACTATTCATAAGGGTGTGTTAATATTCAAAAAAAAAATTAATTTTGTTCTATCAGACTCCAAATGACTTACTGAACACAACTCTAGATGACCATTTTTCAAACTTCAAAACATAGAAGAGGTAAAGTTGTGTTTAATGTATAGATTATAAAGTTGCATTCTGTATTTATTTTCAAAACCATGGGGTGTTACAAGGCATACTCTAAATTGATGCATCTCCTTCCGCCTCTTGTGAAGCCCGTTATCTAGATGATGACTATTATAAGAGCAAGGATAAGAAGATTCTGGCAAGTTAGGTTAAGCCCGCCCCAGTCACAAGTGACCCTTGGGCAGGTCTAGATGAGGCCTATGTCTTACAGATCCATCGATTAGAGGCCATGACCCCTGACATGGGGCAATTATTTGTTGTATCTGGTACAAGAGGAAGGAATTTTACCAAGTCCAAGAGATGGAGGAAAATCACCTTGTACTCCTACAAAAACCAGGCTCAGGTGATCCCAGAACCTTCTACCCCTATACGATATCGGGACGTCGGCCCCATGGCAACGACAGTACATCATATGTGTCTGTTTCGTCAAGTTGTAATCAGAAGGCTCAAGACAACGCACTACTATTTCTTTTATGTCATCAAGCGTGGCCCCTTGGGCTGAAGACCGGATGAGATTGGGTCGAATGCCTTCATCGCTACGATCTCGGCGGTGCGTGAATCTCCTAATATGATGTCCACTACTGTCCAGGCTGGTACCATCCACCCGTCAGGTTCTTCCAATCTAGGGGAAGCTTCTCCCATTGGGAGTCCCTCCTCCGCAAGCGAAGAAGAGGATTTGGAGGATGCTCCCCCTGCCTTTGAAGAAGGAATATTTTCCACGGTCAATGAACTGGTATAGGTGAACCTTAGTAGCGAGGCAGATCAAAGACCCACATTGATCTGTGCCACCATGTCCCCCGAGGAGCAGCAGTGGTACATGGATTTCATTAAACAGCACCGTAACGTGTTTTCCTGGATTTATGACGAGATGCCAGGACTAGATCCTCAGGTAGCCGTCCATCTCCTCAGTCTCTCGACAAATCATCGCAGGTTCAAGCAGCCTCCCAGAAATATGCACCCTTCTCATGGTGCCATGGTCGAGGCCGAGGTTGAAAATATCATAAAAGCCAACTTTGTTAAGGAATTCCAATACCGCAAGTGGCTAGCCAACATTATGCCATTTATGGAGAAGAATGGATAGATCAGAGTCGACATCGACTTCCTAGATCTCGATTGCCATTGTACCAAGGATGATTTCCCCCTTCTAGTGACAGAATTGTTGATCGAAACTACGACCATGTTCCAAGCCCTCTCCTTCATGGATGGTTACTCTGGATATAATCAGATCTGGATATCCCTAAAGGATTAAGATTCCACAACTTTAAAGGTGCCTCAAGGTACTTGATATTACTAGGTTATGCCCTTCGTCCTGAAGAATGCAGGTGCCACCTATTAGCGGGCCATACACTGTATATTCAAGGAAATAATTAAGACATTGGTGGAATGCTATGTGGATGATCTGGTGGCAAAATCTCACCAATTCTAGGACCATCTCAAGGACCGTGAGAAAGTGTTTGACTTCCTCCATTCCCACCACTTGAATATGAACCCGTTGAAGTGTGACTTCGGGGTCACTTCGGGGAAGTTTCTTGGTTTTGTTGTTAGGTTCCGAGGCATCGAGATCGACCCATAGAAGATCAAGGAAATCAGCCAGATGCCTCCCCCGAGTAATATCTGAGTGATTCGAGGTTTTCAAGGCCACTGTGCCTACATACGCTTATTTTTTGCGATTCTGGCCGGCAAGTTTAAGCCCTTTTCTCAGCTAATGAAGAAAGTATCTGCCTATGAATGGGATGAAGAGTGCCATACCACGTTCGAGGAAATTAAGAAGTATCTTCTCCAGCCTCCAGTCTTGATGCCACCCATCTCCGGAAAGCCACAGATCATGTACATGACTTCCTTGGAATGATCTCTCGGCACCCTTCTCGCCCAAAAGAACAATGAGGGGATGAAAAACTGTCTCTACTACCTCAACTGCATGCTCCTTGATACAGATACCAGATACTCCCTCATCAAGAAGACCTATCTTGCACTGGTATTTTTAGTAAAAATGATGCAACACTATCTTCTGCACCATGAGGTACAACTGGTCTCTTGGGTAGACCCACTGATGTACATTTTAAACTGCCCCATGTTGATCGGTCGTCTTGAATGGTGGGTGGTAATTCTCCAATAGTTTGACATTATGTTTGTGCCTCAGAAGGATATCAAGGGACAGGCATTGGCAGGCTTTCATGCTGCCCATCCAACCCTCACGAACTAGTCCTTGGACCATGATTTTCCCGATGAGGCAATCCTCTCGGTAGATCATGCCATTTCGTGTTGGAAGATTCACTTTGATGGTTCCTCCCGGAGACCCACCGGTAGGAGGCTTAATGATCCTAAGCTCAACAGAGTGGGCATGTGTATCGTCTTCATTTCCCCGACACAAGCTGTTTTCCCGTACTCATTCCTCTTGTCAGAAGGCTGCAACAATAACGTGGCAGAGTATCAGGCCCTCATTGTTGTCCTCAAGCTGGCCCTCGAGATTGATGTACCCCATTTTCATGTGAATGGGGATTCTGAACTAGTTGTCAAACAGATCAATGGTGACTACATTGTCAGAAAGTCGAAGCTCGTACCATTATTAGAATGCACCCTCTAGTTAATGGCCCATTTTCCTTCATGACCGGAGGTTACCCATGTCCCTCGGTCACAGAATGGTTGATTGGACACTTTGGCTAGCTTACCTGCCTCACTTGCAGAGCCCGAGCAGGACGCTCTGATTATACACGTGGGACACCAGAGAGTCATTTCCCCCATCACCCCATAGGACGATGATGGCCTACAAGTAAGTCATATTACCGTCGGATCCTCCACGTCAGGACTCCTAGGTTCTTCAGATGCAGTGGTTGAAGCGACCCCCCGACTATAGAGCCCCTTTTGTCGAGTATATTTAAAATGGTTCCCTCATAGATGAGTGAGTCGAGCGTGAGCGAATCCGACACTGTGCGTTATAGTTTACCCTCCAGAATGGTCCCAGTCTCGAGCAGATCCTCTACAAGCGCCGGTTTGATAGTGTTATCTTCCATTGCATCCAAGGAGTCGAGATTTCTTACATCATGCAGGAGGTTCATGCTGGTTCCTGTGGTGCCCATCAGGCTGGGCAGAAGTTGTCCCATCCGATCCAGAGACTGGGGTACTTCTGGCCCTCTATGATTCATTATTGTATAGAGTTCTCCAAGAGATGTCATGTATGCCAAATCCATCCTAACTTCATACATCGGCCACCAGAACCTCTCCACTCCACCATGTACTCTTGGCCATTTGTAGTGTGGGGACTCGATGTCATGGGACCATATCCACCGGCGATATCTCACCAATGCAGGTTCATCCTGACTGCCACATATTTCTTTTCCAAGAGGGAAGAGGTATTTCTGCTCAAGGAGGTCAAGGCCCACTCTATCGTTGAATTCGTGATCTCCAATATCATCTACCGGTTTGGGGTCTCTCACATTGTCCTCACCGATAACGGCACCAACTTTCGAGCAACCGAGCTGAAGAAATTGTATGCCAAGTACAATATCCGCTCGAACCATACCTCCCGCTATCACGCATAGGCAAATGGGTAGATCGAGACGTTCAACAAAACCCCCTCAAACATTTTTCAGAAAATGGTTGGCCAGAACAAGAAGAGTTGGCCAGACAAGCTCCCCAACACCCTCTGGGCCTATCAAACGATGACTCGCAATTCCACCAAGGTTACCCCATATTCCCAGGTGTACGGGGCTGAGGCCATCCCGCCCATTGAGATCCAGGTGCCTTCGTTACGCCCTGCGGTCTATGACCAGCAGGCACCCGATAAGGTGTCCAAAATTCTTCTGGCTGAATTGGAAGCACTTGACGAGAATAGGCTTCGTTCCCGGCACAATCTGGAAAGACATCATGAAAAAAATAGCTATAGAATTCAACAAGAAGGTTCACCTCTACTCTTTTCTTCAAGGCGACCTGGAATTGGCCCTCTGAGCGCCAATGATCCCTGGTAGGAAACCACCCAAGCTAGAGCCTAAATTGTAAGAACCTTACAAAGTTCACAGTGTTTACCCCAATAAAGCATACTCCCTGGTAACCATAGATGGTGAGCATATAACTCCTCCCACCAATGCCAAGTTCCTCAAGAAATACTTTACCTAAGCCTAATGGTTCTGCACGACCTTAAACTGGACGGTCCCTCATGACCCTAAACAGCACGCTGGTCCCGCATGACCTTAGCCTGTCTAGTCTTGCATGACTTTAAACTGCTCATCATCCTTCATGACGTTAAAATGTATTTTTAGAACTATGTATGGCTTAATTCACATGCACATGGGAAACGTAGGAACGCTTAGATGCCTCGTCTTGAGCCCAGCCCCAAACTCGTCTCTTTGACTACCCCCTGTGTATAGTTCTCTCATAGGATCTTAGTAGAGGATCTTTGTAGAGGATCTTTGCATGATATTGTGCTGGAATCCTTAGCCCTACTCATGCCAGGATTATAATGGTATCACCATGTGCCCGCTCCCTCTTTCTTCTATTCTCCGACGTCTTCACAATGCGATGTTAAATTGCATGGCCTTCAAGAACTACATATAGCTTGATTACCATCCACATAGGATACATAGAAACGCCCGAAAATTTCTTCTATTGGCCCATCCCAAATGCCAGAATCTTCCCCTCAGGTCAAGACATATGGTGGGGTGCATACTTCTGCCCTGATTCACATCGAGCTAATCTTGATCCGGCCATACGTCCTGCTCCCTGGAGACGTTCTATAAAGACCCAACCTTATTACATACATAATATTGAATTTATTATAGAAAAAACTTCCATTTACATTTTATATATTTTCAAGTTTAAAGATTTAGAGAATTATGACAATACATTCATGACATTACACATTATTACATAGTGGATACCATAAAAACAGTATCCATTTTTTTCCAAATATAAAACATTAAAACATAAAACAAGACTCCTTGAAAATTATTAAACATTTAAAATGCTTAATTCCTTGTATTACACATCCATTAACCTGTGAAAAATCATTTAAAAACAAGGGATGATTACAAAAGCTCAATAAGGAATGGAAAATAAGGAAATATTACATTAGTCCATGAAAACTCGTAACATATGAAAACATTTTCAAAAGACATTATTGTCACCCATATATACTTACTTTGAGTAACATGAGATTTACAAAAGATCAAAACGAAATTTTAGAACATAAATATAATCATAAAGGTATCCTGGGGCATTATTTACATAATCCTGTAACCATTCTTGGCTACCTTATAATTTGTAAACCTCATGGCTACTATACTTTGTCTAACCATCGTAGTTACACTTGGTGTAACCATACGACCGACCTCCAACATACTCATACCCAATGGATTGGAGGGAGATATATGTCCCACCCTTAATCATAAATAATTCCCAATAACCAAAACATTATCATAAAATATAAATAATTCCATAAAAACATTACTTTGTAATTTCCTAAAACGGAATATAAAAAAGAGGATTTTTAAAGAAAAGACCCTTATAAAAAATCATACAATTGAAGAGAGGATTAAAAGAGTTTATGGAGTATATATATATACATTAAATACACATAATCAAACATAATATAAATAGAACCCATCACATGAACAATTTAAAGATCACATAAATAAAGAAGTAGAAGGTTAACCCAAAGAATGGAAATCGGGTTAAGAATTCCCTTACCTCAGGTTTGTCTTACTTTAAACTTGTTTAAAATTCATGTATAATGGTTAAAAGAGTGTTATTATAATTTTACAGAAACATTATTATATATATAACATCTTATTTTAACATTTCATACCATCATTTCAACCATTAATTATTAGTATTTTTCTCCTTGTATTGTTTTTGGGTGAGTTCTTAACATGATTTCCATGATTGGTTCATGGAGGATGTTCTTGTCGATTGGAAGTGAAAATCCAAAATTGGAATGGAGTAATATTTACATATAACCAGTAACATAAATTATTCCATTTATCATTTTGAATTCTTACATGAGGATGATTCATAAGTTAGAACATTAATGATGTTTGTTTAGATCATTTTAGTGGTTCTTTGATAATAACAACCTCGTTTTGTCTTATAAATTAGAACCGTGAGTATAAAAGAATTCCAGAACCATGGGTGAGTCATAAAAAATAAATTATAACCTGGTTAAACCATATAAATGGTTTCATTACCAGACTTGGAAGAATTAATGGAAATTGAAATCACATCGTCCACGATGTTGGTAATTCGACACAAACGGACAATGTTTTTTTCCCTTAAATAAGTGGGAGAGGAGAAGAATAATGATTAGTAATTTTCCATGAACATGAAATAATCCAGAATATACATGATTCTGTATATTTCATTCCACTTGGGTAAGAAGATATGAATAAATAATGATAAAGTATCTCAAAATAAAAGAATAAGTGAGAAATTTCATACAAAAATTCGGCAGCACAATGGATATGAGATAGGGTTTTAGAAAACATTATGAAAAGAGGGGGGACAAGAGTCACCCATCCAGAAATGATTCATAATATAAATAGATAATTAATAAGAAGGAATTAAGAACATGGTATGGAAACTTTAAATTTATTCCACATAAAAGGGAACTTGAAAGGAAAAAAGAAAGAAATTGAGAATTTTCTTACCTTGAAGAGTAACCCTTAGAACCTAAAGGTTGGGACCTTGGGAGCTTGAAGGAACTTTTGGAGGAATACTATGAAGGTAAAGAGGCCAGATATTAATTGATGGAGAATTGGGAATGATGTTAATGAAGGGAAGAGTTGGTATTTATAAGAAAAGTGAGGGATTATTTTAATAATTTTCAAGGGACACCTCATGAGTGGTATTTGCAAAACCATGGGCTTTCCCATGGTATTTGACCATGTTATAAGACACTTGGGACACCTCACATCTTATTTAACTATTCATATGTCTACCATATTTATGAAATCATTATTTTATCATTAATTATGTCATTAATACACCAAAACTAAAAACTGTTTTTTTACTATTCACCGAAAAATCTACTATTTCAGAAAAATTCCCAAAATTCACCCAAACCATTTATCAAAGTGTAGATTTCAAAAATGAAGTCCATTTTTTGAAAATAATTTTCTAAATATTATTAATTTAATTTTTAATTAAAATCATACTTAATTAAAAAATTAACAATTTGAATTCTATAATAACTTCTATATCATGAAGCAAAATTAACCCAGATGTTATTATCATAAAGCCGTAAAATAATAAAATAATAATAAAATTTACTATTCATTAGGGTCATATCACTATTCATATTACTATTAATAAGGGTATGTTACTAATCACCAAAAAAAAGTTGGTTCCAATAGACTCCAAATAACATATTGAACCCAATTATAGATAAGAGTTTCATAAAATTCAAAACATAGAAGTAGAAAAGTTATGTTTTAAAGGCTAATTAAAAATATCTACTTAAAACAAAGTTCCATGAATTTGTATTTATTTTTAGAAAAACTTGGGGTGTTACATTATCCCCACCTTCTTGAAATTGTGTCCTCACAATTTTATTTACTTATTAAACAACTGAGGGTAATTTTCCCTCATAGCATTTTCAGACTCCCATGTTGCTTCTTCAACCTTGTGGTTTCTCCACAAAACCTTTACCAGGGGTATTACCTTATTCTGTAATAATTTTTCCCTTCAATCATGAATCTGAACTGGTTTCTATTCATAAGAGAGGTTCTCTTCCAGCTGAACCGCTTCTGGGCTCAAGACATGTGATGAATCCGGCACATACTTTCTCAATATTGAAACATGAAATACATTGTGTACCTGAAACAATCAGGGAGGAAAACCTACGCGGTATGAAACTGTTCCAACTTTCTCCAAGATTTAAAAAGGACCGATGAATCATGAACTTAGCTTACCGAAATGCATCAAACTTTTCCAAGGAGAGATTTAAAGGAAAACTTGGTCACCTACCTTGAAAGAGAAGTCTTTTCTTCTATTATCTGCATAAATTTTCTGCCTACTCTGAGCTATCCTCATGTGCTGCTGGATCATCCTCACTTTCTCAGCCACTTCTTCTACTAATTCTGTCCCCATCTACTTTCTTTCATGACTTCATCCCAAAAAGGTGGAGTGTGACAATGATTCCCATACAAGACCTCAAAAGGTGCCATCTGAATACTGGAATAAAAACTGTTATTATAAGAAAACTAAACTAAATAATTATTCTGATACCAACTTCCCTGATAATACATTTAACAAGCTCAAAGTATATCCTACAATGTTTGAATCGTTCATTCTGACTGCCCATCTGATTGAGGATGAAAAGATGTACTGAAATTTAACTTTGTGCCCAACGACTTCTGAAGTCCCTTCCAAAAGTTATAAGTGAACCTAGGATCTCCGTTAGACACTATGGAAAGAGGGACTCCATGTAACCTGACAATCTCATTGAGGAAAAATTGAGAAATCTGATCCAAAGACATTGTATCTCGAATAGAAAGAAAATGTGCAGATTTTGTCAGTCGGTCAACAATAACCCAAATCGCATTGTTACCTCAAGAAGTCTTTGGTAGTCCCACCACGAATTCCATGGAATAATTCTCCCATTTCCACTATGGCACTGGAAAAGGCTAAAGCATCCCCTTCGGTAATTGTCACTATACTTTAACCTGTTGACATGTCAAACATCTCATGGTAAAATCAATAATATCCCTTTTCATTCCATCCCACCAATAATACTCTCGAAGGACTTTGTACATCTTAGTACTTCTAGGATGAATAGAAAATGGGGAACTATGAGCTTCACAAAATAATTTTTCTTCAACTGGGAAACACAAGGCACACACAACCTTTTTCCAAATCTTAAAACACAATCTTTATCAAGGTTAAATTCTGGAAACTTACCCAATTTAACCAATTCTACCTTTTTTGTATCTCACGGTCTTCCTTCTTCACATGCTTAATTCTTGTCTGACAACAAAGACTGCACTGAAACCATAAACAAAAAAGATGAATTCCCTGCACCAATAACTTCTAAGCAAAAATTCATCAAATCATTAATCAAGGGATCATGTTCTAAACGTAATAGGCTTAATGATGCATGATGTTTTCGACTCAAGGCATCTGCCACATTGTTTTCTTTCCCAGGATGATAACTGATCGTCTAGTCATAATCCTTTATCAGTTCTATCCATCTTCTCTGCCTCATGATTCATTCCTTCTGAGTGAATATATAATTTAGACTTTTATACTCAGTATATATTTGGTATTTCGTTCCGCATAAATGATGCCTCAATATTTTCAAAAAAAACCACATCTGCCTATTCGAAATCATTTGTGGGAAAATTTAACTCATGAGGATTAAGTTGTCTCAAAGCATAGGCAATTACCTGGTCATTCTACATCAAAACACAACCAAGTCTCTTCAATGAAGCTTCACTGTAGATGAAAAACTCACCATTTCAGGAAGGTAAGACCAAAATTTGAGGAATCACCAATCTCTTATTCAGTTCCTAAAAACAAACATCACATTCTTCTGTCCAAACAAATTTAACCCCTTTTCGTGTTAACTTAGTTATCGGGCTAGATAACCATGGAAAGTTCTTAAAAAACGGTCGGTAACAACTTGCTAACCCCAGAAAACTACGAATATCTGTTACATTTGTGGTTCTTTGGCATTCATCAACTACTTTTGTTTTGGCAGGATCAACTATTATTCAATCCTTATTTACAATGTCCCCAAGAAAATAAATATTTTTCAACCAAAAATCACACTTATTGAATTTTCTATAAAGTTTATTTTCTTTTAAAGTTTTCAAAACATCCCTTAGACATTTTTCATGCTCCTCTTTATTTTTAGAAAATACCATAATTTTGACAATAAATACAACCACAAGATTATCCAAGAAATCATGAAATAATTTATTCCCAAGATTCATGAATACAACAGGTGTATTAGTTAATCCAAATGGCATAAAAATAAATTCATAATGCCCATATCTAGTACAAAAAGTTATTTTTGAGATGTCATCTTCCTTCACCTTCAGATGATGGTATCTGAATCTCAATTCAATCTTGGAAAAACACTGACCTCCCTGGAGCTGATCAAACAAGTCATCAATATGAGGCAAAGGATACTTGTTTTTAACAGTGATTTTATTCAAAGCTCTATAATCAATGAAAAGTCTCATGGAACCATCTTTCTTATTAACAAAAAAATAGGGGCTCCCCATGGTGAAGTGCTAGGACGAATGAAGCCTTTGTCAAGAAAGTCCTACAACTGGTTTTTCAATTCAAGAAGTTCTATTGGAGCCATACGATATGGGGGTCTTGAAATCGGCTTAGCATCAAGAACTAAGTCAATTGTGAATTAGACTTCTCCATCAGGTATGACACCGAGTAACTAATTAGGAAAAACATAATGGTATTTATTTACCACTAGATCATCATTACTTTGAGTTGTTTCCTTGTTTTCAACAATATGAGAAACATAAATTTCATTTCCATCTTTCAATAGTTTCTCAGCTTTATAATATGTTATCAATTGTATGGGTTCATTCTTGTATACAAACTGAAGCTCTTTCTGAAAAATAACTTCTTTAGCTCTACAACCAATCTTTGCTTGATAATCAGAAATCCAGTCCATCCCCAAAATAACATCAAACTTTACTAAGGGTAAAACAACAAGGTTTGCAGGTAATGTCTTTCCACATACCACAATATAAAGATTCTTATAATTCCACTTTGCTATAACATTTCCCCCTGGTGTTTTAACAACAAGTTCGGGTCTCATTTGTTGAGGTGATATTTCCAATTTACCAGAAAATTTCTCAAAGATGATGGAATGTGTAGACCCCGTATCAAAAAAAACATTAGAAAAATATGAGTGAACAAACAAAATACCAGATACAACTTCATTGGATGGCCCAACATCTACTGACGTAGTCGCAAAGGATCTCACTACACCTTTATTCTTGTAGTCTAGCTTCTTTGCATCATTCAGATCTCTTTTTTGGCAGACATTTGCATAATGACCCATTCCACCACATTTAAAATACTTTACAGTTTTCTTATCAGGATTATTCTTAAGATTATTTCCATTGCAATTTCAGGCCATATGTCCAAACTTACAACATTTAAAAAACTTCTCGGTTTTGCTAAGACATTCCCCAGGGTGTTTCTTTCCACACTTTTCACAAACTGGAAATTGGATTTTCTTACCATTAGATTTATTTGGTTGATTTTTACCCATTGCTTGCCAAATGGACCTCTTCTTCTCATTGTTTCCAAAATGCACATGATCATCAGAAAACTCCATCTCTACCCACTCAACACATCGTACAAGTTTCTCATAACTTTTGAATTCACGGGAGGCCAATGAGCTTCGATACATTGGCATCAATCCTGAGTAAAAGTGGGGGATTTTTCTATCAAGATCTGGAATAATATTTAGAGCATACCTCGTTAGATGGGTGGATTTCACTTAATACACAACCACTGAGTCTTCCTCCTTCGGTTTCAATTCGAGGAATTTCTTCTCCATTCATAGTCTCACCACCTTAGGAAAATATTTTTCGAGGAAAATTATTTTAAATTAATCCAATTATAAGGCATCAAAATCCTCTCTACCCCGGATATTCCTTACCATTGACCACCACTGATCAGCTTCCCCTTCCAAATGATAAATGTCAAGGCGTACCTTTTGATTGTCTAAACATCCCATAACATTGAAAATACTTTCAAGGGCTTTGATCCATCCTTCAGCTGCTACTAGGTCAAGAGATCCATTGAATGCAGGAGGATGTTGTCTCATAAAATTTTCCACTACTGCCATGTTTTATTGTGGTACCTCTATTGTTCCTCTTGCATGGATTCCACCACCATTTATTTCCTGCGTTATCTAAGCCATTACTATCCCAAACTGCTCGGTTCCAATACCTACCATTCCTGGTTGTAGTTCTGGAAGGATGTCATTCTGTCATTAGCTCTCCTCTTCGGCATCCCTGTTCCTTCTGCAGACAACCATTATTATGAAAAATGTCTTAGATAAAGCAAAATGGTGATCTTTCAATTCTATAACATTTCAAATTAAACATAGAGTTAAAATCAATTATGTTATTCTATTGACATCACCCTAACCCCTAAAGTTATCTAAACCACCTCTGATACCAACTATAAAGGCCCAACCTTATTACATACATAATCTTGATTTTAGTCAAGATAACAATTCGTTTTAAATTGAAGATATTTTCATGTTTATATCTTTAGATAATTAGGAGAATACATTCCTGACATTACACATTATTACATAGTGGATACCATAAAAATAGTTTCCATTTTTTTTTTCAAAATATAAATCATTAAAACATAAAACAAGACTCCTTGACAATTCTTCAACATTTGACGTGGCTTACTTCCTTGTATTACACATCCATTTACCTGTGATACATCATTTAAAAACTTGGGTTGGGCACAAAATCTCATTAAGGAATGGAAAATAAGGAAAGATCACATTAGTCTATGAATACTCGTAACATATGAAATAATTTTCAAAAGACATTATTGTCACTCAAATATACTTACTTTGTGTAACATGAGATTTACAGAAGATACACAAAAAACATGAGAACATAAATATTATCATAATGGTATCTTGGGGAATTACGTACATAATCCTATAACCATTCTAGACTACCTTATAATTTGTAACCCTAATAGCTACCATACTTTGTCTAACCATCACAGTTACACTTAGAGTAACTATACGACCGACCTCCAACATACTTGTACCCAATGCATTGGATGGAGATATAGGTCCCACCCCTCATCATAAATAATTCCCATCAACCAAAACATAATCATACAACATGAATAATTCCATAAAAACATTACTTTGGAATTTCGTAAAACCGAATTTAAGAAAGAAGATTTTTAAAGAAAAGCCCCTTATAAAAAATCATACAATTAAAGAGAGACTTAAAAAAGTGAATGGAGTATGTATATATACTATAAATAAATATAAGGAAACATAATATAAATATAACCCATCACACAAACAATTTAAAGAGCACATAAATAAAGAAGTAGAAGGTTATCCCAAAGAATGGAAATCGGGTTAAGAATTCCCTTACCCTGAGTTTGTCTTACATCAAACTTGTTTAAAATTCTTGTATAATATTTAATAGAGTGTAATTACTATTTTTCAGAAAAAATTTCATGTTTATAACATATTATATTATAATTTCATACCATCATTTCAACCTTTAATTGTTAGTATTTTGCTCCTTGCACTGTTTTTGGGTGAGTTCTTAACATGATTTCCATAATTGGTTCAAGGTGGATGTTCTTGTCGATTGGAAGTGAAACTCCAGAATTGGAATGAATTAATATTTACATATAACTAGTAACATAAATTATTCCATTTATCATTTTTTATTATTACACTGGGATGATTCATAAGTTAGAACATTAATGATGTTCGTTTAGATCATTTTAGTGGTTCTTTGATAATAGAAACCTCATTTTGTCTTATAAATTAGAACCATGAGTACAAAAGAATTCCAGAACCATGGTTGAGTCATAAGACATGAATTATAACCTGGTTAAAATATATAAATGGTTTCATTAATATACTTTGAATAATTAATGGAAATTGAAATCATATCGTCCATGATGTCGGTAATTCGACACAAACGAACAATGTTTTTTCCTTAAAATAAGTGGGAGAGGAGAAGAATAATGATGAGTAATTTTCCATACACGTGAGATCATTAATAATATACATGATTCTTGATTATTTAATTCCACTTGGGTAAGAAGATATGAAGAAATAATTATAAAGTAACTCAAAATAAAGGAATAAGTGAGAAATCTCTTACAAAAATTTGGCAACACAATGGCTATGCGATATGGTTTTAGAAAACATTAAGAAGAGAGGGGGGTAAAGGGTCACCCATCCAAAAATAATCCATAATACAGAATAGATCATGAATAAGAATTAAATAAGAACATGGTATGGAAACTTGAAAATTATACCACATAAAATAGAACTTGAAAGGAAAAAATAAAGAAATTGAGAATTTTATTACCTTGTAGAGTAACCTTTAGAACGTGAAGGTTGGGACCTTGGGGTCTTGATCAAACCTTGAGAGGAAAAATATGAAGGTAAGGATACTAGATCATTGTTGAGAGAGAATTGGTAATGAATTCAATGAAGGCAAGAGTTGGTATTTTAGGAAAAGTGAGGGATTATTTTAATAATTTTCAAGGGACACCTCATGGGTGGTATTTGAAAAACCATGGGCTTTCCCATGGTATTCTACCATGGTATAAGCCACTTGGGACACCTCACATCTTATTTAAATATTCATAAGTCGACCATATTTATGAAATCATTATTATATCATTAATTATGTCATTAATACAGTGAAACTAAAAACTGTATTTTTTACTATTCACTGGAAAATCAACTATTTCAGAAATATTCCCAAAATTCACCCTAACCATTTATTGATGTGTAGATTTATAAAATGGATTCCATTTTTTGAAAATATTTTTCTAAATATTATTAATTTAATCTTTAAATAAAAGCATACTTAATTCAAATATTAACAATTCTAATTCAATAACAACTTCTATATCACGAAGAAAAATTAACCCAGATGTTATTATGTTAAAGCCTTAAGAAAATAAATTAATTATAAAATTTACTATTCATGAGGGTCATATCACTATTCATAAGGGTATGTTACTATTCACCAAAAAAAACAAGTTAGTTCCAATAGACTCCAAATAACATATTGAACACAATTATAGATGACAGTTTCTTGAAATTCAGAACATAGAAGTAGAAAAAAAATATTTTAAAGGATAATTAAAAATATCTAATTAAAAAAAGTTGCATGCATTTCTATTTATTTTCAGAAAAAGATGGGGTGTTACACTTTCACCTCTTTCATAGATGGGTACGATTATGCTTCACCCACTCCTTGATTAGGACTCCATTATCTTTCCCATCCAGAAGGGCCCTTGAATGGTATGGATGCTAGGCCTAAGGGATCTCCTACCACTTCGGCCAATGCCCTCAAGGATGTCTAGAAACAAGCCGATACGAGTCCCACATTTCGAATATGGTCATCGGTTGATGTTCATTTGTTTCTCCCATTTCAGGTCACTATAGGGACGCAGTGTTGCGAACATGGTCAACAGCTATCATGGATCGTTAGGACCACCTCAAGATGTCCCAAGAATTGAGTGTAGTCGTTCATTCTGCCCCGTCGTATCTCCAAGTGATGAACTCCCTTCGGGCAATGCCAGCTATCTGGCCCCGTATTACATGGAGAGCCGAGACCAACTCCTTGTTTCCCCCACCAAGCACTACTCATGTGGGCTTAGGAGTTGTGATGAGGCATTAACCGTACAAGAGGGCGTATGGCCTCCCCATCCGAGGCCCAGCATTAGGCCCCTTCGCATTTTCAGGCCCCGACCTAGGTTCTCTCTTATAGGATTGTATGGTGTGGTGTGGGATTATGTACTCATTCACGACGGGTTATTCATCATGTCCTACACATCCCTGGATGAGATACCTTTCATCCTCACTGCAAGATGTTAAACTGCAAACTGGTAAGGCCTTCCCGACCGAAGCTCAGCCTCAGGCCCCTTGGCCTTTTCGGGCCCCCGGTCTCTTATGGGATTGTATGGTGTGGTATGACATTATTTCCTTATTCACGTCTGGTTATTCACCATGCCGTACACATCCCTGTATGAGATACCTTTCGTCCTCACTGCATGTCTTTAAACTGCAATCTAGTCAGGCCTTCCCGACCGAGGCTCAGCCTCCGGCCCGTTGGCCTTCTTGGGCCCCTGCCCAAGTTCTTACTCGGAGTGTATGGTGTGGTATGGGATTATGTACTCATTAATGTCGGGTGATTCGACGTGTCTTACACCTCTCTTTTGTGGAACATATACTCCCCTCTTCGTCCTCACTATAAGACGTTAAACTGTAAACTGGTCGGGCCTCTCCGACCGAGGCCCAGCCTCAAGCCTCTTAGCCTTTTTGGGCCCCCGGCCCAAGTTCCTACATAGGGTTGTATGGGGTGGTACATAATTCAGTCCCCATTCACGTCTGGTTACTCGCCATGCCAACCCCCCCCCCCCCCCCCTCATTAGGGTACCCAACCCCTATATGTGTATCAAGAACTATGTGTGGCTTGATTCCCATCCTCATGGGATACGTAGGACCGCCCGAGCATCTCGTTTTCATGTCCTACCCCCTCTTTGCCCCTTGGTCTGCATTCCTCCTTGAAAGGGATATATGGTGTGGTATGGGATTATGTCCTGATTCACGATGGGATTTCAACAACCCCACCATTTACCTCGTTCTATTGAGGGTTCACTATCCCCTTGTTCTATGATCAACTTTTCAAGTCGGCCTCTCTAAAGATGAGCCCCTCGATCCTCTTCGGTGATTCACCAATGTGCCCAAGGGTACACTGGTTTAATGCCTGGAATGTCGGATTCTACTCAGACATGCTTCCACCCATCTTTCAGGCTTTGTTTTCCCATTCATTAGGGAATCCATCACCATTCCCATCCATAAGGGCCCCTAAACGACATAGATGCTAGGACTAAGGGCTATTCTACATCTTCGGGCCAATTCCCTTTAAGATGTTGAGCAACAAGCCGATACAAATTCAACGTTGTTAATATGGTCAGCGGTCGATGCTCATTTGTTGTTCCCATTCCAGGATAATGCGATATGGATACTGTGTTTAGAACATGGTCAACAGTCATCCTCCATCATCGCGTCAACCCCTTTAAGCACAAAATTTCGGTTACATGATTCACATCTTTCACCACCTCATCATGTCCAAGTATAATTTTGAAACACTTGGTACTATTCCTCAGTGAACATCTTTACTTTAGTAGAAAAAAAGGCATGACAAGGCAATCGCTCGGGGCTTCACCGATTTTCCCCTTGCATGTATCACATGTATTTAGAATAATGTATCCTCCCTTGTTTCCTACGGTGAGTTCAACTCAAGTAGGCTTAGGGATTGTGTTAAGGCCCACCTATACATGGGATAGTCCTGCTTTTCTATGGTCCAAGTTATAAGACCCTAAACTAAGATCATTTCGTATTGCCCCTTTGCAGAACTACAAATAGCTTGTTTCCCATCCTTATGGGATACTTAGGATCACCTGGATGTCTCGTTTTCGGGTCCAGATCAGTTGGGGGGATAGTTTATCCTTCCCCTTACCCTCTTACCCCTATTTAGGTCCCTTAGACCAAGTTTCGCCTCTCAGAATTGCATACGGTGTGGTATGGGATTATGTCCTCATTCATGTCGGGTATGTTTTATTGCACCATACACATTCCCCACTTAGCATCGTCTATACTACTTCTATGCTACATGATGTTAAAATGATCGCCTGGTCCCATCACATGACCCTAAACTGTGACATTATCATCCTGGCCGCATTACGAAAAATGGCACTGCATCGTGAAGTCCTCACTCAAGGGGACACCATATTTGGTATCGCTCACACGCCATGCCATTTGTCAATGCCTGCATACGGATTGATTCTTGTGGAGATGTCAGGACATTCTATCCTAGGCCCGTCGCTTCAAAAAAAACTATTCACATTAAAAGACAAACAAGATACATCAAATACTGCTTCTTTTGGTGGAGGGGCCATGCCCGCGTGCCCCCTTTATCCCTGGCACTGGAACCTTACCATGACACCTCTAGAACTGCGTGCAGTTTGATCCCCATCCTCATGGGGTACGTAGTAATGTCCATGAATCTTGCCTCATGCCCAATATAACACTCGTTTTGGTCCCTTGACGTAACATCTTCCCAGGGAACACATGGTGGTCAGAACCCCAGGTTCCCATCCACATTGGGTTTTATAATTAACTCACCATGGGTCTCTTGCGTTTCCTACCATCCATGGTTTGAATTCTAAAACCCTAAACTAAGATCTCCCTATGGGATGGGAATCGACTCCCTCTATCTAATACGTCTCGTTGTCATATTAAGTTGCATCTTGACCAAGAGCCCGAAGTGTGGAATTTTCATGGGGACATTCCCCTCGTTCTATGTCCAAGCTTCGTGATCTCGCTATTTGGATCCTCATCCACTTCCACATTCAATAGGACCCCCGTATGGCATGGATTCTAGGCCTAAGGGCTCTCCTACCATTTCGGGCCAACGTCCCTAAGGATGTTGGAAAAAATTTGCAACAGGTCCTGTGTTTAGAACACCGTCAACAGTCGACCCTCATTTTTCTATCCCCATTCCTAGATAACGTGATATGGATACTGTGTATCAAACATGGTCAACAATTATCCATCATTGTCACATCAACATCATTGTGATCCAGGTTTCAAGCGTCAGGATTCACACATTTCCACTTCCTCATGTTCAAGTGGAATTATGACATATTTGACATTACTTATTCACACATCTAGGTGCACTACATGGACGGGTTAACATCAATGGGAAAACATTCAAAAAGCATCCATTCACCCTAACATGTTCGTTCCTGTGTCGGGGAAGTCCCACCACTACTTCTTGTTTCCCACATCGAGTATGACTCATGTGGGCTTAGTACTTTTGGTAGGATGTGCACCGATATAGCCAGGCTTTTCATCATCCCACATGACGTTAAACTGTGCCTCTAGAACTATGTAAGGCTTGATTCCTATCATCATGGGATACGTAGATACAACTAGGTATTTCACCAAGAGTTCAACCCCAGGAATCATAAATTGTGTTCCTCCTCATTTTTGGCCCCTGCCCTCACCCCTTGTGGGGAACCGTGTAACTACAATTCTTCCGTAAACATGTTCGGGATTCCCCATGATGACATCGGGAAGTGACGACTCCCTCACCAGAGAGGTCCCGCCAGAAAAAGAACAAATGATCCATGATCATACTGATGCGCCCATCTAATGTGCTTCCACCATGGTGGCGTAATTTCGAAGGTGTTGTATTCTATTAGAACAAACCATCACTCAACATTCCATGCTTTCTGTGACCCTTATTCGGACCCTCGTGCTCTTTCACGTCTATAGGAACCCCCTAACAGTATGGATGCTTGGCCTATGGCCCGCCTATTGTCCTAGGCCAAAGTTTCAGAAGACTAACAGATGAAATTTTGAGTCAGGCCCCGTGTTTTGAACATGGTCAGCGGTCGGCCCTCATTTATTATACCCAAATTAGGCTAATACAATAAGGATACTGTGTTTCAAACTCAATTAATAGTTATTCTTCATTGTCATTCCACCCCCACAGTGTTCCGAATCTTGGGTATCATGATTCACACCTCCCATTCCCATATGTTTGGATTGATTTCAGCGCCATTGGCATTACCCCATTCGTGTAAAAGAGCACACTAGGGAAATGGTAATTCGGCTCTTTTGAGAGCTTCATTATCCTGTCATGTCCCTCCCATTTCCTCTTGGAAATCTGAACTGGTTGTTCAAACCCCGGATGCCCAAATCTTGGCTTGCGCTCCTAAGTTTGGATGAGGTGATAAGGTGGTCACCACTTGTTTCTCTCATCGGGCCTGACCCATGTCAGCTTAGGGAATGATCGCTGGACGCTCCGCGAACATCACAAGGATGCAATAAACCAATTTAAACAATGGAACTCATGCATTCTACGACATGAAAACAATTAAACCATGAAAGTAAATTTTAGGGTTTGTAATCATTACAATACCCAAGGTTTGACTCACCCCATGGATGGATTGACCTCATCAAAAGAGCATAGAAGCTCCGCCACCCTCTGGAAGGTGGCGTCCAGGAGTTGCTGCTGCCTGTTCAGCTCCCGCTCCTCCTCGGCAGTGAGAGGGCACAATTCGATGGCTGCAATCTCGGTTCACTCCGTGTTGACTCAGATGGAGATCATCTCTTTATAGGCTTAATTCAGGCCCTCTTTGGCTTTTTCCAGCTGGGCCTTCAATCTTAATATTAGCTCAGATTGCGCATTGAGGGAGGTTGAGTGCTCATCCACCCAATTATGCAGCCACTGGACCTCGTCTTCATCCTTCTGTAGCTTCTTGATGTTTATCACCTTACTCAACTACCATCCCACACCGAGGCAATCACCATAATCCCAAATCATTTCCTCTATAAGATCTCAGATGAGCATGTGAGGACGCTGGTCATCCACTCCCCTGGAATAGAGTTCGCATAGCCGCAAGTGAAGTCTGTCCATTTCATCCAACCATAGTGCTTTGGGGTGTTACTGATGAAGTGTGTGATTAGCTTCCACGATTAGTGATATACTATTTTTCTTTCCTCCTCATCAGAGGTCGTCTCGTCCTAGTCCGCATAGTTAGTGGGGTCGTATGTAGGGAATGCCATTAAAAACTCCTTATCCGGGTCCACATCTGGAATTGGATCCGGTGTTGCGGGGCCTAGACTTTCTGGTTGATCGTCATTATCGGATCCCACCTCGATAACCTCATGCGTAGTCCAACTGGCACCCCTACTAGTGTTTGAGAGCACTGCAATTCGGTTAGGCCAGATGTCCACCTCCACGACCATTGGCATGCCTCTAAAAAGGGCACTACCAGAATTTCCTACCAACTTCGTCGCAGTGGCCCAGGACAATTGAAGAACTGTACACGCCAAAAAAGGAAAACGTGAATGTCAGTTAACTTGGTCAAGGTAGGGAAATCAAAAATTCGGTAGAGGAGGCATACAAAGGTCAAATCCCTGGTCTCACTCTTGGGATGATGTCTTCGGGGCCCCGATAGGTGGTCCCCCATATATGGTTAGCAGGTCAGGAGACTCAAAGGTAGCCACCTCAAGTGTCATATCCCTGCCGGAAACAGAAGTTGATGCATCAATAGGTGTGGATCATGAAGGTCCCACATCGTCACCCACTGAGGGGCGAGAACGAGGTCTATGCCCAAGGTCCTTCTGCATAGTGTGAATGCTGATAAGGAATCCAGAGTAACCTAAGAGCAGACCTTGAGGAAGGAACTTGGGATTTTACCGCAAGGGCCTCCACAAAATCTTCGAGATCCGAGGACTGATCGCCGACTTCACCTTACTCCAACAGATACCCTCTACCGGCCTCTTCTCCCCATGAGGACTCATTTGATTCTTCCAGCAGAGGTAAGCACTCCCTTAAATAATCAGATGATAGTTTTGGAGGGACTATACGATCCAATAGCACCCTGAACTTGTCTTTCATCGGGTACAGGGCACCCCGAGAGTGGACGAAGTTATCCAGTTCGGCCATGTATCTCTCCACTTATTCCTGGGATAAGACAAAACAAGCGCTAATAGGGACAATACCTAGCAAGTCCTTCCTGAGGTGGTTAAAGTACTGACGTAACTTAGATGGGATATGGAATTTCTAGTTTACTTCCCAGATGTCTTGGGCCTCCAGGAAGACATCATTCTCCAGCAAGTCGACATGGCGCAGTCGTTTGCCCAGGGCCTGAGTAGAAATCCTACAGAATCCTCTCGTTGGCAGCCCCTCTAGATGACTATGTTCTCCTGGGACCACCGGGTCCGCTACCGCTGCCGGATCTGCTACCACTGCTCCCCCCTCAACTGGTGTGGGCCTCATCACTACATCAACCCCACCACTACAGAACACCCTTACCACCTTCCAGCCCCAGCCCCGAGATCAAGGAATCTCACCCTCACCGACCAGGACGGTTGGCCGCTTCAGCATCTCCCCTGGATAGGCCACCTCCTAGATCTGGGCATATTCTTATACCATCCCAATGATGGTGGTTGGCTGAGTAAGTACATTCCGCATCTTCCCGTCTTCCCATGTGACCATGAGCCACAACTACCTCATCACACTAGGGTGCTCCTCGTGATGCACCTCCAAGTAAACCTATGGGGTCAGTCACTACAGGAACCAGAATTGCCTTGAAAACCTTTGTGGGGTGTATGGATCGCAGAGATGATCGCTGTCATCCCAAGCCAACAAGACTCCATCTCGAAAGTCCAGGAGGTAGGCCAGGTGCTCTTCCATTACCTGAACATCATCCGTGAAGGCCCCCTTAGGTAATGGGAACGAGTGGAAATTTAATTCCTCCACCCTCCACAACCGGTTCAGAACCGAGGGTGCGGTCATCTTAGTCAAAAATCTCCCCATGACATTCAGGATCGATGGAATGAAATTTGAACCTTGAGGCAAGATGGGGTTAGGATACTCATAGATCCCCCTGATGTGCACCGTCATCCACCCGTACGGAAGATAGAACGGCCCGCATACCCTCTGTGGCCATTTCCCATCGCTGTTGTGCCAAAACATTTTGTACAACTTGGAGAGCATCAGGATACCTAGGTTGACCCACCCTCCTGTCACCAATGTGGACACCATGATGAAACTGCTTGGTCTCACTCCCATGTTTGTATCCCTCACCGGAAGGATCCAACCGTAGATGAGAGCTGCGATAAATTCTGCCAACCTGACTATTGGTTGTTGCTCAGTGCTGACGTTGAACCCCCTGGTCTTCCACTGGCTGTTATCTAACAACCGCGAGTATGAGTGTTGCTTACTCCGGGCCCCCTTTGGGCAAGATCGAGGTCTCGCCGATAACTACCTATTTTCTAGGAAATTTTGGAATTTCTTGAACCACCGCCAGAAGTGGACATCCCTCACGACCTCCTTGTCCTCCCTAGGCACAAGCTCCATCAATGTCATTGGCAGACGCGCCATTTTCTCAGGATCCTCCCACTCACCCATAGCCGGGAGGAATTCTTCGAACATCGCCCCCAGTATCAAGACCCCCGAGATCGGATGCACATCCCATAAGATGACGCCAACCTCCCCGTGATGCAGGTGGAAGGTGTTGGTCCCCAATGACCATTGGCTCAACAGCTCCGACATTAACTGCTTCGGCTGGTAGATGTGAAACTAGGAATCCCAAGATACCTCATACAAGCCCACTCTTCTAAACTCCAATCCGAACTCCTCACACGAGGTGCCTACCTAATAGGCCCATGCCAATCATCCATGATGTTATTGCCCTGGCGCTGGTCCCATTCCTCAGACCACCCCTTCATTGGGTTCCCCATAATTTCCTTGAGGATAGTTCTCCATAGAGGAGGGGACGTCTCCGGATGTAATGCCTTCCCGTTGACATTGTTCAGATGATTGTATAAGCTGTTAGCAAGGACAGGCGTGAGATTTTCTCGGGCAAGACCATCTGGCACCCTGAACCATCAGTGCTGATACGGCATGCTCCAGAACCAGTAAGTTGGCTCGTCCCTACCTACTTCAAGGATGAATACATAATCCCTCAGCCCGAAGCCATACAAGGGAAACCTCCTACACAGAGGGTAGTTCTTCTAGCTCTCCGACAGCAGCTCCACCAATGAAATATGTTCTGAGTGGCTTCAGACTAACTCTCATAGCCCTAGAATATTCCCAATTTCATCCCTCTGGGTGGAATCTTCAAGGACCCCCCCTGGGAAGCTTCTTTGTGGGCCATTTGGATCTAGAACTTGGACATTTTTTGGTGTGTTCGCGAAGCTCATTTTCAAAGAGCTTTCGCAAATTCCTTTTGCAAAGACTGTTCATAGAGCGCTGCCTAGGCATTCAAACCAGATCACGGAGTCGAGAACTCGATGTGTACCACGAAGACTCGATTCACAGATAACACTCATAGAGTACATGGAGCTTCATGAATCGAGAGCGCAAAAGGAAAAATTCGTGGAGAGGGGAAAGGAAAAGAGAGAGGCCACCCATCATATTTATAGGCGACAGCCTTCAAAGCTTCCTGGCACTTCAATTTCACCCCGAGCTTCACAGATTTCTCAGCCCCTGTATTCCCTATCCACCTCACGAGCCCGCATCGTGAAACGGTTGAGGATTTTGGAGATTTCTCTCAGACTTCGACCCTTGATCTCTTCGCACATCCAATTCTGAGGGGGGGATTTATTGGAGCCAAAATTCGGGATAGAGAGGAATGCAAAAAGGAGGCACCAGTCACTGCCTTGTGAAGCTATTTTCTGGAGTCCCCCCCACCCAGCACCACGGCCATCACGAAGCATGGAGGCGTGATGATCCGCGACCATAGTTGACATTCACGAGCCTGCCACTAATCAAGGAGATAGGATTATCTAAGAACTCAGTTTATATTCGTGAGCCCGCCGTGAATCAAGAAGGTGGGATGCTCCACGAACACATTTGAAGTTTGTGAGCCCGCCATGAAGCAAGGAGGCGAGATGCTCCACGACCACATTTGAGGTTCGCGAGCCCACCGCGAAGCAACCAAGTTCCTCTTTGCGCCACATGATCTCTGGTCTACGATAACTCTTGCCTATAAATACTGGGCTCCCCCTGAGCCCAAAGGATGGACAATCCAACCTTTCAACTTCCCAGATCATGAATCACGAAGAATCCTTCTACTCTATGAACCATGAGCTATGCGAGGTACTTCTGCTCTGCGAAGTGCCTCCCCTTCATCTCATTTTGATCCCCTCTTCTGGGAGGGATGCCTTTCACGAAGCCAAAGGGACTTTGCAAAGTAAGGGGATCCCAAATGGGACTCGGGTAATCGCGAAGTGTTTATGCTTTGAGAAACACCCTCCATGTGCACATGATCCGTATGCGAAGGTAGGGTCATGTACTTCGTGAAGCACATTTCTTCACGACACCTCGCTCTGTGAGGCACCTTTGCTCCATGAAGCAGTGCTCTGTGAATTATCTTCCACTTCGTGAAGAACCCCCCATATTCACCTCTGTCCTATTCTTAGGCTAAGGCATCCCACTTCACGAAGCACACTCCTTCACAAGTTTCCTCTTCCAGGCGGAGCAATAGAGCTTTACAAGGCCCTTGCCTATGGACCCCTATGCTTGGAAATTCCTTTTCCCATGTGACCCTCCAGGTTTGCACGATGTTACTTCAATGTCTCCTGGATGATACTACCTGTTTCATTGCTTCTCCTCATGCTTCTTCACATAGGCATGCTAACGACTATTGCTTCTTCGCATAGCCACTCTAACGTGGACCCCTCGATGGTTTGCTCAGTGACAACCCCTCACCACATGTTGCCAATGCCTTCCCTTCCACAAGGAACAGAGGGTACCAGTTATGTATGTCCTTGGGGTGTGGAGTAAACCCACCTCGTTCGAGCTGCAGAACATTAAACTGCCAAGCACCATCGACCTCAACAAATGACGGTAAACTATGACATCGCCACGTGCCTCGCACGTGGGGTGCCCCCCACTTTGGACATTCTCCACAGCCCCTGGTCTCCACAGGGGATGATATCCTCCTTATGGGAGTGGTGTTTGTCCACGGGTGAAGAGATACCATCTCGGTGTATGCCTCTAACCTTCTTGTGGTTGGTAGCATTCCTGCTCCTCCATTCATCTATAGTCCCCAGGGCCAGCGCATTGCGTGATGGGGGACGACGCTTCTCCTTTCTTCGGTCCCAAGTCCCTCTCCCGCTGCGCTTTGTTTCCATCGGGCCTCCATCATGGAGTAAGTCCCAATATTTCTCTCCCGGGGCCGCTTGACACGTAAGCCCCTCTCCATTCTCCACGGACGCACCTTTTGCGATGTGATCGTCAGGTCCCTAATGTCTCTTCTTTCTCACACCGATCATGACTCATGTGAGCTTAGAGTGAGCACTGACCATGGAAAACACCTTGGGAAACCTAGAGTGTAATCCCCAACCCATCCCGAACTATGCGGTCTTTGATCCTTGCCAAGGAAGGGTACGTAGGAAGCCTCTACGATGTTCAAGCCCACCACCTGGTCATTCCAACCACCTTCACGTCGGTTCACAAAACACCTTGGGAAACCCAGAGTGTAAGCCCCAAAAACCACCCCGAACTACGAGGACATCGATCCATGTCAAGGCATGGTTCATAGGAAGCCTCCATGAGGTTCATGCCCAACACCAGTCTCTCTGAATCCCATCACATTGGTTCACCAACACATGGGAAACATAGAGTGTAAGCCCCACACATTTCCAACCCGAACTATGCGGTCTTTGATCCCTCTTAAGGAAGGGTATGAGGAAGCCTCCCTGAGGTTCAAGCCCACCACCCCGGTCGTTTCGACCCCCTTCGCATCGGTTCAAGCCCCCAACACCTTGGGAAGCCTAGAGTGTAAGCCCCAACCCAACCCGAACTATGAGGAATTTGATCCATGTCACGAAATGGTACGTAAGAAGTCTCTACGAGGTTCAATCCCACCACCAGTTGGTCACTCTGACTCCCTTCACGTTAGTTCACCAACACCTGGGCAGCCTAGAGTGTAAGCCACAACCCATCCCGAACTACGAGGACTTTGATCCATGTCAAGGAATGGTACGTAGGAAGCCTCCACGAGGTTCAAGCCCACCACCCGTTGGTCACTCCAACTACCTTCACATCGGTTCACCAACACCTGGGTATCCTAGAGTGTCAGCCCCAACCCATCCCGAACTACGTGGTCTTTGATCCATGTCAAGGCATGTTACGCAAGAATCCTCCATGAGGTTCAAGCCCAACAATCATTGGCCCACACCATCTCTGTGTCGGTGTGCCAAGCCCCCTTTCCACCCGAACTATGAGGAATTTGTTCCATGTCAAGGCATGGTACATAGGAAGCCTCCATGAGATTCAATCCCACCTGCTGGTCATTCTGACCTCCTTTATGTCGGTTCGCCCCCGTCCTACATAACGTCAATCTGTGATCCCATCCAGCGGTAATCCGTTTAGATCCCATTCAGCAGTAAGCCATTATCATCCCATCCAGCGGTAAGCCGTTGTGACCCAATTCGGCGGTAAGCTGTTGAAACCCCCAATCAGTGGAAAGCCATCGTCCGATGAACTACGTGGGCTTTTATTCCCTGCCACATAGATACATAGGAATTCTCTTCAAGGCTCAAGCCCAAAACCATCGTCACCCCACGACGGTTCCTTCCCATTCACCATCCAATTCACAGAACATTCCATCATCTATCCTGATTCTTACCCGGGCCGCTACCACCCGGTGGAATCATGCCACCCCATTCCCCGCTCCCTCTACCAGCTTTAGGGAAGCCATGTGTTGGCCCCATTATCGGGGTTCCCTCTATGGGGTTCTGCTATTCGATACACTCTTGTCAGTGTTATGATCATCTCGATCCTTCTCTGTTGGACATTAAACTTGCGGCATACCCTGTGTTAAGCATAGGAAGATGAGGAAAACCTCAGTTACATGCCCATGGCATACGGTTCCCCGCATTCGATGTGGGATGCCTCAGGCTTCCGCGCCCTCGAAAAGACCTATAACATGGGACAGAAGATAGAAACACCAATCCCCTAGCGTCCAGACATACCAGTGATTCCCCAGGTGACTACTCCCCTAACCAAAGGTTGCTGCCCTGACCGGACCCCTTAGAATGTCCTGAAAAAAGTAGCATAATTAAATGGTGTCCATGAAGATATGGAACTGAGAAGTGTTTCACGAACAATGTCTTAAATATATGAGGGAGACCTGGACTAGGTGATGAGTTCTGAGGAGGAATCCATGGAAGGAAGAACTGACATCCCATCACCCCGTTTCAATCAAGGAGTAGATGTCCCTGAATAAGGAGCGGATGGTGCCCGCATTTGGAAAGAAGGAATACGGGGTAACAAAAATCCGCGTCCTTCGCCCCCGAACAAGATGGATGAACGCGCCCTGGAGAAAGCGTCAGAAATAGGGATATCATGTTGAATTTTTTTAGAGTGTACCCTTTGATAATTGTTTTCTTCATCCTTTAATATGATTTGATGTTATTCCGAGAATTTATTATCTCTCTCTATATAGATTCTAGAATAAGGAAATCACATTTTAAATTCTAATTGGAATTATAATCATATATTGATAAAAGGAAAAATCTATACTAGATTTAGAAATTATTATTATTTTATATGGGGTCTTATTTAAGAAACAAATGTGAATTATCTTCTTAAAGCATTGACGAATATGAGGTCAAATTATTGCAATATTTTTTATTCAATTTTGGTTAGACATTTTTTAATGATCCATAAGTTTACCGATTTATTTAATGTATTATGTTGAACTTTTAATGTAATTAGAAAATATTTTCTATGATTTTTGATTTTGGTAAATATTTAGAAGTGTAAATAATGACTTATAGATCTTACGATTTGTTAACTGTTTTTTGTGGTTTAGGGATAAAAAAATAATTTTTTTTATTCTATTCATAGAGTAAGTGAAACAGTGGAAATTGATAAAAGAACAACCAGATGATGATATTTTTTATTTTAAATTGAAATAAATCATTTAGGTATATTTTTATAATATAAAAAAATATCAACTTTTGGAATTAGGTTTTGAATGAAAAAAATTATTTCAAATTACCTTAATTAATAATTATTTGATGGTTTTCCACAGAACATTGGTTTACGATTTTGTGATCACTAACTCTTTCATGAACATAAACATTATTGTGGTCAACGATATATGAAAATTACTTTTATTTCATGACCATAATTTAATTTATAATTAATGTTTCTCTATTAGGGATGCTAGTTATGTGTTATTCTAGATGAACATCAAATTTTCATTTACCTCTTTTCGAGAGGATATTTTTATTAACCTTTTATTCTATGTGTAATTTTCTCAAATGAATTTCTAAATTTTAGACTAGTTTTTATTTAGAATAATTTCATATTCAATGGATTTATTTTATTAAATTTAGGGATAATATAGGACCCTTATATTTTAAAGGGACATTATCTTCGATAGAATATATAAGGCAGAACACCATGACAAGTCAATAATTAATAATTATTATATAATTTTTTCCATTACAACCTAGTTATGGAATTATATGGTATAAATAGATGTAACCATATTATAAAATATATATGAAGTTCCAAATAAATACCAAAAAAATTGATTCATTTTTAAAAGTTAAATATTCAATTTTTAGTAAAATCAATTCATGCTTCAAAAATACATTTTGTGAAGAAATTATTTTGAAAAGGTTGGGGCAGAAGCCTCAATTTATTATTTAAAGTAAAGACCTCTTTAGACTGGGTAGAGGGTGACCCATTACATACCCCGAAGGCCCAAGGCCATGTGGCCTGAATACAAGGCTTGAAAGCCAATTTTCTGGTCCAAAGGACCCCTCGGTGAACAGTACTGCTACAGTACCTGCGCTACTACAGTACCTTCTACAGTAACCGCCCCCGCTACAGTACCTGCTACAGTCCCTACTATATTTTGTGATGAAATGTTTTTTATTCCATTTCATGAGAACACATTATATTAATTTTTTTAGAAATTAATAAAATTTATTTGATAAAATAAACATCATTTTTAAGTCATCATATCAATATTATCAAAGGATTATTTATTGAGTATTTTGTGGAAAGATAAATTCTCTTAGTGAATAGTTGTAATACTGATTTTCACAAAAAAAATATTTTTCTCAAACATGAACAAAGTTAATTTTTTTAAAATAAATAGTTTGAATTTTAAATAATTTATCATATATTAAAAATAATCTATCAATACATTTTAAATCAATTTTAGTTTTTATTTTTGTGAAAAAAATTATATATAAAATATCATTTGTATGGACAGAATTTTTCAGGGAAACAATGTCTTTTTATCATAAAAAATTAATTTTTAGCTTATTTTTTAATGGTTTTAATTATATATATATATATATTATGTATTAAATAAAAAAAATTAACAAGTATTTCATATTTTTATAATCTTGGGTTAATAATGAACAATGTTTTATTCTTAAATAATTTTTTTTCTATAAAAAGTAGTTTTTGTCATGTTCTGCATGATTTTTTTTTAAAAATATTCCATTTATATGTATTGAAAATGATAAAATAGATTCCATATTTTTAATTATGAATTTATATTTTGAAAAATTGTCCTCTTTTGTTTTTTATGAATGTGAATAATAACCAAGGTAAAAATTTTCCCCTCGCTAAATGGTAAATTGTGCTCATCTATGTTAAAACTAAGTGATAAGGCTATAATTCTTTAAATAAATTATTTTTGGTTTAATTTAATTCCAAAAAAATCACCTTAGTTTCCAAATTTAATTTTGTTGGACGCATATACAAGAAAATGGCTAATATAATATTAATATAAATGAAGGATACAAAAATTCCCTCTCTTAGATTCAAATGTCACATATGTGTGATGATTGGGAACAAATCATGTGGTGAATGAATAATAATGTCCATTTTGAACATAATGAATGTATATTCATTATGGAATTTTATTTATAATTTTTATTTACCTAATAATTAACATAAATGATTTCATTGTAATAATATAACATTAATTTGATTAATAGAATAATAAAATAAATTATATAAAAATATTTAAAGTGATATAATATTAATGAAATATTGTATCCTAGAAATTTTATAGATCTATATGACATTTTAGGTATGTGTGGAAGGAATATTTTTGAAATATCCATTTTCTTTGGATGTATTTAATGATAAATTAAATGAATCGTATTAAAATGAACAATAATGATATTTTATAATAAATAATAATTTGTTAAACGATTTAATATTCAATAAAATATTTGATTATAACAAGTAATTATTATATGTTTTTCAGAATCATAAGTAGTCCATTAATGGGACTTCTTTTATTTTATAGTACTATTATTAACTGTAATAAGGTAGAAAATATAAATATTAATGTAATTTTAAAAAGGATTAATAGGCATTAAAATGAAATAATAAGGATGAATAAATCTAAGAAACATGTCCAAATATTATTAGATTATAGGATGTCTATTTAACTTCATTATATTTTAAAATTTTATAAATATAGATCCATTTATTCCTAAAAAATTATATTTTTACTTTATCAAATTCCATGAATGACCCTCACCTCCATAATAATATGGAACCACTAATTTCTCTTCTTCACACAACTTTATGCCTTATTTATTGAACATACTCTACAAAAATTCCATCTAAAATTACAGAGGCATATTATATAGGTTATGGTGATCCTAAATGTCCAACCCTATAGTCCGTAAATGAGATCTAATGGATAAGTTTTAGAGAAGAGGTAATCACATTAACAAATCACTTGCTTAATAATTCATCATTTACATCATATAAATATATTATATTATTTATTATTTTATATAATAATTTTAATAAATATACTAAAATGTTATTTTTATTTCAAATAAACCATAATTTCACCCACTTTTTCATTCAATGGTATGTGAATGTATCGCTGAGGTTTACGTATGGATTACGGTATCCACATAGTGATTAAATTATTTTTTCAATATTTATTTTTTAGATGATTATTATGATCGTTTTAAATTTTATAATATCTATTTTTGAACTAATTATTACTATATAATTATAATATCATATCTACCATTTTACCTTCCAATCATTTAAAAAATGATAAATTCACTTGAGCTTATGTATGGACTACCACCTCTATGAAGTGATTGTGAAACATTTTCCATCTCCACTATTCAGTGATAGTAGTGAGGGTTTATTTGATTAATATATATGATTTATATTGTAAAAAATAATTCTAATTCAAGGTCATTGTTTACATTTATTTCAATCCAACCATCAAAATATGGAAACAATGTTCATGTGTATGTACGGACAACCATCTCTATTAATGCTGTAATTAATATTAATATCACTTAATTTATGGATGATTAAAAATATATATCATGAATATATATTATATTATTAGTATATACATGGTTTTTTAAAATAATTATATTATGATTAATTTTATTATAAACAAGGTTAATGATCATTCAATGAAATTCGATCTCGAGGAATGGGATTTTCGCCTAACTTTTATCTATGTGAGACACAAGCAATATTCACCACTTGTGTCTTTTTTGTGGTGTAATTACTACCCATTATTTTTTTGTATAATTTTTATAATTAATTTCATGAATATATACATATCCAATTAATATTAATTCATTCACGGGGCATATTATTCTAACGATTCCAAAGTGTTATGTGTTTTTTATTACAATATCATTTTTATTGAGATTGTTTGTGATTATGTTTTTATGATAAAATCATATGATATATCTATTAAGAAAAAAATAAATCTATTATCCGGTGGTTATTTCTTAATAATAAATTATCTCATTTCATTTTCTTCGCCTTAAGTACTCATGATATAAAAAATATGTTTATAAGGAAAACTAAATTAATTTCTCTCTTCGATTGAAAACAATTTCTCCTCAATGTATAAGTTTTTTAAAAATGTTTTCATTAATTTTTTTAATATTTACCAACTATTTTTTAAGGAAATTTTTAAACAGTTTTAATTTTTTAAATATAGTTTAAAATAAATATTCTTGATAATTTCCAAATGAATTATTTTTTTTATTATTTCTATAAATGTTTGAAAGGAATGTTAAATTTTAATGTATATGGATTGGACATAATTTACCTTCATTATTAATGATCAATTTGTTTAATGATATGTTATATTTTTATGAGGTAATTTTAAAAGAAAATGATTTCCAAAATATTTAAGAAGTTTTTATGAATTAAAAAGTTTATTTCAATGTGAAAATGATATTTTCTTCTATAAACATTACAGTGATCCATTAAAGGAGTTAGTCATCAATGGTAACATACATTGATGTTATTTTAAATTCTCTATGGATATGATCCAATGATAACATCCGTATTCTTTCTCTAGGTGGTTTAGGATTATGATAATGTGATGATTTTGAAACCCATTTTGTATGGGTTATGCTATACTGAATTGATGAACTATTTTTTAAACACATTTTACATGCATGGGTAATATTGTGATGATATTATAAATGTTATTATTATCATGTGGAATACATATATATGGTTTTTTATGTGATGGTTCGGCCCATAATTATATAACCCTCAACTACATTAGGTAATGGTTTATATCTCATGAGAAAACAATGGGAAACATGTCAATGTTCTTAATATATTACTAGAAACTAGTCAAAGTGCTTTATATATTATGTGATACCATTAAATGTTCTTATTAGATTATTGTAAACACTTGGATATTTTTGATCTACTAGGGGAATGAGTTTTTGAGGCCATATCCATTATTATTTGATGGTATTGGTAGTTAACCATGAAATATGAAATAAATTTTATACTTATGATGGCAGCACATATCTATGACATAAAAATATTGATCAGGATTTATTTATGATTTTTTCTAAAACATGTGAGTTAGGAATTTAGAAATGATTAAGTGTGATTCCATGAATCAGTTTTGTGATCATTTTTATATTGGAAAAAAAATTGTATGTTAGGTTTATGATCTCTAAACATTACTCTTATATTATACTCTCATATGATCATCGATCGATATCCCATTTTTAACCATTACTAAGCATCACAACTCACCATTTCACAGGTTTTCTTATCCCAGGTTATGAAGAAATGTTTCATGTAGGGTTTATCCATATTGTTTATTAAATAGAAAGGTTTATATCTGATATTTTAAACTTCATTCATGGGAGAAAAATATTTTGTATCATGTCTTTGTAGACACAAAACATTTACGCTGCCCAACTGCGTGTTTATTAACTGTATTGAATATACATATAAATATATAATATTTATATATGAAAAGAATGAGATTCTATAAAATTAATTCTCCTGTACCACCACAACTATCGTTGATGGTCTGGAGAAATATTATCCAAACATGGATGTTCCCCTAATGGGGTTAGATAAAAGTACCTCAAAACCTCCTCACACAATGTCATGGGTACCATCATTCTTCCCCTAAAAAGGATGGAATGATATCAATATTTATATAAATCATTAAGAGTACATCTAATGGATATATGAACAAACAAGGTCTCATAGATTTAATATCAATACATAGCCTCTCTAAAACATTTTAGAATGTGTACGGTAACAAAAATAAATTAGAGGTATGTCCAACCATCCTTATCCACAAGGTTAAACTAGAAGGTTCCTAACTACTCATATTACTTTATGAATAACCACACTAATGATCTTTGGGTGAAAGAATATGCCTCCATATTCATATTTCCAAAAGTAAAGACTATCTCGATGTCATTATCCCATAGAAATTATAGCTACCATCATTGTCTCAAGTTATGATCCATAAATGAGAAGAAATACATGTGATTATTATAGTTAAAATAAAAGATAAACCACTCTCCCATAAGTTTGTTTCACTACATATATAGGGAAGTGAAAATTATTCCCATCTCAAGATCATGGTTCATATAGTTATACTCATGTGTTATCAACTTCTGGTACCCATATAAAGTCATAACCTTCCATTCCATCATAACACAACCAAGTCTTGTCCCTGAGACATGACATAACACTATATAATAGACACCATCCTCTTGAAATATCATGGTGGGGAACTTGTCAAAAACTTCCATAACTCCTAAAAGATTGTTTTAAACATTCAAACCACACGAATGGTTTCCCTTACCAAGTCAAATAATTAAATGCTGCCAATATAATAGAAAACACGTGTAAAAATCTAATGTAGTAGCCATCCAACCCTAGAAATATTCACACTGCCACAATTATCTATTGATTCTCCCAGGAAAACACTTCCTTAACCTTCAATCAATCTACTACTACTCTATCAGCTGAGATGATACTTCCTCTAAAGTGAACCAATAAAATCATGAAAAAAATCATTATGAGATTCGTATAAAGATGGTGCTCTTATAGTATATCCATAACCATCCTAATGTGTATTGTGTGGTCCTCCTTGTATGTTGAGCATAATAAAATGTTATGGAAAATGACTACCACAAAATAGTCTATGAAAGGGTGAATGATCTATTTTATGAGTCCAATAATCATTTTTTTGGTTTCATCATGCCTAATGGAATCAAAAAGTATTCATAATGACTATAGAGAAAACATAATGAAGTCTTCAGTATATCAAAACTTTGTGCTCAGATCTGTTAATAACCTAATATGAGGCCTATCATCAAGAACAATATTTCTCATTTAATCTAGTTGAAGAGGTCATCATTCTAAATTTGTGGATAAGTACTTTTTCTTTTCACCTAGTTAAGGTGATATTAATCGATACCAAAATACACGACGCTTTTAACATTATTGGTTATATACATTGGGGATACCCATGGTGACACATTGGGTCTGATAAATCGCTTACTCTACATGTCCTCTAACTGCACCATTAACTCATAAATGCCTGTAAGAGAAATCTGATATTTTTGAATAGATATCAGATTAGTCCTTGGGTGAAAATCATTTAATAAGTCAATCTCTCAATGTAGGTGTCTTCTTGAAACATCATCAATAAAGACATCTACACACTCTGATACCACTACAGTATGCTGAAATCCTTCAAATCTACTTCTATAAGGAAAATAATAACTATCCAATGATTAATCATTTATTTCCTCCTACATATGACCCCATATATTTATTCATGGGATTTCTTCTCACCTACTAATTTAAAACTCAATACTTTACTATAAATACACCACATCAATATCATGATGTACTCAATATTCATTTGAACTATAGATAATTATCCCACAACTAATATGACATCATAAGGCCTTATATATTAAATAAAATGACCCCATAATAATCTATCTCTTCCAATGATCCTCTTATTAATCAAAACTTTTGGAATATATTAGAATAGTTTCAATAAATACCATGAAAACATTATCAAGGTAATTTTTAAAGACTCTCTTTATCAAATCCAAAAAAATATGATAGGATAATTATTCACATTCAAGGTCATAACCAAAAACTCATAATTCTTATATATTTATTGAAAATTAGTATTGGGGATATATTATTTCTTTAAAAAAATTATGGTACCCTGATCAGAGTTCAATAATGTATAAAAGTTTATCCCCAGAAATCTGGTTGAAAAAATCATCAATCCATGAAACTTGATCTTTTATCTTCACAATTATCCAATTATTTTCTATAAAATCAATGAATATCCACATTTATCTATCCTCATTAATCAAAAACACATTAGTTTTTCTCCATTTATACACACTAGGTCAAATTAAACCATTCTCCAAGAGGCCATGATTTTGATTATTCAAATCCTCGAACTACACATATTACATTCTATATAGTGTCTTTGTTATTGTCTTGCATCGATGTATGAGTTCAAATAAAATATCTATTAGTATTTCAGGTTGAGGTCTAGGTAACACTTCATGAAATACATCAATGTATTCTAGAACAATGGGGTCATTTTCTATCTTTGGAGAGTATATTTATTTTAATCTTCACCAATTATTTCTATAAATATGTCTATTTGTGGTTCTTCTAGAAATAGTTTAGGATAATATTTATATCCTTTGAAAATATCTCTATGATTTCTATTCAATGCCCCTAAAATATCCATTCTTTTATAGTTGATTATAGAATTATACATAGAGGGATAATCCATCACCATTATCGTGTTGACTTCTACCATAGGAAGGAATACAATATTTTTATGAGAGTTTACTCATAAAATATGATAATAGAGTTTCTCTAAACCATGGATGTTATGAAAATTCTTCTATGTAATGTCCCCAATTCAATAGCCACTATACATGATTCCTTGATCTAGGTTACCACATGACATTGGGTGCACATCCCCATATACAAGAGGGTACCGACTATCAGTGAGGGTCTACAATGTTAGGTGGGGAGACTATACCCTCATAATTAGAGTAAACCATAAAATATATCAATAAAAAATAAAAATTATATTGTATAACAAATGAACATACATTACAAAACATTTACCAAAACTATGTATGTAACAATACTAATTTTGAATTAGAATAAAATGCGAAGGTTTTTATCTTTTTTGAATTACTGGGCAGGTAATTTTGAAAAACAAGATTTAGAATAAAATTATGATAGTTGTTATGCATAAAAGTAGTGTTCTGGGAATGTGTGAGGGCTCATTATATTATTTGGGTGTCTCATAGATTTTAGGAGTTTCATATCAGGAATGTTCAGTTTTGAAATACCTGTAGAGGGTGCACAGTTTTCTTAAACAGTGAATCCCATTGAAGGAAACAATGCACCCATGTGCAAGTCAGGGAGGGGAATATCACAATGGCTACACACGGTTTTCCATACTGTGTTCCAATACCACACATGAAGTTCCATTTAGGCAGTACCTCCAGACTATTCATCACAACATCTTTTCTCGGTTAGACCCATCAGGCAAGAAAACCAATGAGAGATGGATATCTTAATTAGTGGGTGTTGCATGGTACCCACACAGCTTTGAAAAACATGTTCCTTGAACTATGAATTTTTTAAGATTTATAAAATTAATTAATTTTAATAAAATAAAAGTAAAATTAAAATAACACTCCCCCACCCCTCTCTCTCTCCAGACATGCATGACACCCCAAAGGGGGTTCTCCTTCAATGTTCTTGACCCCTCATCTCAGCTCCCTCTCTTGCCGCTGTTACATAATAGTTTCTTCATGATCCATCTGTAAATTTTTATGGTATGGAATTTAAACTATTCATACTCCTCCACCTTGTATGATTTTGGTCAATCCATCACCTTGAGCGATTCGGCCGAACAACCTAGTTTAGGATTTTATTTTATTTTTGGTGTTTTCATCATTATAGTTTATGCAACAAGTTCCTTCTTTCTTGTTCACGCATGATGTGACAAGCACCACCGAAGGAGAAGTGGTTCAGCTCAGTTTGGGTCATGGTTAATGGTTTCCTGCGTGATTTTTTATCATTCTCCCTGGACACTATGCTTATAATTTGGGGGTTTTATAATTTATAGGTTCATGGTATTTTAATCAAGTTGTGTCTATCTATGCCTTTTTGTTTCGAGTCACTAGGACAAAATAGACTGACCTATGTTTGCCTAGGTTATTATATATACATATGTAGATTCCCCTATTATGTGTATATTTATCCATGGAAGTGAATATAAATGGGTTGGGATAGGTGTTACTAAGAATATATATATAAATGAATACATAGTTGAGTGGAGATAGGTATATGCATGTAAGTATATATGTAAATATACTCTTTCACATGATCTTATCCATACAAATGTCTGCATAGGTTCCCTGTGTCCTTATATGTATTTGAAGGTGAATTTTCTTAGTGGAGGTGTAAAATCTTATAGTTATAAAACACCAAGAACTAAATAGTTCAATTTAGTTCCACCCAAAGGCATGATCCCTTTTCTTACCCCATTAATTATAGTAAAGGATTACGTAATTACTTATTGTACCATTCTGAGTTTGTGATTAATACTGTATGGATTTCTATTTAAAGTCATCCATTAATTATGTTATTTATGTTATTAAAAGTGAAGAAGGTTTTATAATAACAAATAATGGTTTTTTAATAAAACACCTCCAACTGAGGTGTGATTTCTACAAAAAGTCACACTAATAGTATACACTTATTTAAATAGTTTAGTATTATTACATTGATGTTATCCTTATGATTTATGTTAATTCTAGCTATAATTCATACCTCGTTTGTAGCCTCTTGATGTACTTAAATGGGGTTTCCCTCGTTTGGTGTTTTCTCCATGAACACCTAACTAATTTCTACTTAACCATTAAATGTGGTTTCCTTTGAGAGTTAGAAATTTAATGGTCTTGGTTTGGATAGCCTAAATAATATAGTGGAACCATCTTAAATGAAATGACGATGAAACATGTACCTTAAATCAAATTTCTATGATTCAAAAAATCAATTGTGGTGACCCTGAGTAAGAAGACCCACATTAAATGAAATTATTTGATTAAATGGTAAGTCCATAATGAATTTTGTTCCTTGTATCATATGGATTATATTAAGTAATTCCATGAAATGGAATTTTAACGTGGCTGTTGATGTCAATATGATTAAATTCCATATTGAGTATATTATAAATATGAATGATATTGTTTATGAATGGAATAACAACCATATACAGGTAAGATAAATGAAATGTGTGAGACGACTATGCCTCATGTGGTGAATTACATATGAGTATGACCAAGCCCTTGATTTTGGTTTATTGAAATGCATAATTGGGTTTTCCTTATTCATTTTTATATAGCTAATTATGGATGGGAGGAATTCTTACCCAATGATATCATTATAATTGGTTATGGATGGGAGGCATTCTTTCCCCATGCCAAATTTATAATTTATTATCAATGGGAGTAAATCTTACCACATTCCACATTTATGAAAGATTATGGATGGAAGACTTTATTAACCCATGCCACTATATATGTTTTTGGGTGATATTCATGCTTACCAAATGTCATTTATAATCTCTATAAGTATATGGATGGGACGTATTCTTACCCCATCCCAATTATCTTCTATTTATAGATGGGAGAATTTCCTACCCTATTCTGGCAGATTATATATATATGGGTGGGAGGCATGCATACCCCATGCCAGTTACAACATTGACATACATGTATTTATAGGAGGAATTCCTACCCCATTTTAGCTAATATATATATTTATATATATATATATATATATTTAGTGACATGATCAAACTATTATCACGGTAATGAGCCAAAGAATGTATTGATGGTAGGTGTCCCTTAAGAACATGGATGAGTGTTTATTTATTCATTCAGTTATATCATTTCTTACCTATACCTTACCATTGATAAATTAATATTACACTATCAATATTGGGATAGACATCGGTGGTGATGGACTACTGTGATTTATATCTGAAACCCCACTCAGGCCCACCATTGCACCGGGGTACCCGATTATACAATTCTGGTTCATAGGGCTGCAGACATTGGTTGAATGCTTGTTGATCTATGCTTGTACTTGAATTAAGAAGTATAGGGATGATCTAGAGATCTATATTCTGGTAGAAATTGTGTTAGTAATTTTTAATTCTTTTCCTTATTTGAGTACTATATTGAAAAGTATATTGTATTGTTTGTTAAATTAGTTTATGTTACATCACTATGACATGAGTGAGTTTTTTGTATAAACTAGAGATGGTTACATTTATTATAGTTATATAAAATTTTACTATCATTTCTTTGTTATTTCATTATCATTTCTATTTACTGTTTCTATTATTTCTGGTAATTATTTATTCTGTTATACTATTTTGTATCTCTGATAAAAGGGTATACTCTCCCAAGAATCACCTCCCAAGACCCTCGCTACTAGGAAACAACCTTTTCCTTATAGGGAGACACTCTTGAGCCCGTTTTACCCACCAGTTCGACTACTGGTTTGATTGTCAGTCAGTTTGGGATGTTACAAATTGATATCATAGGATAATTTTTTTTGTCTTACTATTTTGGGTTGGTAGATAGGGGACTAGAAAATTTTCAGTGCTTGGTTATTAATTTTTTGTAGGACAAATAATCCCATGTATGGGAAATGACAATGTGTCTAGAGTCTTTATTGGTTTTTGTGTTCTTTTTTATTATCGTTGATATGATTTCACCTCAAGTGACTGTTGTATTTTCCACTGTATAATCATTTTGGGATTTTCAAGTATTTTTACCCTTGGCCTGATATTACAACAATGTTTCATTTTATGCATCACACTAGGTATATAAGAAATTAAAATTCCATTAATATTGCCATTACATATAGTTTCATTTATGGGTTCCTACTGATTTGACTATGTTCCTTGCCTTTTAAAACATGATTTGGTTCATTCATCATTCCTTACTTGTTTATATATTCCATGATTCAATATTATATAGAATTTTCTGTTTGTATAAAAATATTTTGTGATTAATAGAATTATTGAATAGGAATAAGTATATAGGTTATGATTAAATGGGTGATAATTTTTAGTTATAAGGCGTGTGAACCTCATATCTGGGAAAAGGTGTCCTATATACTCAAACCATATTTTGATTTTAGTTAAAACAAATGGCTAATAAAGATGTAATTTTCTTGGGGATTGGTTTTAATTAAATGGGATCCAAATGATAGCTTGTAAATTTTATGGGCACATTATGGATTTGTAAATGGGCACCCATATGAATACACCATTATATCTATATATATATATATATATTTGTGAGAATTTATTATTCTGAAAAGAGATTGATATCTATTAATGGGAGTCAATTTTCAATCCCTAAAGTGTATGGGTGCTATATGAATAAGGGAATGAAAACCCATATTAAATTTAATGGATTGATGTATAGTAAAATTGTTATACATATAAGATATATTTTGTTTTAATCTGAAATGAATTTTTTAAATTCAAAAATTGCATCTGGACCCAAGTAGGTCAGTTGGGAATTATAATAGGATATGACTAGGTATGGGTGTTGAACATTAATTTTTTATGAAAATATTTTTGTATTAAATTACAATGAACCCTATTAGTCTTATATGGAACCTCAAATGTTTCTTTATCTTTTAAAATGGATTTATATGTTTAATTTTCTAATAAATATGGGATGTCTAGAACTATTTACATGTTAAGACCGGAGTTTAATGAATCTTTCGTATTTTTCAATGAGCTATTGTTAAAAGAAGGTTTCTTGGTACTTGATGTTGGTTTTAAATCTTTTAATGATTTCATATTGAATGTGATTACATATAAAGGGCATGTAAATGGAAACATTTGTGGTATCCTTGTTTGAGACATTCGTGAAAGGGTAGTTCTGTGTTTCTCATTGAGTTTCCTAGGAAGAGAACAATAGGTGTTTTCTATTGGAATTGTCTCTTTAGAAATGGATTCTATTTTAGGATATTGATCCCGTGAAAATTATTTTTCAATAACATATTTCTGGTACCACAGTATTTTCTTCATAAGGGGATATCCTATAGTAGGTAGCACCCTTAGTGTTATAGTGGATTTTTAAGTGGCATCAGTTTTCTGATATTGGGTGTTATTTGGCTGTAAATGTCCCTTATAGTACTTTTAGTTTATGATAAAACCTTTTTCTAGATAGGTGTTTGTTATGATTTATTTTTGGCCTTTTATGGTATATTGAGCATTGAGAAATACTCTGTTTCAATAGGTAGGACATTCCTCGGGCATGGTCGTCTGCTTTGTTGGTCGTTTGACCCATTTACTATTCCTTAGTAGTGGATAAGATGGGACATCATTGTCTAAATGAATGGATTTATAAGTATATATGTACATTTAATAAATCTTTATGGATATTTCATATGGTATCATCTAATCTTCATGTTGGATGACTAGAGCGTTAAACAATCCAGCTCCTCACAATGATCGTGATGGAGTTTATAAGGCTCAGTTGTTTTGATGCACAAGTCATTCAATTTTTTTTTTAACTAGATTTTGTATTTCATTATATGCTTTGACATACTAGTGTGCGACTCAAAGGAGTTTCATATGTCCAGTTATGTTGTTTGATCGCACATGTTGTTGAGTGACTTGACTTCTCTATCATAAACATGGACACTCTTCAGGTACGAAGCATCATGTCAAATCTAGTAAATGTGGTCTTCCAAGTAGATGGGACACTACCAAAAAGTTAATTTGGAAATGTTTGATCATTTTTGAATGTTTTAGGCTTGTGAGGCTGAAATCATGTTGATATTTTGGTAGGTGAAGCCAAGTTTCTTCTATGAAGGTCTACTAGTGGTGGTTTTCCCTTTCTTGGTTCCAGATGATGGGAATTATTGAATGGAATCAATTTAAATACATTTAGTTCACTCATGTTTAATGATGAAATCTTTCCCTATCTTTTCATCATCCAAGATGCACTTAGAGGGAATCAATCTTACACTGTGAAAAGTCATTAAAAGATTTCAAGCTTGTTTGGGAGGTTCTCTATTGATGATTCATGTTTGATGAGTGGTTCCATTAGTGGTTTGATCATATAAATGTCATTGGATGTCTAATGTGGGTCTTATTGTAAATAGTTAGTTGAATATGGCTCGAATTGGGGTTCATCGTGTTTAATGTATACGGTCGGTGACAGAACATTCTCAATCACTTCTTCAGGAGGTGATGATTGGGGATTTTGCTGGCCAAGGATTTTCATGAAAACTAGCTCAACATGGGGTCTGAGGTCAATGGGGATCAATTAATATTTTTTATTTTAAAATCATGTGATGAGAGTCATTAGAAGGCTTAGATGTGTGCTTTTAAGTAAATTTTTATTGTGGTTTGAAACATGGTTATTAATTGGATACATAACGTTAAGGAATACAATAGGAAGTATCTATGGCTAGTTTCTTTATGAGATGAAGATGTGATCTTGTCTCTTGTTTAACAGGCTCAATTAAGTGCATTCATGGTGTTTTTATTTTAAAAATTACTGTTGGGTAAGGTTTTCAATGGGTTACATTCCTTGTGATTAACAAATACCTGGATGTGCGTTGGTTATTCAGAAATACAACAAAATCATTTAAACGAAACTTCATGTCCCTTGTAGGTTGGGTGATGTATATGTTTTTTATGAAGGCTTCATGGGGATGAGAATTTATATGGTGGGAAGGTTGTAATGATCTGTGTTTTGATCATGACTAAAATGTGAAGGTTTTTGAAGATACTTGAATTACTGGATTGGTCATTTTATAAAATGTGATTTGGAATTAAATAATCAATGTTGGAATGCTTCAATGTAATGTTTTTGAACTTGGTAGAAGGCTCAAGAATTATCCCAGCATTCTAAAGTAGTTTTGGGAGTCCTAGATCAGGAATATATAGTTTTGAAGGACATGTAGAGGGAACAAATTTTTTCCAAATCCATGAGGCTCACTGTAGAAAAAGGTGCACCACTTTGCAGGTGAGGTAGTGGAGTTTCGTACGGGATATGTACTCTTTTTAAAACTGTGTTCCTAGCGAAAATGGTTAGTTCCACATAAGAATTACCTCAACATTGTTCATCACATGGTCTAATCAAGGTTAGACCAACCCTAAGAGACACCCCATGCGAGGTGGATCTCTTAAAAAGGGGGTTCTACATAGCTGACACACAACTTAGAAAACCTTTTCCCCAAACCATGTGGTGTTTTATGTTTTATGAAATTAATTCCTTATAAATAAAATTGAAATCAAAATCCCTCACCCTCTCCCTCTCTAGACGCGTGCGACACCCCATTCGGGGTTCCCCTTCGATGTGCTTCAACCCTCCTACCATATCCCTCTCTATCAACCATTTAAGCTTGGTTCCTTTGTGATTCTTCTCTAGATAATCAAGGTATATCCTTCTCCATTATCATAACCCTTATCCTACATTTATTTTAATCGTTCCATCACCCAACTCAATTTGGATGAACACCCTAGGTTATGGATTGAATCAATTTTCAGTGTTCTTCTAGTTCTATGTTATGCAATGGGTTCCTCGGGCCTTGTTCATGCTTGTTGTGGAAACCAAATCCAAAGGATAAGTGGTAAAGCTGGATTTGGTTCTCCTCTAATGGTATAAGAAGATTTTTCCTTTTTTCTTTGGTGTCGCATAGTTTATAATTGATGATTTTCTATTTTATGGGTTCCTAGTATTTTAATTATGGTGTGTTGGTCCCTGCATTGTTGTTTAGAGTCACTAGGTCTATGGTGACTCCACTTTGTATGCATAGGTATATATATATATGTAGGTTCCCCCACTATGTGTGTATTTTTCTATGTCATTAAATATAAATGTACAATGCTAGGTGTGCCAATGTGTATATATGAAAATACATAAAAAGGTGAGTGGAGATTGGTATATGTGTGTAAGCATATATGTAAGGATCCCCTTGAAAATGTTCATGGAAATGCAGATATGTTCTCAAGGGCTAGGTGTCCTTATCTATATGTGAACATGCATATGCTCAGTGGGGGAGTAGCAGCTTTTAATTAGAATGCGCTATGATATGAAGTGTTTTATTTGGATCTACCCTAACGTAGGGTCCTTTCCATTTCCCCTTTAATTATTGTAATTAATTATGTAATTACTTATTTCACTATTCCTAGTTTGTAATTAATGCAATGTGTTCTTTAGTTTATAAGATTACTTTTACTATGATAGTGATGTGATTACATGTGATGAATGTTTTTTTGAAAAAAAATCATTGTTTTATAATAGTACCCCTATAACAGAGGTGTACTTTCGATGAAAACTCAGTGATATTTTATTCTTATTTATATTTCTTTGTAATATTACATTGATGTTATCATTATGATTTATTTCAGGGATATTGGTAAAGAAAACCTCATATATGACATATCTAGGTCCTTAAATGGGGTTTCCCAATTTATGGACATGATTTTTTCCCTTGAACTCCAAACTAATTTTGCCTTAACCATTAAAAGTAAATTCCTTTGTGAGGTTAAAATTAAATGGACTTGGTTAGGATAGAATAAATTATATACTGGAACCCTTTTAAATGAAATGTCCATTATATATGTACCTTAATTCTATTTTCCATGTTTGAAAAAATCAACTATCATGACATTGAGTATTATGAAGCACAATAAATGACATGCCTTGATTAAATGGTTAGGTCATAATGAATTGATTTCCCCACACCAAATGGTTTAAATGATTTAACTCCTTGAAATTGGATTTCAATGTGGATATATAGGTGTATAAGAGTAAATTTCTTATGCACTATATTCTAAATATGAATTACGGTTTTTATGAATGAGATAACACCCTTATATAGGTTTGATAAATGATATGAATGAGTGTTCACTGGATTATATAGTGTACGGAATTTGATTATGACCATGCCTATGATTTTGTTTTATTAAAATACCTAAGGATATTTTCCTTATGCATTGTTATATAACTAATTATGGATGGGAGGCCTTATTGCCCCATGCCAACATTATAATTGTTTATGGTTGGGATTCATTCGCACCACATGCTAACTTTATAATTTTTTATGGATGGTGGCATTATTACCCATTCCACTATAATTAACGATTATGGATGTGAGGAATTCTTACACCATGATAGTATATATGAGTAGGGTGGGAGGCAGGCTTACCCCAGTCCTGTTGTAATATGTATTTGTATATGGATTAAAGGCATTAGTTCCCCATGTCAGCTTACTATATATGTATGGGTCAAAGGCATGCTTACCCCAAATCAGTTACAACCTCGATATACATGGTTGGACATAAGTAATTCTTACCCTATTCAAAATTATATATATATATATATATATATATATAATTATATAGTGACATAATGATACTACTATCTAGGAAACTAGATGATGTAGGTACCACAATTTGGTATTCATTAGGAACCTAGATGGATATTTATTTATTATTTTAGTTATTTCATTTCTTTTATATATCTACACACTATTAAATTAATATTAGACTTTCCAGATTAGGATAGACACTAGTGGTGCCGGCATATGGGGAATTATATATCACACCCATACTAAGGTCACCATTGCATTGGGGTACCCGAGTAGAATTTTATTATTCATAGGAATACTAACCTTATTCAATTTATTGGTGTAGTGTGATTGTACCTAGGGTTAGAAGAATTATAAAGAGCTTAATATTAATATGCTCATCGATATTTCCTTTTGAATTTCTAATTTTTTCCTAATTTTATTCTTGTATTGAAAATCATGTTGTATTGTTTTCTTCTTTCAATTTTGTAACATCACTATGAAATGCATGCATGTTTTTTATAAACTGGGGTTGTCCACATTTGTTATAGTTATATAAAATATAACTTCTATGTAATTGTAATTACATTGTCATTGCTATTTACTACTTCTTTTGTTTCCTATTATTCTATATTCTTTTATACTTTTGCAATATTCGGATAAGAGGGTATAGTCTTTCCATTATCACCTCCTAAGAAATTCACTTCTAGTCGATAGTCTCTGACGTATGGGGAGATGATCTTGAGGCCATGTGACCCACTATTATGACTAATAGTTTTATGGTACGCCAGGTCGAGATGTTATAGGGTACAATACCACAAACAGATAGTAAATATTCAATAACATGTTATACAATTCCAATTGTAAGGAAAACCCATAATAAAGAAAATTTGATAAATCCTCAAAAGAGCCCAGAAACCATGTATGGTCTCCTCCACCATGAACATCCCATACCGAATCAAACCCCTATAATAGAGACCTTTCCCTTTTCCTAACATGAATAAATGAAGTATAATCGGTTACCAAATAGTGGCCTGAGTAGTTTGTGATTTCAAGTTTTTATGCCACCACCAACGGTTTCTAAAAAATATCTAATATTAACAAATAGTGATTATAGGTACACAATTATTAACAACATAAATGAAATATAATATGAATCAATTATTAACCATGTTCATATTGACCATTTCATCATTTGTTCTATTAATTATTCATTTTATTTATTACACAACGTCCTATTTCAGTCGACTAATATGAAAAAGGAGATAAGTCATGTTTCTTATCTCACTAGAGAAAACATTCCACCAATAATTACATCACACTTAAATAGAGCCTTAGTCTAGGTAGTCTCACTAAATGAAACTGTTTGAGTCATAGAGACTTGGTCTATTTCTTGAACCTATGCATTAGAGGGGCGGGGTTTAGTGCCTCAGTCCAACCCGACCCATGTGGGTGGAACCTCAAGTCAACACCCCACAAACCACTAACCCTGTAAACATGATTCTTTACCCATAACGCATTTACCAAACATAAACCATAACAAGTGAAAAAATTCATCATTACAAATAAATTTTCATTCATCACATTTTCCGTTATCATGCCTTATCCCATCTACACATTCTCATTGACAATTCTTAACCCAATTTTTCACATTATGATTTACAAGCAATAGTCGATCAATAAAATTACCCTTCACAATCCATAAATTATTTAACCAATTCACATTAAACTATTAAATCCATTATTACATGATAAAAACTAGAAACCATTACATTTTGATTCATTTAATCACCCAAGAAATAATGTTGAAAAAACTACCATGGGCTCCAAGTCAATATGATTTCATAATACTCATAACATTTGAATATCCATGTTCACATAGTGTAACTCCCCTTGAGTGATTCATAACTAAGAAAAATTCAACCTTGATGCATCCCACAAATATCTTGAGGGGTCTTATTTATAAATTAGCCAAAAAATTAATCATTTATACAATTGTAAACAAAATATACACAACAACAAAATGAAATCACAACTATATTGACATAAAAAAATTGATATGACAATGGGATAAACCTTGTACACCACCTACCTGAATTCTGAAGATTAATGAACACATAAAAATAGAATTTGATTCTATAAAACCTTCACTCTACAACCCGAACCTAGAAAACCTCTGGGAAATGAGGGTTTAGCTATTCAGAAAGAAATATGACAATTCCACAAGACATAATTCATAAAAATTACAAAAGAAGAGTGTTAGGCATACCTAGATATTCAATATTCACCAAAGGTAACTCAAAATGAATTAGAACTAAGGGAGGTCTACCCTTGGGATGTTTAAGAGGGGTTGGACAGTTTCTAGGGATACTGGAAGAATAATGGATAGAATACTGAGTTTCATTACTTAAGGAGCGATACAAAAAAGGTAAAAACCCAATTTTAAAGATGTTCATGGTTTTGCTACATAGTTGGCCAAACTGTGCGCCAATAGTGTGTCACCCTATATCAAATGGCAGGCTAGGATGAATGGATTTCTGGGAGTCCTGCACGGTTTGATAAATAACGTGATGACAATGCAGCGTGGATCTACCCAAACCCACAGGGTTTAGCATTACCTCATGCATGGTTTCATCAAACTGTACACCCCTCCTCCAAGAATGCATGGTTAGGGGAATGAATACTCCTAACTGTGCATCAAACATGAAACATGCAATTAATGGACATTTTTTCCTCTTTAATGTCCTGAACCCCTAGAACACCCTCGAGACTCCTCACACACTAGTTAAAAATTTCATCAACTAAAAAATATCCTCAACCTAAAACGTAAGCACATATGTACATTAAAGAATGTTCATGACCTTAAAACCTCCCCACGATATGAATAGTTGTCCTAGACCTATAATCCCACGAATGAATGAGATTCCAATATAAAAATAATGATCCACTAGGCTCTAATATCCTTCCACTACTCACATGTGTCTTTCTAAGCCTTACCATAATTAAACAAAACATAGAACAAAGGCAAGGTTTTTCCACACAAGACTTTGTCACTATGGTCTATATCAAGAACTATATTCTCCTCAATGGTCACATCGGCCTCAAGATCAAGCCCATAAAAAATTATACGATAAGTTTCAGAGTGATAAAATTTCTATTTTGATAAATTAAAAACATCATGTATTACACTATAACATTATGGATTATCTTATTAATACACCACCAATATTATCTTCTTAAAAATATTAAATGAAACCACAAACATGGGCATCAACATACCCTGTTTCCAATTCTGATGGTGAAACAGTCTTGGAAACACTAGAAAAAAATCATGATCACCCAACATAAACCCAAGAGGGTGATTGGGTATATCCTAATATGAACTCTATATACTCTGAACAATAGCCACATGTTTCAAAATCAGATAAACATGTTATGAAATCTCTTGAATGAGTCTTGGCCCCCAAAACTCTGATTCCCTACACTACGTCAAATATAATGGTAATAAGCACCAAGTGTTTTTATAAAGATCCACTAAAGTTTAGGACACATTCCCTCAACATGTCTCCTAGTACATGAATGGTACGTTATGACTCCACTTTTGTCTGTGGTTGGAAATTAATACTCAATAACACCTGGGTACCATGTTCCATATACAACCCTTTACAAAATCATAATGTAAAATTTAAATCACAATATGAATCTATATTCTGTGAAACCTCATACAACCTTACTATCTCCCGAAAATACAAATATCCCAACAAATCCTTGATAAGGGTATCTCTAATCAATAGGAAATGTACCACCATAGTCATCTAATCCACAACTACCTAGATAACATCTTTCTTCTAAGGCATCCTAGGAACACATACAAAATAATACATAATCATGTCACCCCATTTCTATTCAAAAATCGTTAAATGTTGTAACAGACCACACTGTCATTGATTCTCATCCTTCACCTTCTGATAGGAATAACATAACATCATGAAACCTATGACATATTTCTTCATCCATGGAAACCAATACTATATATTATTATCAAGATACATTTTGGATAAAATAGTATTATTTTCCACTTTGAGTCATTGATCTCATGCATAAAATATTATCGCATACATCTATGTAAAACAACATCACCAAAAACATAAACAATTTCATCCTCACCAACAGTCTAATGAAAATTTTACTCCCCACCATGGACAAATTCCCTAAAATTCAAACATTGTAGATCCTCATATTTTATCTCCTTGATTTGGATTAGGATCATGGTATTAATTTATAAGGATTAATTTTTCATATGAACTTATCCGTTATGGAAATCAAGGTTTATATTAGAAATAAATGACAACATCCCCCAAATTGAACTAGATTCTTGAATTTCTTGATTTTGATTCTTATGACTGAAAGCATCTACAACATTTTTCCCCTTTCCAAATGTGTATACCAGCTCAAAATTGAAGGAATTATTATAGTGAATCATTATTCTCCATCAAATATTCAAATCACATTGGGATAAGTTTTACATAAGGTTTATACGATCCATATACATGAAAAACCTCTCTACCAAAAAATAATTCAACAAAAATTTATGGAATAAACCATTGTGGTCAATTAAAGATCATTCAGACAGTAATAATTTCCCTGAGGCCTCAACTATCATGACCCTTAAACCACATGTGGATCATTTTTCTTCAACACTTCCCCAATCATAACATTGAACTCATTAAAACATAAGGTATACTCCTAAAAAATCATGGGTAGGTTCATAATCGGTGTTGAAGTTAATCACTTCTTTATCTCATGAAAATATTTCTCACATTACCCGGACCTTTCAAAATTTATTCCCTTAATTTTTAAACCCATGTTTCGTGGTGAAAAAATGGGAAAATATTTAATGAACATTAGATAATAAACCTCTAGACATAGAAAGATTCTAATATCATGAATATTCTTGGGTTATTCCTTAGATACTACATCATTCACATTATTTGGGTCCACTGACACACATTCCTCAGAGATGATGTGACTCATGAAATTTAACATGGCATTTAAAAAATGATATTTTGATAGTTTTCTTTATAAAATATGTTATCATAGTGTACTTAGGATGATGTCAAGATGTTTAGAAAGATCATCATGAGCCTAGGATTACACCAAGATATCATCCAGAAAAATGACTACAAAATGATCCATGTATGGGATAAAATTTAACTTCCTTAGGGACATAAATACTTTTTGGGAATTATAAATTCCAAACATCATCCAAGGAAAACCATACAATACATACCTGGTCCGTAAAGTAGTCATTGGTATACCAGAATGTCTCACCATCATCTGATGATACCTAGATCTCATGTCAATATTAGAGAACATGGAGACACCTCTCACATAGAGAAAAAGAACATCAATTTAATAAAGGGATAATCTATTCTTATCTTTCATCGGATTCATCTTTCAATTTTTGACACATAACCATAGAATCTCATCAAAATTCTAATAAAAAAATTGTGGATACACAACATGATGTACTTTGAAGAAAAAACCCTTTTATCTCTAATTACTCCAATAGAGTTATGAATTATTGTGTTTATGTTGGTTCCATTATATATGGAATAATTGAAACTGGTTCTATCCCTTGAAGAAACTCTTTTTTGAACTCAACATCTCCCATAGGTGGCATCCTAGAATATTCCTCATGAAACACATCTTGAAACTGACCCACCATAAGATGAAAGATAAGCTTCTATACTCTTCCATCATCAACCATAAGACAAGGCACTTGGGATATGAGTTCACACAACAACTAAAAGTATATCCTTTCCTGGACTTCATGAAATCACACTCTCTGCAGTGCACACAAGTTTCCCCCTCAACAGGATTAAATGTTACCCTACAATAGTAATAGTCGATGTGATCCTGATATAATATAAACTAATCTATCCACAACATTAGATTAAAACTGAAAAACTACAACAAAAACAAGTACCAAATGATAATATTCCATCCAAACTAAAGGGAAATCCTCTTACATATCCAAATATTTTCTGATCATATCCCTAATGGTGTATCAATCAACATAATCCCACAAATATTTTCCATTTAAAGACCCAAAATATTCACAAAATGAGTTGATATAAAATAATGGGAGGTGATTGTATTAGATAATGGAAGAGAATACATGGAAGATAAAAAAATAATACCTCTAATTGTCAATGACATAGTCTCACCAACTCCATTTACATGCTGAACTACTTGAATATGACATTCCCCTATACCATTTTCACCTTTTTGACTTCCTTATGCTGCCCTACCCTACCGATTAGGATTCCCTTGTTGTGAAGCTCCACACCCACTACCCCAACTGGTATGGCTGGGATAACTCCAATTTCTTACCTTATATTATGTAATAGACCCCCTAACTATATTATATACAAGGCATGGCCCACCATCATCACCCAACTATTGAGCTTCCCTATGAAACCTCTTCACATTTTCATCCTTTCACATGCTCATAACTGAATTGGTGTCTGAAGAAGTGGACATCTCATGTGTCCCATACTATATCCCTCATAGAATAAAATTTGATCACCACCCTAAGAGTATGTTCCTCAACTATGACTTCTCCTTCTACCACTATCCTAAATTAAACTCTCAAAGCATCACTTACTTATCTTGGATGTCACACCACTGGTTCGCTCAACTATAATTGCACTCCTGCCAATAGAATCCTTTCTTACATTCTGTTATGAAATATGGTCATGGTCTTGCAATCAATAAAACCAAATTAAATGGGAGATATTAATATGGGACTTGATCTCAAATCTTTTTCCATCCTGAAAATTCTTCTCCATTGTTTCATTATCCACTGCACACATTTGGAAACATCATTGCAAGTCAGTGAGGAAACTAGCATAATCCATCATTAACATAGTACCCTGGGTAAAAAACATAAACTCTATAGCATTATCTAATATCAAATCCTCTGAATAGAAATTTTATAGGCTCTTCTGATAGAAATAATTTAATAATATAAACTCTTATTGGTCAGTTTGAACCAGAACATCCCATCAACACTTTTCTATACATCGCAACATATAGGGATCACACTTGACTCTATTTTCAGGAGGAGTCTCTAAGTGATATCTAATCATCTGGATAGACTATATCCCAAACTAGAATACCTCATGTCCTCCATTTATGGAGAAATTCAGAGTATTCTAAAATAGAAACTCTCTTGTCAAGCCAAACATACTGGGTGTCACCCACCTTGGGCGTCATTCCATCATCTGTATGAAATGAAAAATGTTCTCATTGAACTGCTCCTCCCTTGTATTATTTGAGATCAAATGGGTATCCTACATCACCAATAGGGAATAATTCTCTTTAATATCCTCTTATCTCCAAACCAATAATAATTATAGTGGTGGAATTCCCTTATAATTCCTAACACACATCTTAAAAAACAATACATAAATCTCCAAATTGTTTCACAAAAGAAGGATCTATATTAGCCCCCAAAAACCCATTCCTCACGCTTTATCCCAAAAAACATAGTAATAATTATCAAAAAACTTATATATCCCTAAAATAGATCATGTTCAACATGGGTTAAACAAACTCACACAACCAATGTCTTTTCATTAAACATCATTTTCAATTATTTTCACTTTCACATTGAAAATCCTTCTCTTCTAGGAACCTTTCCATATTTACAACTTGTTACAACCAAAATTTTAACCCAATTATAACATTTTAGTAAGAAAAATTCCTAAATAATTCATTCATATTATTTAATTTTACCCATGATCATAATCTTTATTAAACACCTCTTCTTTCAAATTTCAAATAAAATGAGATGCATTATATCCTGCATGTCTGATACATCTTCCCCATTTTTTTCTACCGTGATACATGGAATATATATACATTGGTTCTTAATATGATGAATATATGAACTACCACATGAAAATAAATCCATCAGAGGAATATCATAAAATAGTCACGTCACACAACAAGTGTCTCACACAAGGTGAATTATCATCCAAACATAAGGAAAAACATCAATAACAACAATCCCACAATATGAACATTGTTTTTCTCCCATAAATGGGATAGATAATCCCATGTTTGAGTTCATTTCTAAACCTTGACACATCCTAATATTTTTTCTACCTTCCCAAATAGTACAATAATATAAAAGAAAAACCCCATTGATACAAAATTCAGACATTTGAAACCCAATTTCCATTATAAATGTTTCCCCAAGCCGGGTCACAACATGAACTCAGACATGCCCCACCATAATCCATAGTATGTCTACCAGAAACAAGGGCTTAAAGTGTTATATGGGGATACTATACAATCATAATTTGAGTAAGGAACAAATGACAATAATAAGATATAAAGGGAACAATATAACTAATGACTATGCATTACCATATATTTCCAAAAACTGGGCATATTCCCCCAACCAAATAGTAAATATTACATGTCATGTCATACAATTCCATGTGAATTTAAAACCCAAAATAATGAAAATTTAAATAATCCCAAAAAAAGATCCCCACACCATGTTCAATCCCCTCCCCTATCCACATTCCATCCTTAATCAATCATCCAGAATAGGTCCCTTTACATTGTCCTCACCTCCAACCATGATTCTTTCTTGGGTACCCAATAGGGGCCTGAGTAGGGTTTGAGTACAACTCAATAGGCCACCACTAATGGTGTAAAAAAAATATATTCTTAAAAAATATTATATGAAGGTACATAATTAATAACAATAAAAACATAAGATAATAGGATTTTATTAATTATCTATGTTCCCTTTTACCATTACATCATTTGTTACATGGGTGATACATTTCATTTATTATATGACAGCCTATGTCATTCTACTACTATTCTTATTGGGATATGTCAAGTTTCATATCTCACAAGGGAAATGATTTCAAAAAAAAATTGGATCCCATATACCTTGGAGCCTTAGTCCATGTAGACCATCAAAATGAAACTATATGGGTTATAGAGCCTCAGTATGACTCTCTAATCCATTCATTAAAGGGGTGGGGTTTAGAGCCTCATTTAAACACAAAATGTGGGAATTCAACCTCATGTAAATACACCACATTATACCAAGATATTTTCACATTATTATTTAACCATAACACATTTTCCAAACATAAACCATAATTGTTTAACACATTCATCATTTACACTAAAAATTTATTCAAAACATAGGTCTTTATCATGCCTTATCATGATTACACCTATTCATTTACATGTCTTAACCCCATTATCAAATTTATAATTTAAAATATCTATCCAATCAATAAAATTACTCTTTACAATTCAAAATAAATGTAACCCATTAACATTATACCAGAAAACCCCTTATTTCATGCTAAAAACTAGACACCAATATTGTTTTTCCTTTCATAACCCAAGATAACATGTCCACACATTTATCATGGTCACTATGTTAATATGATTTGATATTTTAATTAACATTTCATTTTTCATCCTTTGTTACTTTTATTACATATCATATCCTAGGGACTTACATCAAAATAAATGTGGTAGAATATGTCCTGGTAAATGGAAAAAAGGAAATATAAGATAAACGATCATTATATAAAATAAATGAATTATAACATGGTAGAATAATAAAAAATTTAGGAAAAATAGAATGGAGATATTGTCAAAAAAATTATTCATTCATAATAATATCACTATGGTTTATCACCAAGTTCGCATAAATCATATTTATCATGGTTATCGACCAAGGTATTATAAAACATTTCATCACAATAGATTAATTATATAACCATTGCATTAGATCACTATCCTGGTTCACTATTAAAAATTATTTATTTAATGTAATCCATAATGATCCTTATATAACATTTCACAAATATCCCATGTAAAATGAATAGTGGGGTCCTATAAAATCATTGACTATATAAGTTCGTAAAGGATTGAACATTACACAATTTTCACCCATGAAAAAGGAATGTGGGTTTCAAGCATGTAAATAATTTAATCCATAATGTTTGATTTATTAATTGTTACAACCCATAGACAATGAATGGGTATTTGTATTTAATATATATTAATATTTTATATAAATGACAAAAATTCAATAAATGAATTTTACCTCATGATGATATAAAACATGGATTAGGGAAAAATAATAATAAGAGAGAACGAAGCTCTACAATTGATAAAATGTTATATTTTACTATAATGGGATAAATAAATGTGAATGTAAAAAATGTAATTAAATATTTATGAGGCATTCAACAAAAAGGTTCTTGAATATAAAAAGAGAATAAAATAATTAATTAAAGTTATAACTCGATTTATTTTTTATATTTTCCATATCATGAATAATAGACATAATATTATTAAATAATGGAAATAGATGTTAATTATGTTAATTTTTATTAATTTTTTAAAATTATAGTCAATGGGTTATATTTATTAATTTTTTTCCATAGCGGTGAATTGTTTTTATTTGATACTTTCCATAAAATTTCCTATAATTCTTTGATTTAATGATCTTGGTAAATTTCTATTTATAATTATTAATATAAACTCTATAATTATAGAAATACATATTTTTATACATATATATTATAAATAATTTATTATAATCATATTTTAGTGATGTGAAAATAAAATATTTTGGTAAATATTTTTGGGTGATTAACGGACTGTTTTCAGAAAATTATCAAAAGAGAGGGATGGGAATTAAAAATAACAATTCCTTGTAAATATTAATTTTCAGTTGGATAACATCAGTAATATAATTATAACAAACTACATAATTGGTCTTATAAGATTTGGTTTTGAATGGAAATGGAAAGAATAGGTGGAGAAGGGGAAAATGAGAGAAGAGTTGATAAAAATAAACTCTTTTCTTGGTGTTTCTTCTCTTGAATGGAAATAAACAAACTATATTTTTAGATTTATTTCTATATAACATAACTAAGTATTGTTAGAGTACTGAGATATATTATTTTGGTATATTTATGGATTTTTTAATTGATGGAGAAGTGTTGTTCTAATGAGAGGGAGAGGGGTTATATGTACTTATGGAAAAGTGTATATTAAGAATAAAATATTGGATAAAAACTATATCCACAGTATACCTCAAAATTGTTAATATTAAAAAATGAATAATATATTAATAAATTGGATTATATTTATCACATTGAATACCATTTCAAACCAAATTTAATTGTTCATATAAAATGACATTGGAAAAAACAAAAAAAAATATTTTAAGGGAACACTTTTGACTTTAGACATTGTCAAATACATTTTAGGTTTGGAATTTTTTATTGTTTTTTTTAAAATAAACTATTTATCTTATTGATTTTTTTGGGGATAAAATAACCAAATTTTTATTTATTAATTCATTTTTCTAGTACCATTATGTCATAAAATATAATGAATTTAGAAAATAGTGATGTTACTATTCATGTAAAAATTCATGTATTTCATAAAATTAATAAAAAGTAACCCTTGGAAATGTTTTACTAGATGATTCTATGAATGAAATAAATTTAATAAACTAATATTTTATCAATTTAAATTTTATTTTTTAAAATAAAAACTATTTTTTTACATAATACAATAAATTATAGTTTATTAAAAAGTTTCTTTTATTTTCATTGTATTTTTAATCATTGTATTAATTTTATGGCACTATAATACTTATATTTTACAAATTGTTATTTTGATGTTAAATTACTATTCCAATAGTCATGTAACTATTCCCAAGTATCTATTTATTATTCCCAATGGCCATATTAATACATATAAATACCACTTCATTGATTCATCAATTATGAACTACAACTATCATCAAGTATCTATGTCATTTTCTTTTCTAATATATCATTGGTTTACTAATTTTCAAATCCTCTTTGATAGTGTTGTTAAAGGTGGATATGATTCTATATGAATAGGGTGATATAAATTTTCCCACTGTAGTTTTTCAGTTTTTTATTTTTTTAACTCCTCTATTGATTTGAATTTTCATGTGTTTAGTTAATGATTAATCTAATAATCACTATTAAGGAAATAAGTTTTTTAGATTTCTAATATGATTATTTTTTAAAAACTATATAATATAATATAAGACACATATATTAAGAAAAATACTATTTTTAATAAAGTATACGATGTAACAGTTTTAAAATTTATAAATTAATTTTGTGAAATATTTCTGATATTTTAATGATAATATCATATCTAGCATCTTATATTCCAACTAATCACAAAACATTAATATCACTTGTCTGTGTGGGTAGTATACCGTGTCTATGAAGAAATGCGATTCATTTTCTATTTCTATATTACATGGATACTTGTATGGATAGATATAATGAATACATACGATCTACATCACATAATAATTATTCAATAAAGGGGAATTATTATTTTTATTTCTTTCATTTCATTCATTAAAAAGTGAAAACAATGATAATATGTATATAAGACCTATAGTCTCTATGAACAGTGGAATTAATTTCCCAATCTAATTTTTTTGGATGAATCCACATATATATATATATAATTAAATTATATGAAATTTATATCATTATAAAGATCTTCGAGATGATGGATCCATGATCAAAGTACATGAACAAGTAATACCAAACCAAAACTACATAAAAAATAAAGAAGTTATCACCCAAAACAATGTTTTTAATAAATAATTTTCAATAATTGAGTGATAAAAGGTAACAAGTAAATAATATATCATACAGATATATGTGATTGTAGTTCTATAATTTTTTTATAATACAAATATAGTTTTTATGTAGGGGTTCTTAACGCATACAACAGAATTCGAGCCTAAGGTAAGGGTTTTTTATGACAATCTCAATATGTATTGGGACTGTGTATGACAAATTTTTTCTGATGATGAAATATCAGGATATTCAAATGAATAAAGTGATGAATTTTATTATCCTCTTGTAGTTTCTTGAGAATATAATTGTACCTTTCATTATCCTCTTTTTATGAACTCAAATGTAAGATATAAGTTTTTACAAAAAAGTGTCTTTATTTCTCTCCTAGATCAAAATTCATTTTCCTTCAAAGTCCATGATTTCTCTAAAATTATTTCATGAATGTGCTATTACTATTAAAAAAAAATTTATTTATTTTCACACATGTTTTAATTTTTACAAAATTTTATAAATGGAATCATCTGTTATTATTCTAAATGAGGCACTTTTTGATTTTTACTAAAAATGTGAAAATAATATTTTTTTTGGAAATACAATGAATGGATGGAATTTCTAATAGTCATGACCATTGAATTATTTAATTATTCTATTATAAGTTTACATAGTTATTTTCTAATATAATTCTTCCCCCTAATGTTGGTAATTTTTTGATTTTTAAGAAGTTATTTGAAAATGAAAAGGTTATTTTCCATAAAAAACATTCATATATCTTTTAAGTTAATCATATTGAAGATAATATACTTTATTTCTAATTAGTCATTAGTGGATATATTATCTGATGGTATCATCCTTAAGCATTCTCTGAATGGTTTATTATTATGATAAAAATATTTTTATGAAAATCATTTCTTTTAATAGGATATTCCATGATGAATGTTATATGAAACCCATTTATTTTTCATAGGTATTATTATTATTAATGTTTTATGATCTTATAGAACACATATATATGATTTTCATTATGTGATAGGTTGTCCTAGAATATATACCCCTTAATAAAATGAAAAAATATAGATATTTCTAGGGATAAATATGACTATATTGGGGAGTAAACACTATTTAGTAAGAGGCTTATTCCACTATGTTCGTACTAGGAGTGGACCTTAAATACTATGTTGGTTTTGGGGGGGGGGAATAAATAAAAATCTATTTTCCAATTTTTATGCCTTGAATACCAAACAAATGAGCTTATATTACAATTTTTAGGCCACAAACATAGTCTTTAGGAAAACATTATCCTCTCATGGATCATGTTCTTTGATTCCATTATGATTCATATCTTATTAAAATTTACGATTTACCCCATTACCCAAGATTATCATATATGATATATAGGGTATAATATTCCTATGTTAGTTTCATGTTCTTATTGAAGGTCTTGGGTGTAGCGAAAGCTTATGGTTGGATGTTCCCACTTGGATTTTTTGTCATTAGAAATGATCATTGCGGGATCAATACGATGATAAACTCCAGTATCCATGGATCAAATCACAGAAATAGACAAAGAGAAAGAATAGTTTCGAAACGAAGAAGGAAAGATCATCACAGGTTTATTATAATTAATTTAATTAATTGAAAAGTAGTAACATTTATGGTGTTATTTCTTCGTTGATATTTCTGATCATGTTCTAAAGTGATTCGTCATTGTGTCACAGAAGCAAAGTGTATTATTCCTCTAGCAGTGTTCCACATGTGCACCACGTGTCTCTAGACATCGCCAAAGGAATCTCTGGGTTCTATCATGGAGAATGTTTTGCTTGCGTCATCCTCCTTAGATCGCCTTAATCTGATGAAGAAGGATCTCTCTCAATATTGAGATCATTCTTGGAGGAAGGAAGGAGTTCTTTCAGTCTTGAGATAATTCTCCAAAATTGTTGTGCACAACGATTCTTAGGAAAAGTGTTGGGGTTGTAATGATATTTATAATCGGGTTTGAGGATATAGAGTTATGACAATAAATATACATGTTACACGTTTTATTTATTTCATTAACTCTTATTGAAAACCCCAATGTTGAATTATTAATTCCTTGACATGCACCCATGCTAATTATAATAAAAATAATTTATTAAAACAATATTATATCCTCAAAATCCCAACTGAAAACTACACAGTGTGTAATCATTAATACACTACATGTACTTGTTTTTCATAAAAATACATTGCATGTAATCATTAATACATGACATGTAATTGTTTTTTCATTTACTTTCCAAAATGAAAACTACACGGCATGTAATCATTAATACATGACGTGTACTTGTTTTCCATGAAAACTACACAATGTGTAATTATTAATACATGGCATGTATATATTATTTTCATTTTATTCTTCTTTTATCCTTAAAACGATTTAGGATTCCTTGAATAATTATTAATCCACATATGGGAATAGTATTAATTCTACTTGAGATTCTTTGATACACTTAGTGTGTGACCCTGTAGGCCTCTTTCTCGTTGGAATTATGTGGGATTGCCTAAAGCCCAAGATTACTGTCTAGAAACAGGTCAAGGAACCCATGAGAAAGATGTTAATTCTACATTTATGTGTCACCTCATATGAACACTTATCGTGTAATTTAATCCCTTTGTCTCAGTATCTCATCAATCAGGTTTCATGGCAGTGTCATAAACCTATATGTTTGATCTTTCATTCTTTAACATCCATAAATAAGCTCGTTGTGACACCATGGCCATGGAATTTGTTCGAAATTTCTATTTCAATCAAAGGGTCTAAGATATCTACTTCCATAAATTTAGAAGGGACAAATCCTTCATTGACTTATCCATTAACAACATGTCATTTGTGACGCACCCAACATACCCTACTTCCCGCCAACTGTCTTCATGATTGTTTTTGTCAGAAAATCTAAGTGTGCGAGTCCTGACACAAATTAATGATAATCTTCTAGTCTAAGGACCATTACACATGCTCAAAAATTGTAATGTATGATGACAACAAGACATGCAGAATTACTACTGGCGGGTCTGTTCGCATAATCTCCCATCTTGTAGATTACCAAATTCGAACTCCATAAGAGAGAGTCTTGTCTTCATACGATCACTTGCACATGACGGTCTGTACACTATGTGTCCTATCATAGTATGTAATCCAACTGTAGAACGTTATTTAAGAATATTGTTTTAGTTTTTCATGGTTCTCATCATAGCAGGGATCTTCCATGACCTTATTAATATAGCAAATATTCTAGGACATTATTTTATTATAGTCATATAGCACAATGAACAATATATAATAAGTGTAAATTCATGTAATTAAAGTATAAAATAGTCAACTCTCAGAACACCAACCCTTACAAACTCCCACTTAAACTACTGGAAAATGGGTCTATACCCACAGTTTTAAAAAAACCATGGGTATAGAGTACCCCTATGCCAATGGTTTTTCAAAACCGTGGGTATAGGGTTAATATGGGGACCTATACCCACGGTTTTGCTTCAAAACGTGGGTATAGGTTTATTTTGAACACCTATACCCACGGTTTTGAAAAACCGTGGGTATATGTGTTTTTTTTCAAACCATATACCCACGGTTTGGCCAAAATGTGGGTATAGGGTATTTTATGAAGACCTATATCGACGGTTCTTCAAAACCGTAGGTATTGAGAGTTTTTTAGGACCTATACCCATGGTTCTGGAGAACCATGTGTATAGATTTCCCGCATTATGGTGGAAAAAAAACTAGGCGGGACATGAAAAAAATTAGCGGGGAAGACATTTTTCATAGTTAAGATTAATATATTTACAATAATATAGAAATATTATTTCAAAAATCTTTAGTTAGGTTGGTAAAGCCATCTGGGCGGAATCTGTATGTCGCGGTTTCAAATCCCTCCGGCAACGATTTTTGAATTTAAATACTATACCATATTATATTAATATATATAAAAAGATATATGCATATATAGTAGTTAAATGTCACAAATGGGTTGGTGCGTTTGTGCGGCGCGACTGTGAAGTGTTTCATGAGACACAAGTTCGATTCTCTCGGGCTGCATTTTTTGAAATTTAAATACCGCACTGAGTTATATGAATATATATACGTGGATATATAGTTATATAGAAAATTAGAATCGCAGCTTGGTTGGTTTGTTGTTGGGGCACGCCTGATTGGCGTAGTGTGAGGCCTGGGTTCAATTCCCCTCAGCTTCAATTTTTTTAGATTTAAATTCCCCACGGTTTGAAAACCATGAAGACAGTTGTGTGCCATGCTGTAATAGCATTGTGCCACATCTGACTCCCCTATACCCACGGTTCTCCAAAATCTGTGGGTATAGGTCAAGGCCCCTATACTGACGCCTTTCCAGCCCACGTTTCCCAAAACCGTTAGTATAGGTAGTTTTTTCAGTAGTGTTAGACTAGAACCAAATGCCTATGAACTTTAGTCCGCTAGACCTCTCATGATGATCATGTTTCTGCGGATTTAAGGCTTTATTCAAGGGGTCTTCCACGTTGTCTTCTGTGGAAATACTGCTCACTGCAACTTCACCGCTCTGAGAAAAATCCCTCAAGAGATGATACTTTCGAAGTATGTGCTTTGTCCACTGATGTGACCTTGGCGCTTTTTCAAGTTCCACTACTGCAGTATTATCACAATAGAATGTGATAGGATCTTTACTGCTAGGCACTACATATATCTCTTGGATGAAGCTTCACATCCATATTTCTTATTTAGCTACCTCAGAAGCTGTGATATACTCGTACTCTAATGTAGAATCTATCACCACACCTTTTTTTGTGCTCTTCCAGCTCACTGCACCTCCATTCAAACTGAAGATGTATCCAGTCTGTGACTTTATGTCATCTTGATTAGTCAGGAAACTAGAATCTAGATGTCCTATTATGACTAGTTCCTCATATCCTCTATAAACCAGGAATATATCCTTAGTACGTCTCAGATACTTAAGGATAGTCTTGACTTCCATCGAATGGAGGTCTCCTAGATCAGCTTGATATATGACTCCCACAATTAATGCTTAACCAACATCTAGCCTTATACATAGCATATCATAGATGACTGGCCCAATAAAATATTCTTAAGGGATCCTTTCCATTTTCTTTCTTTCCTCATGTTTATTGGGACACATTTTCTTGGAAAGATGAATTCCATGTGACACTGGAAACAATCCCCTCTTGAACTGTTCCATACTGAATCTATTCAGTATCTTGTCAGTGTATGTACTTTGACTTAGGCCCAAAATTCTCTTAGATCTGTCACAATGGATCTTGATCCCATGAATATATGCTACCTTTCCCACATCTTTCACAGAGAATAATTTATCCAACCATGACTTACCTGACTGTAAGATGGGTATTTTGTTTCCAATTAGTAATATGTCATCAACATATACTATTCAGAAAACAACTACACTTCCACTAAACCTTTGGTAGATACAAGGCTCACATTCGTTCTTAACAAATACAAATTCTGTTACGGCTTCATCAAAATGAATTTTCCATGACCTTGATTATTGATTTAATCCATAAATGGATTTCTGAAACTTTCATACCTTGTTGTCATCCTTTGCAGTCACAAACCGTTCAGGTTGTGTCATGTAAACATCTTCCCAGAGGTTCCCGTTAAGTAATGCTGTTTTGAAATCCATTTTCAAAATCTCATAGTCATGGTAAGTAGAAATGGCCAATAAGATTTAGATGGATTTCAGTATCGCAACTGGTGAAAAGGTTTCATCATAGTCAATTCCTTGACGTTGTCTAAAACCTTTTGTAACCAGTCGTTACTTATAGGTGCTAACTTGCCCCTCTGTGTCCAGATTCTTCTTGAATACCCATTTATTACCAGCAGGATTTACATCAACTCGAGGATCTACCAAAATCTAGATTTGTTTTTGGTACATGGAGTCCATTTAAAAATTCATGGCTTTTTTCCACTTGGCAGTGTCTATTCCTTCAACTGCTTCCTTTTAGGTTAGAGGATCATCATTTTCAACCAATAATGATTCCCATCCTCGGTGAGAAGAAAACTATATCGTTCTATTTCTCTCACTTCTCTCATGCTCCTACGTAGTTCTTGTGTCACTGGAACAAATTGTTCTTCCACGGGGCTTTGTGGAATCTGTTCTTGTACCAACTCTTGGGTATATTGAGCCTTGACTTCATCGTAGTCTATCTTACTCCCACTATCTCTTTTGAATATGTGTTCCCTCTCAAGGAATATTGAGTGTCTTTCCACTATAACCTTTTTATCTGAGGGGATTTCTAGGTAATATCCCCTTTTTTCCTTGGTATATCATATAAAGATACACTTTGTGCCTTAGGGTGAAAGTTTTTTACCTGAATAGGCCTTAACAAATGCTTCGCAACCCCACACATGTAAATTTGATAACATGGATTTGTGTCCACTCCATAATTCGTATGGAATACCATTTATCGATTTAGTTGGTACTTGGTTTAGTATGTGTGATGTTTTTTGTAATTAATATCCCCAAAAGGATAATGGAAGATGCGCATGACTCATCATTGATCTCACCATGTCTAATAGGGTGCAGTTCATCCTTTCACTTACACCATTCCACTGAGGCATATAAGGAGGAGTGAGTTGAGATAGAATCCCAAACTCCTGTAAGAAATCAATGAAGTCCTGATTAAGATATTCTCCTCCTAGGTTTGGGCATAGTTTCCTAATTTTCTTACCAAGATGGTTCTTAACTTCATTCTTGTATTCTTTGAACCGATCAAAATAATCTGACTTATACCTCATTATGTAAATATATCCATATCTACTAAAATTATCAGTAAAAGTTATGAAGTAAAAGAGCCCACCCCTTGATTCAAATGGAAATGGTCCACATACATCTCTGTGAACTAATTCTAGAATCTCTTTAGCCCTTTCACATTTCCCACTAAATGGGGATTTGGTCATTTTTCCTTGTAGACACGCATGACATACACCAAGTGGTTTTAGTTCGAAAGAATCTAAATACCCATCTTGATGTAATTTTGTCAAACGTTTCTCATTGGAATGACCTAGATGGTGATGCCAAAGTTGGGTGTGGTATGATTCATGTGAATTAACTTTGTCATCAACTTCCATTACATGGTTTGTGTAGTCTAACACATAAAGGCTGTTATATAAATGTGCCCTACCAAAACAAATGCGATCTTTATAAAAGTAGCAACATTAATTTCAAAATTTGAAGATTAATCCATCAGTATCTAATATAGATAATGATATAATGTTTTTTGGTTACAGAGGGTACACAATAACATCTTTTTAAAAATAAGACCATTCCAGTAGGCAATGTGGGTGGTAGTCTACGACAGCTACAACGACGAGTTTGGCTCCGTGGGCTGCTCATAGATCCACCTCACATTGGTCAATCATTCTGAATCAACTTTGTTCCTTTATTTGGATACAGATGTGAGCACCAAATGATTTATCTAATACCAAATTAGTAAAAACAAAAAGATTTAATTGGATAAGAAGCACACCTTATGCATCCCCTTGAATCCTTGAATGGGTGTAGTTTTTCTTCCAGTGGCCCTTCTTGCCACATGGGAAACAAAAAGCCTTCTGTTATCTTGCCTCCCCTTTGATCTTCCATTTCTTGGAAGGATTTGAAAAAGATTTGGGCTCAAAGATCTTCACCTTCCCACTTCTTTTATTCACCAATATAACAGAAGGTTTATCATGCTTCATAGAATTTTCCACTTGGAGAATAAGGATAAGAATATAAGATAGAGACTTCCCGATGTTGTTCTTGTTGAAATTTACAACAAAGTAAGAGAAGCTCTATGGAAGTGATGCATGAATGAGATCGGTACCAAGTTCTTCAGGGATTTTAAACCCTAAAACCTCCATGCTCTTAATGTAGCCAATGAGCTTGACTACATGAGGCCCAGCTGGGGAACCCTCTTCATGCTTTCTCTGAAATAGAGCCTTGGAGATCTCAAACCTTTCCTGTCTTTCTCACTCTTGGTATAGACCTTGAAGCTGCTTGAGCTTTCTGTTGGAATCCATGTCTTCATGAGACTTCATGAGCTCACTAGACATTGATGACAACAAGAAACAATGAATGTCAAGTGTATCTCTCAAATATTGATCATTGACTAGAAAATCATTATCACTCGCCCCATGGGCAGGAGAATCAGGAAGTGAGGACTCCAGCATGTAAAACTTTTGTTCATGGAGTAGGATAACATGATGACACCTAAACTATTCCTGAAAGTTACTACCGGTGAGGATATTGTCTTTATCCAGAATTGATCGCAGAGAAAATGTGGGTGACAAGCATGTCATATTGATTCTACAATTAAAAGAGCAGTTTTATTTGTACTTTCTTGATTACATTTTATGAGAAATAATAGATTTTATTAAGTTTCCCACTATTTTATCAACTCCTAATTTCCCTCACCATTGAACTCGGAATGTCTAGTTCCATTGACATTTTAGTGGAAAGGATCCATATACCCCTTCGCATAACCCCAACAAGGTTTGGTTAAGGTATTATAAAGTATTTAGGTAGGCATGTCTTTTCCAACTGTGACCTTACAGTTCCTTGATGTGTTGAGTGGACTCCCCAATCCTGAGATCCTGACTTGGATTTCCTCAATATTTGCCTCTATCTTACAACAATTCTAGCTTGGGCTACTCCTCTTGATGTAAAATTTTTAAGTCAAACTGAAACATTTATAAGAGATTACATTATAAAAGTAAGTGTCCCAACAAGGGTTGGTCAAACACATAGTTTTATTGAGTCTTTCCCTTAATCAATTAACAGAAGGATTGGTCTGACTTAATATGGTATTTGAGAGATTTTAGTATTTATACGTAGTTTTTCATTATCACATGCTTGTTAATATTAAGTGATGCTTTCTTAAGTGATTAACCATGTTGTGATAATGTTTACGCATAGTCTGGTTTTTATTTTATTCCATATTTGCATGCTTTTTTATTTCATTAATTATGTGAATGCTAAAACACATACATAATAAATAAAGCATGCAATCAGACAAAAATAAAATAAGATGGAATGATCATGACCTTCTATTCGTTAGATTATCTAGATGTTTGATAATCTAACCCTGACCTTGGGAAAAACACCTTGAACCGATGGTTCGTGTTTTACAGCTCACACCTGTCCACCTTTGCATCTTCTTGGGTTGGTGTCACCTCAGCTTTGGATTTTTGAACCATCTCAACAGGCTGGGGAGGTCCTCCATTACATAGGGTACACATTAAAGAAACCATGGGCTCACAAGCCCTACATTTTATTGGAAGAAGGCTCATAGGCCAAATAATTTAAATTAAACAAATTTAAATGAAACCATACACACATACAAAGGTTCTTTGGTGTAGCTAATGATCATCCATAGCATGAAATGACAATTATGTATATATAGAATTCAAATTCTTTTAATTGTTCTATTATTCAAGATAATTCACTCTTGGATTAAATTATTTATGATCTTATAATTAATAAATTCTTTATCTTAAATTACTTTCTGAATTTCCTTGAGATTCTTCTCATCCACATTCCTTATACAGGTCTTTGTACTTTTGGAGGAAACATGGTGAAATTCCATTTATGGAAAGTACACATCATGTTGGATATATTACACGGTGTGTATTTATTACCCTTTATCTAATATATAGGCCCGGGGCTTTGGCGTGTTTTCTGTACTTTGGAAATTGTGGAGTACACGATGTGTAGATTAACCTAACACAGCATGTAATTCCTTGTCAAACAGTTACCATCCTTTAAATATCATGTACATAGTACATATCATCTCCTTGTACACAGTTTCACCTGGGCCGGATCGAACTACACAGTGTGTTGATTCAACATGCACACTGTGTATGCTGGTTTCCACACACCGTTCAATTTTGGTCAACACGGTGTAATAAAACACAGGTATACTCAATTCACACGGCGTGGTTTGGCGGACCCGTACCAGTTTGTTGAACCTAAATACACAACATGTAGTTTTCACTACACGCCATGTATTCTTGTGTTGTACAGATAGAAAGAGAGGCTCCCTTGGACGAGTTCATCATTTTTAATTTAATCAAAATTAAAATTAAAAGGTCATTTATGTGATTTGAATCGAGAAACGAATGAGGAAGAAGAGATCTCATTCATTCAGTTTTATAGAACGATTTATCTAGAATTGAATCAAATATAAATGCGTAAATTATAAATGAAAATTAAAAACTATAATCAACGTTGTGACTCCCTATGATACCACTTGAAGGTCCCAAGTGCAACAAAAGCTCATGGGTGGATGTGCCCACTTGTATTTTTTTCATTAGAAATGATCAATCAAGGATCAATATGATGATAAATGCCACTCTCCATGGATCGAATCACAAAAATAGACAAATAGGAAGAATAATCTCAGAACCAAGAAGGAAAGATCATCACTTGTTGATTATAATTAATTTAATTAATTGAAAAGAAGTACCTTTTATGTAATTCTTTCTTTTTTGATATTTCTGATCAAGATCCTATGTGATTCATCATTGTGTCACAGAATCCAGGTGTAGACTACCTCTAGAGGTGATCCACATGTGCACCACGTATCTTTGGACGTCACCAAAGGAATCACTGGGTGCTAGCGTGGAGAATCCATTGCTTGCATCGTCCCCCTTATATCACCTTGACCTGATAGAGAAGGATCTCTCTCGGTCTTGAGAGCATTATGGGAGGAAGGAGTTATTTTAGTCTTGAGAGAATTCTCCAGAATTGTTGTGCACCACCATTCTTAGGAAAAGTATTGGGGTTGTGGGGATATTTATAATCGGGTTTGAGGTTATAGAGTTTTGACAATGAATATACGCATTATGCGTTTTATTTATTTCATTAACTATTATTGAAAACCCCCATGTTGAATAATTAATTCCTTGACATGCGCACACACTGATTATAATAAATATTATTTAATAAATCAATATTATATTCTCAAAATTCTGGCTGGAAAACTAAACGACGTGTAATCATTAATACACGGAGTGTACTTGTTTTCCATAATACTACATAGTGTTTAATCATTAATACACGGCGTGTACTTTTTCTTTCATTTCCTTTCCAAAATGAACACTACACGGCGTGTAATAATTAATACACGGCATGTACTTTTTTTCCATGAAAACTACACGGTGTGTAATTATTAATACACGGTGTGTATATCTTTTTTTCATTTTATTCTTCATCCATAATTAAAACGATTTAGGCTTCCTTGAATAATTACTAAACCACGTATGAGAATAAATCTTTATTCTACTTGAGATACATTGATACACTTAGTGTGTGACCCTCTAGGCCTCTTTCTCGTTGGCATTAAGTGGGCTTGCCTAAAGTCCAAGATTACTGTCTAGAAATGGGTCAAGGCACCCAAGAGAAAGAAGTTGATGCTGCATTGACGTGTCACATCATACGAATGCATACCATGTAATTTAACCCCTTTGTCTCAATATCTCATCAAGTAGGTTTCATGGATGTGTCATAAACCTATATGATTATTATGTCATTTTTTGACTTCCAGAAATAAACTCATCAGGACACCATGGCCATGGAAGTTATTTGACAGTTCTATTTCAATCAATAGGCATGAGATATCAACTTCCATAAAATTGGAAGCTAAAAATCCTTCCTCGACTTATCCATTAACAATATGTCATTAATGACGCACCCAACGTACCCTACTTCCAGCCAACTGTCTTTGTGCTGGTTTTCGTCAGCAAATCTAAATGCGCGAGTCATGACATGAGTTAATGATAATATTCCAGTCTAAGGAACATTACACATGCTTGTAGATAATAATTTATGATGAAACCAAGACATGCAGAATTACTACTGGTGGGTCTGTTCCCATAATCTCCCATCTTGGAGATTACCAAGTGTAAACTCCATGAGAGAGAATCTCATCTTCTTATGAGTACTTTCACATCACAGTCTGTATACTATGTATCCTATCATATTATGTCATCCTACCATAGAAAATTATTTAAGAATATTTTTATATCATTTCAAGGTTCTCATCATAGCGAGGATCTTCCATGACCTTGTCAATACAACAAATATTCTAGGACATTATTATATTATAGTCATGAAAAATGGTGAAAAATATATAATAAGGGTACATTCATGTAATCAATGTAAAAAAAAGTTTGTTCTCAGGACACCAACCCTTACACTCATACCCTTATGATCATGTTACGTTTAAGTGGTCATTGGTAACTCCTATATCTACCCTTATTATGTTTCTGAGGTCACCCTTTATTATGTTTCCTTTCCCAATGGTATGATGAATGGTATTATTTATGATATTTATAATATGGGTGATAATTATGTATAAATTAGTGGGAGATAATTTGGTTCATCTATAAACTAGTTTTTTTATCTATGTTTCCAATGATACTAGACCTATAATATTTTTGCATGGATCATTCTGTTATGTAATGAATACTCATATAATAAGATGTAATATCTATGTATGAAATGTATGTGTCATTACAGTTAGTTTTAGATATTTTTTAGATTACTATTGGAAAATATGAAGATAAAATATTTCTAAGAACCCAAAGGATAATCTGAATTATATGACAACATCCTTGGAGATGGTAAATAAAGGATTCTAGTGTTCTATTAAAAAAACCATTTATGGATAGTAAATATGAATTTTGTGTTGGAAGAGATACATCTTGGGGTAGTAACCCAAAAATAGTTGGTCTAGTATATAATATCTATCATTCTAGTGCATAGTGAGTGAACCTATTCTACATAACTAATTTGAATCTCCAAGCAGATATTCATAGATTAATTAAAATTTTACTTAATAAACATCAAGAATAATTTTAGTATATAACTATCATGAATGACCAAGGTAAACCCAAAGCTACCACATATTGAAAAGTTATTTTAATTATTTAGGCATCTTAGAAAATATTTTTCAAGATTATATGGTTTTCCACTTAGATTATGGTTTCTCATACTACTGCTTTTAGTTTTAATGTGTGTCTATCACCCAAAGAAATCGTGATAAAACTGAATGTGATAGATAATGTAATTATTATTCTCCTGAAAGAACAAATATTACAGGAGATGTAATGAAAAGTATTATTTTTATTCATCCAAAATATTATCAGGATATGAATCATACTGAACATCCCATTGAACAAAGGATTAAATAATGTTCAATTAATTCCTGCACGAGGCAACATCCACCTTATTATAGAGGGTCTTCAGATCCCTAGTTTCTTATAAATAGATTAGTACCGTTGAAAATATTTTATCTATTCACCAATTTCCAGATAAAGAAATGGTAATTTTGTCCATCAACGTTTTGGAAGGTGAAGCACATAAATAGTAGACAATTATTAGAAATATAAAGAAAGTGGAATGAATTGAATTTATAGAGTATGATGAGATTAAGAGATTATTTTCAAATTAGAACATTACTTGTATTAATTATGAATAAATAGGGAAATAAATCATTGAGCTAAATCAAAAGGATGATGAATTTGTTGTTACCTATTCCGAAAATTTCTCAAGACTTATGATGTACACATCTGGTTATTTAAGCCATCATTTTTGTAATATTGACCATTTCTTCTATGGCATAAAAGAATGTATCCCAAGGTAATTTTATATAAGTAACTTCATTATCTTTGAATAAATAAAGAGTTGTTCTAAAGGGATATTTTAGATAACTTTATATCATATGGTTTAGGTAAGAATGAAAATTTTAAATTGTAATTAAACTCTAAAAACCATTGGGAGAAGAATAATAGTCTTCATATATGCATGTTTTATTTAAGAAAAAATGGTTGAAATTTTCTAAAGGGTATTGTTAAAATTTTTATGTGTGGAACTAAAATTCATTGGGAAATAAAATGAAATAGATATTAAATATTTTTCTAATGATATTATTATAGACAAACATCGATAGAAAAAACTATCCAAAATCCAGTTTTCCAAATGAGTAGATTATGGAAATTATTCTATCTAGAGAACAAATATAATGTTTAATGATGATGATAAAATTTAGTAAATTCATAAGCCCATTGAAAAATGGAAATATCATGTGATCAATATTTCTAATGAGGGTTACAATAACGTTGTGATGAAAGGTATAATTATAATCAAATATATAACTAAAAATATCTTATCTAACTATCAGTCTACTGACACTATTATATCTAAATAATTTTCAAGGATATCATTGAAACACATCAATGAATATAATTTTAATTAGTTGTGAAAAACGTTAATGGTATAATGATTATATCTTAATTAAATAATTCTTATCCATTGTTGTTTTTGGGTATATTATCCTTTAAAATATCATCGGTTCCCCTCTGGATGAATTTTATGTCATCATAGTAATGGAATGGATTTTAATACATAAATCCCACATAAAAAATTGTGGAAGGTAAGTCAATATTGATATTCTAAATCATCCAATGATTATAAATTTTCACAACTATAAATATGAAATATGAATTTAAATTGTATCTATTCATGGGTAATTATTCTTATTAAAAAGTTGTTTTAATCTATGATTATTAGGTATAATATCAATGTCAGTAATATGAATGTTGTTTGATTGTTTGTTAGTTTTTTTTGGAGAATATTTTACTATTATTCCACTGAATTATGAAGTTACATTTCAGTTGAACTCATACCTGTTGCTACATCGATTTCAAGTAATCTATATATAGTGGCACAAATTTATTTTTAGTCATTAAAGAATAAAATCTAGTATAATCAAGGAAATGGATTTATTCATAAATGTGCATCAACATAGGGTTGAAAACTTTTCTTTGAAGTATATTTATCGATAAATGTCTCTCTATATTGATTATAAAAAATTTAATAAGATCACAGTGAATAATAAGTATTATTTTCTACAAATTGATGACTATTTTTTTGATCTATACAGATCTGGATAATTTTACAAAAATTTTCTTCATTGTGGATATCATCAATTCTTGGTAAAGAAGAAGGATATACCCAAGGCAAAATTATGTGAATGTTATTTTATTTAAGAATAAAATTTAATTCAATTATTTCAAACTAATTACCCCAATATATTAATGACTTCAATTATATAGTCTTTATAGATTTCCTTGATCAATTTGTGGTATCCATTAGAGATGATATTTTTTTACTCAATGTGAATGGAAGAGAATTTAGATCAATTGAAGAATGTACTAATGACCCAATTTATGAATAAATTTTATGGAACATTTATGGAGTGTGAATTTTTTATACTAATTGTTTTAGTGTTTTGTCATATAATCTCAAGAAATTGTATATATTTGGATCCATTAGAGAATATATTTATTGATCATTGGCACAAACCAATGACTATGACTAAAATCCATATATTTCATGGTTTTTATGAATATTATCAAATAATTGTGGATAATTTCACACAACTATCTTATACACTAACAATTTGAACTTGGAAGGAATACATTTCCATTTAGATAAGTGAATTTGATGTAAATTTTTTGGAACTAAATAAAAGTTTTGTCAGATTACTTATGCTTAAATTTCCCTATCGTGGAAAAGAGTTTGTAATATATAGTGATGTTAATAAATTTACTAGGATATTATATCATGAGGAATAATATGGGTATGGAATATGCTTCATGAAAATTTAAGGTTCATATGAAAAATTACCCAACTCATGATATGGAGTTTGATATTGTAATTTTTTCATTAATGATATAGAGAAATTATCATTTTGAATAATGGTGTGATATATATTTAAATCATAAATGATTAAATTATATATTCAAACTTAAAGAGTTGAATATTTTACCAAGAGGATGGTTGGATATTATTAATGATTATGACTGACCAATACATTAACACCTTTGAAAAACAATCATGGTTGTTGATGCTTTATGTAAAAATTATAATTATGGATTATCTATGATGAGGGTCACAATAGATGAAATATTTATGGACATTAAAAATGATAGTTCTATGAATCATGATTAAATAAGTGAAATAATATTTATCACAAATAAATTTTTATCTATCTATTGATGTGAGGACTAACGTTTTAAAGAAGGTTTATGTATAATTATAGAATATTTTGAAAAATATTATTGAGTTCAAAATTGATTCTGATGTAATGAAAAGGTTCAAGAACCATGTATGTGTTCCATCCATAGAATTTTTAATGAATGAGATATTGGATGAGTCTCATAGTTTATCATTATTCATTCATCAGGGATGTATGAAGATTCATAAAGATATGAATGCATATTTCTAGTGGGACAACATGAAGAGATGAATTACATAGTATGTAACCCGATGCGTGGTCTTGTAGAAAGTTATGGTTTATATATATTATTATACAATGATGTTACAACCATTACTCACACATGAATTGAAATGAGGAAAATTATCATGGATTTCATCATTGGATTCCCCAAAACATAGAAAGGGAAATAATAAATTTGGGTTATATTTATTCACCATAGAAAGTTAGAACAATTAATTACCAATAGAAAATATTAATCACTTAATTATACTACAATTATATACATTATGGAAGTGGTATTTTCTTATGGAGTACCGCATTCTATAGTATCTGATCAATATCATATGTTTACCTAGAATTTCATGTCAATTATCCATTAAAATCTTGATAGATAGCTTAGTTTCAGTATAACATATCATTCTTATATAGATGGTGAGTTGGATACTTTCATTTAAACACCATAAAATATGATTATATCTATATCTATGTATTTTAAAGGTGGTTTGGATAAAAAAATTCATATAGTCAAATATTCTTACAACAATATCATTCACGTGAGTATTCACATGGATCCTTATGAATTGTTATAGGGAAAAAATTGTACCACTCCAAAATGTTGGGATAAATTTAGAGAATGAAATATATTGGAACCTATGATTTTTTTAGTAATTTGAAGAGAACATTAGATCTATTCATCAACACATCTTGGAAGCACAAAAATTTTATTCTGATAATCATCATTGATATCTTGAGTTTGAAGATAGTGAGAAGGTGCTTCTATGAATTTGTAAATTGAAAAGGTTATGATATTTTGAAATAAGGTAATTATGATTCTTCGGTAGTTTGGCCCCATCAAGATTTATGATTGAGTTGGGATGATATCATATCACTTTCCACTACCATTAAACAACTCTAATGTTCAAAACTTGTTCATTGTATGTCCGTTGTATAAGTACACATAGGGTCCATCAAATATACTGAAATCAGTGGTCATTGTGTTGGGGAGTGTACATTCATTAAAATAAAAACTATATAAATATCCTGTCTTAGATATAAGGTTCAATAGAATAAGGCTACTCACCGGGTTAATGTAATCTTAGAGAATCAGAAATTTAAAGAAGTTACTTGGGAACCCATAGATGTAATGAGTTATAGATATCCTCAATTTTTTTAGAGTTTGGGAATTTCTAGGATGAAATTAATTTTAATGAGGTTAAAATATAGCACCCCAATTTTTTGATATATTTCTCATTAAATTAATATAATCTATTTCATAGATTTCAAAACATGCAACCCCATGTCTAAATGATCCATAATTAAGTTTACTAGAATAACCATGTTTTTAAATTTGCGAGTAAGAATAAGACAAACTAAATTATGAAATATTTATTGATTACTATTATATAAAATAAATAAATTATTTCTTATTTAATTATAAAAGAAATTAAATCATTAGCACATAAAAAAACTTTTTCATGAATAAAATTTTTATGTACAGTATATGTATTATTTTTAATAAATTAAATTAATAAATATTATAAAAGAATTTTAATCAAATTTATATATTTTATATCTTATAATTTTTTTTATCATTAATCTATTTTTATCTCTAGGAAAGGGATATAAAAAACAAAGTTTCATTCATAAAAATTTATTCTTCTAAAAATCGATTTTTTATCACTTCTTTCATGATTATTATAAAATAAATTAATTCTACTTATAGATATTCAATAATAATTAATTTATTCTATATTATTAATGAGAAGTGTCAATTTTTTATATATTACTTTTAGTTATTTTCTATATGAATGGTAACCTTAGTACATTGTTATCAGTTCAGTAAGGGTAAAATTTGTAAAATAGGGTCTAAACAGTAGAAAAAAGAATTAGAATTAAACTACCACATGAGTTTATCTGATTGGACGAGTGGATATTGGTCATTTCAATAGATTTGGGAAATATTTTTTCCACGTGTTTCCATATTTTTTTAATCGGACCATTATATTCATTTAGGAATTGAAATGATTCAAAATCCAACTTTATGAACATTAATATAACAAAAATTTATACATAAGGAAAAACAGGATAAGATACGTTATAAATTATTATTTTAAAGATAAATTATTTTTTTATGATAGTAATTGATTTATAATTTTAAATTATTTAATAACTAACTAAAACATGTTTTTAACGTAGATGTAGTATTTGTTCAATTGAATGAAAAATTAAATAAATTTTTAAAAAATATTAAATGTAAAATAATTTAAGTGGTTTATTGTATCGCATAAATAATTTGATAAATATGACCTATTATAAATATTTTAAAACATTTTATTCTAATTCCATTACTATCTTAGTGTCTTTAATGTTAAATTAAATGACTAGTTCAAAAAAGTGATATTAATGATATTTTATAATAAATAATATTTTATTAACAGTTTTAGTATTCATTAAAAAAATTTCATTATCCAATTTAATGATATATGATATAAAATATAAATCATGTCCCACTTAGGTTCTAATTCTAAATTTTTGTTACTATTCCTAACCATTTATGATAGAAATAGTTATTACCACAATTAAGGTCACAATGAATTAAAGAAGGGGTTAATAAAAAATATAATTCTCAAAATGGCAGAAAAACCACTCTTTATTTTTAATATTATTTCATTTATATGGTATACTGATTTTATTAAATTTAATTACCATTTGGATCATTTTTCATGATAATTAATTTAATATATTTATTTTATTCTGTGATTCCATGTGTGTCCTCTCCATCCTTTATAAAAGAAAACCCCTCCAATGTCTTCCTAACACCACCTTTGGAATAGATTGACAAAAAACTAAAACATTATATTTGAAACACAAATTTCCACATCAAATAAGTTTTTTATCCCCAAAAATAAATCTGAATGATCTGGAAGAAAATATCTAAAGGACTTTTTTCAAAGAAGATGCAATCGCTTTAACAGATGACATTATATTTTCATCTTATTTTACCTATCATAAATAAGTGTTTTTTATAATATAATAAAAAAATTATTTATAATAAATATACATAAATTTTTATTATGATTATGAATCCACCCTCAATCATATACAATGGTATGTGAAACTATTTCTCATGCATACGTCGGGGTTACCCTTTCCACGTAGTGATACAATTCATTTTTCCTCACCATATTTTCTGGATGGGTATTATGAGAGATTTAATGTTTTCCTAGGATATTTATGAATGAAAAATTATTCTAGAATGATAATATCATATCATCCTTTTTACATTCCAACAAGTTGGAAGATGACAACTTCAATCATGCATAAATGCAGACTACTGCTTCCATGAAGGGATGCGATTCATTTTTCATTTCCCCTTTACATGGATAGAAATATTGAAGGTTTAGATGAATATAATTGATATATATGATATAAAAATGATTATTTAATGTTGTATTATTTTTTATATTTACTTTTTTCTATCAATCAACATGTTAAAACAAGGTCCATGTGTAGGTACCACCTACCATCTCCACGAACATAGAAAATTAATTTTTCTATCAATATAATTTTTATACAAATAATAGTATATATAAAGAATATATAAGTTATTTTTATCATTATTTACATACTGGAGATGATGGAACCAGAATAAAAGGACAAGGAACAAACCTAATGAAGAAAATCATATTTAAAAAATGAAGCAATTATCACCCGAAATAGTGTCTTTAATAAATAATTAGAAATAAAAGGGTAATAAATAGTTATATATAAATAAGATATGGTATTTTATACATGAGTGTAGATATATAATTAATCATTAAAAAATATTTAGTAATTATATTGGAGGTTCAATCATGTATTATTGAAGTCTAACTTGAGGATAGGGTTTTATGTACAATCTAATTGTTTGTCGATATTTGTTATTATTAATTTTTCCAATGATGAAATTTCATGATCTAACTCTCAATATAATGATGAATTATCCTATAATTTCTTTTTTTATATACAATACACATATTTATTTAATTTTCATTTATTTATTTATATTAATAAATGAAAATATATTTTTAAGGAAAATACACATTATTTTCTTCTGTCATTATAATATTTTTTCTTCATTGTCGATGTTATCTTGAAAATGAATTCAAAAATGATTTAGTATTTTTATATGATTCTTTCAATTAATTTTCACACATATTTTAATTTATAATAATTTCTTTAAATCTATTATTCTTATCATTTTCCAACGGGGTTAATTTTTTCCTTTAAAAAAAATGTGAAAGGAATCATTGTTCTAACATACACAGCATGAAATTAATTTTCCGCCATCAATAAATTTAAAAAATTTGAGCCTTCCATTAAATGTTTCCATGCTTATTTTATATTAAAATATATTCCTTAATATTTGAAAAATTATCATATTTTATAGAAGTTATTTAAAAATTTAAAGGTAATTTTCCTCAAGAAGTATTCAGATATCTTTAAGAAAACTCACATATATGATTAAATACATTGATGTTACTTATGTTTTACTATATATATTATCCAAATTTATCATCTATATTGATTTTCTAATGGTTTTCTTATTATAATGAAATAATTTTTATTAAATAATTTTTTTGCATGAGTTATGCTACGATCAAATGTTTATTAAACCCATATATCTTTCATTGGTTATGATATGATAACAATTTTTGGATACTTTGGAACTCATCTATGTGATTTATATTGCATAGAGGATGGAAAAAAATTATATATCCCTATAATTAATTGGATAAATAGGAATATCTATTGAGATAAATAGGACTATAATTAAGAGTGAACTAAATTCCCCAGTGGAATATATACAACATAAAATTCTTGGGAGTGAACCTTAACTACAAATATGATTTTTAGAGTGAACAAAATCCACTATAATAGTCTTGGAAGTAATATTTTATTACTAATGAAAATATTTTCAATGATTATATATATGAAAAAATAATATTCATATGAAAAAGTTATGATCTCACTGCTCGTGTTCATTGAATCCTTTATGATTCATGTCATTTGAAAATCCACGCATTAAACCAAGAATCATGATTATGATATATGATATAAAAGGTATTATTTTCAAAATTATTCTCATATTCCCATGAAATTAATCTCATTTTATGTTTTTGTGATCATTTTTATCTCCCTTACATAATCTTACTAATCATATGATCTTATCATTTCATATGTTTCCTTTCTCGAGGTTATAAAGTACATTATTATGTATGATATCTCTAATAAGTGCCCTTGTTATTAAGAACATAGTGGTAGATAATGCAGTTTACTTATAAAATAGTTGTTTATGTATCCCTGTTTCTAAATATACTAGACTTATACAATTATTATATGTATCATTAGCTTATGTAATGAATAATCATCAACTAAGAAGGAATATGTCTGTAAGAAAATAATGGGTCTCTATAATATTGATTTTTTTATACTAAAATTGGATGTGGTTTTGGAACATATATATCTCGGGGTAATAACTGTAAACAATTGTTTTAGAAAATATCTTATCCATCATTCTTGATTCTGGTATGTGTTCCCTTATTTCTCACATATTTGGAAACTCAAGTTGGAATGGTTGGGTCACTTCACATTTTCTTTATGGAAAATTATTTTGAAGGAAATAATGGAATATATTAAACCCTATAATAAGACACAATGATATGGAATAATGCTATTTTTTGGGGATGATAAGTTTAAGATTTATCATAAGATTAAATTCATAAATACCCATTTTTAGTTTTTTAGTGGTGGGATTTTAAAAATATTAAGAATATTTTGGGACATATTTATGGTAATACAACCCTATATTATAGTATATATTTTATTGATATGGTTATTAGAGGAAAAATTATTTTATATTTGGTTGAAATTATATTAATGTTATTGAAAACCATTGGGGATATTATGAATATAGATGTTAATGTATTAATAGTCAATTAAGAATACTTGATTTTGAGGAAAATTAACATTTATAGAAAACCATAGTTGTTAAAAATTTATTTGATGATTAATGTTAATATGAAAATTTACATCATATTATTTTAATTTTATCGGAAATATATTGATATAGTTTAAAAAAATAATAGTCGACCAACCCAATGATAACCCATCACAGCAGATAAAGCTGCAAGGCTTGAACACAAAACTAAATTGAGACATGGGTTCTTTCCCTAACACTTCCATACATGATATATGGGTTACAAAGACAATTTTTTAACATTAGAAATATTACAGATTAATTTTTAGTTGATTTGAAGAAACATATAATCAAATCAAATATTTTCGTCTTTTTAGGATTTTGAGGGTATTATTGATATTTCTTATAACATCCCATGAACCACACTCTAGGGTCCAATTCTACAAACATAAATTATAAATTTATATATACAATATAGATAGCTATGACCCAATGTGTTTTCAATAAAAAAACATGAATCATCAAATGGAAATGTTGGATAACTTACATAAACAATGACCTTTTAGTTTTAGATATTTAGAGAATGAAAACAAAATATTAACAACTTTTGTTAATAAATTACTAGTTCATAAAGGTCAACATAATTTACCAATATAACCATATTTTAATATTCCATTTTCGGTCTTCAACATCTCCCAAAAAATTCCCCACATAAAAAACCTTTCTAATATAAAATCATTTATCATCAGTCATCATAACCTGGGTAAAAGGAAACATAAGAATGGGTGTGCTCATATCCTCAGTATAAGTAAGTGTGAGAGATATAAATCAATTATAAGATTAATGAATAAGAAATTTATAATGGTATAAGATTATAATAATGACATAAATTGTTCATACCCATTCGGAAATAGATCATACACATGTTTTTTACAAAAAAAAATTTAATTTTAAAAGTCATGAATCAGATGAAATAGTTATCATCATAAATCAATCATGAACCATAAGTAGATGTCATAAATGTTTGTGTGTGTGGGTGTAGAACCATGAAAAATATATAATAAATTTTAAATTTCATGGTTAACTAAACAAAAAAATTTATTTGGCATCAGATCATTTTTTTTCAAGAGAATATCGTGTACATTGAATTTTTCATAATAATGGATCAATCACTTTGACTTGATTCCCATAACAGATGAAGTACCTTAACTTCTTTTCCCCTAAATATCTCATGAAATATAATACATTAACAAATACAATTGAGGTATATATCGGTCCCACTAGTCACATAATTAAAATAATACATATTTTTTCCATAATACTATAAAATATTCATCATATCAAAACCCATCGAAATAAATGGGTTTGATTAACATTTCATATCATCAATTCATTGAATCTTCATGAATCTATGAATTTGTATTCATGTCGTATAAGATAAAAAATATTCATTTTAAGATGTCAAATTGTAACTTGTTCGCAAAATGATAAAATAATTTATTTGAAAACATTTATATAAATATGAAACATATTTAATAATAAAAGTAAAAATATTTAAAGAATAGTTATGAAATTAATGAAAAAATGTTTTGATAAACATGTATATGAAATAGAAATATTAATTGATACTCCTAGAATTGAATTAAGTGTAAACAATCCCGAATAGTGATGATATTGTGAAATAATACCCATACCACATTGATAAAATTTGAATCCTAATACCCATTATATAAATAAATCAATATGGATATCTAAATAAACATAAAATATATATGAATCATCCTAAAATTCATTTGTGTGTATTGTATACACCACATTAATGAAAATGGTTGTGAATATGGCATGTGTCTTGAAAAAAAAGTGAATTGAAAATCCATTACCTTGAGTTCTCCATGATTAATATGTACTCTAACCTCTTATATAATAAATTAAAATTTATTATAATTATATAATATCATACATTATCCCTTCATAAAATTTGAACACCCCCAATTACAAAAAATTCTTTATTAACAATTTAAATTTTGGGTGTTAACTATTTCATTTATCATGAGTATTTATGTTCATTTGTTTTGATCCTTATACAGTTAACATCGATAAACGACAAAAAAAATAAAAATAAATTTCATATTTATTATATATATTTATAGTGAAGAATATATATTATTGATATAAAAAATCAATTATATCGTTAATAGAGATGCTCGAACATACGTACTCATGAAAACTCATTTGATTTATTAATGTACCGAATGAAAGAGAGGTAAATATTAATTGAACCTTATAGAATAATTTTTATATCATATATATAATTTATATTAATAAAACTATTCCTCATTACCATCCAATTAAAATAAAAGTTTAAAAAATCACCTCACTTCATGGAGATGGTTCTGCCCACGTACACACGAATGAAATTATCTTTTTTATGTTAGTTTGTAAGATAAGTAAGAAGACATGATATTATAATTTAAGAAGAATAAATATGTAATAAATATCATATATAAATATTAAATCTATAATAATAACCATTTTAAAGAATATGATTATTGAAAATGAATGTTATTTCTATCTTTAGATGGTAAGTCATACATACGCATGTTTTTACTTTCACTTCTTATTTGATTATAAAGAGGGTGTATAATGGGTTTTTATTAATTATAATAACATTTAAGAATATTTAGGATTCCAATGATATTATTTTATGATAACTACAATTTATTTATAGGAGATAAAGAAGAGTATATAACATAAGTGATCATTCAGGTTGATTACCACTTATTAAAAACCACTAAATTAGATCTCCTCTCACGTGCTTTAGGATTTGTATATTCAAAAGAAAATAAACTCTAAGAATTTAATATGTATATTTATAATATTTTTTGGAATATTTTTTTTGATTGTGAAGTAAAACATTAGTGAAAATAAGTGAGGGAGTTTATACACTTTTATAATTCAGGTGAGGGGAACTTTTGGAAATTTCACAAATGATTAAATTATAATAAATTTTTTCTAATTAAATATTGGATCCAAGAGAAAAAAATTGGAAATAGATAAAAAAATCCATATATGTTTCACTTTTTCCTTTCTTAATCATTTTTTTGATGTTTATGTAATTTAATAACATATGTTTCTCAAAAAATTTCATTATTATCAATTTAGACACTATTTACTAAATTTGACATGAATGAAATAATGTCAAAGTTTAACACCCAATAATGACACTAACATCATATATTAACCATTAAAATTTATATAATACATTATCTCAACCAAATTATCTTTCATTCAGTATTTTTAAAATCTACATATATGTATATATTTTTAATTGATGAAATATTACATTAGTGTTTCATAAGAATTTAAGGTCATTATTTTTTTTAAAAAATTAAATATATTTAAATTATAAATTTATTTTATTAAGATCAATATAGTCCAATAAATTCATTAATAACAAAAAAAATTCCCTATGTGTACACATAAGATATATTAAAAACAAAGTGGGTGACATATTATATCATTAAATTAAATAATATATAAGTCATTTTAATAGAAAAGTATGCATTAAAAAACTAAACTTCAATCCTAATGTGGTAAGAGATTTATTAAATTTTTTCATTAATAAGTATACATGTTTTTATTATATTTATATCCACCTCTTTTGGGTTTAACCCTTCATTAAGCCTTTTTTATATGTATAATGATAACATAATATTTACTCATTGATGCTCAAAATAGTTAAAATAAATGGAAAATGGATGACAACTATACCATTTATAAAATAAAAAAAATATATCATAATTACATGGATAAATCTAATTTTTTCAAAAAAAAATACATCATTGAATAAAATATAATTTATTTTAAAATATTATTAATGTATTTTTTTGGAACTATTCATTACATTTACTTTTATAAGATCAAAACAATAAGTAAAATTCAAATAAAATATTTTAACATGGACCTAAAATACCTAATTAATCCATAGAATTAATTGATGACATTAATTATTTCAAATTTTACTTCTTTTTATATATTTAGTGCAATTTATTTGATGTTTCTATTTATTTAATAATTAACACATCAGTATTTTTAAATCTTTTAAGGTAAATTTTTCAACACTAAAAAGTAAATATAAATTTACATGATGATAATAAAAAAATTTAATTTAATAATATAATATACCAAAAAATATATACTCTGATTATCCCTAGGTTAGAAATAATATCATTATTGAAAACAATAGTGTGACATTGTTTACATTTCATTAAATAAAATATTATAAATGTTATAATAAAAAACCAAATGGTAAAAAGGCCATATAACTAATTATTAGATTAGTTTGGATGAAATGGAATCATAATATTAAATTAAGGTAGTTTTAGGGTCATTTTATAACCCTCATCATTTTTTTAACTTTAATTACCTCACTTACCCTTAATTATAGTAACAAAAATTAGTAATGTTACTTTTCATGTATGAAAAAATTAAGGGTCCAATTTTACAAACATGGACCTATTGAATACAAATATGGAATCCATTTTTCCAAATTCCAAACATATAAATATATGGATTTTATTTTAAATAAAATAGGTAAAACATAATTATGAAAAAGTTTTTATAAAAAATATCCTATTTTAAATATAATTATTTTACTAAATTCAACAATATAATTCATTTAAAAAATAACTAATATATTATATAAAATAAAAATTTATAAATTATGATTTAAAAAATATCTGATCTGTAATTTTACCTTGTAAACACTATATAATAAATAATAGTTTTTAAAAAAAATTAGGATTTTGTAAAATTCAATAAAAAAGTAATCTTTTTAAAAAAATAAAAAAGATTCAACAAATGATAAATTTGATATTTTTATTTAAAAAATATATAATTTTTTTAGAAAATAAAATTTCTAAAAGTTTCAAAAAATAATTATAACATTAAAACTCAAAAAGAAATAAAATCATTTTTTATGAAAACATATTTTTGAAAACTAAATGACCTTACCAAAAAATTTGTGCTAATTTATAAATAATTAATAAAATAAATTTATATTCACAAGAACCATTATATTTATATTAAAAAAATTAGTTACTCATATTCTCACCCTCCAATTTAACTGTTATGATATAACGGTCAAATAATAATATATTACACTATTTTATTTCACTCAGTGTTGCATATTTTATATTCCATCAAACATAATCATTATTATTAAATTCTAAGGATATTAAATTATCTTCTATTTAATAAATTTATTAAATTAAATTTTAACTCAGTCTTGGTAACCAAGGGTTTGAATTTTCAAAATATCATTGTTGAAATCTCACATCGTAAAAAGTGTTATTAAAATTTCCACTATAAAAGAGAGAATGTGAAGTCTGAAGGTTATCTGTAATAAATCATTACAACATCCCCATTTAGTAAAACATTATTGTGATATGAAAACATGTCTGTGAATGTGAAACATAACATCTAAGGATGGATTTAGACTTATATATAACATGGCCTTGAAAATGTTTCTAAGATCCATGAAATTTTATGTAATTAATAAATGATTATTATATTAAATAAATAATTTTATGAAATATCTATTATAAATCTATATAATTACATTTAATCAAAATGAATTTTTTACTTTAATTTGTATTATTTTTCATGTTGTCACATATTTTTAAATACACTATGAACTACTAAAACAGTATAAATTAAATATGCTTTTATAGTGATATAGTTATCATGATATAACATTTTCTAATATATTGTTTTAAAAAATATAAAATGATTATGGGTAATATTAATATTAATATATATTATTGTAAATTTTTAATAATTTTTTTAATTTAAATAATCAAAATTATATATATATTAAAAAATATTTTGATGTAATTGAAATAAATAATAAGATTAATAATAATAAATAAATAAAATTTTTTAAAAATAAAAATATAATTATTTTCATTTTTAATAAATATTTATAAATTTTATTATAAATAAATATTATGTTTAAAATTTTATTTACTAAAATATATATTCATTTTTTATAAATTAAATTATATTATAATAATAATTATGAAAATTATTGAATAAATATTAATTAATATTACTTTAATTAATTTGATGAAACTCTGAAAATATTAATATTATTTAAAATTATTATTTTGTTTCACTAGACCAATTTTAGGAATATAAAAACATGAAAAATCTATAATAAAAAATGAAAATACAATGATAAAATGAAATTCGGAAAAGGAGTTTCATTTTGGGTGTTTATATTGTGAAGGGAGAGCTTAAGCGTTGAAGAGACTAGAACTGAGTGGGAGTGATGTAGGAGGACGGTCGAGTGAGAGAAGTCTAGTTGTGAGGGCTTTGACAATGTCGAGGTTGAGGCCAAGCTCATATCAAAGGGATGGCAAGGTTGTGTGAGGAGTCTAGATCAGGTTTTCAGCTCGACAGATTGTTTTTGGGTGTGTCCTTGAGATTTCTAAGAAAGTTACGAACTGTTGATGAAGGAATTTCAGGATTCAATCTGATAAGGTGTGAGATGTTCATCATCCTCCTACATTATGTTTTCTAATCAATATATAAGTGTTTTTTATTCTATTTTTATGTATCCAAATCATATATATACATTCGATTTTTGGTGTATTCCATCGAAATTTAAATTTTTATTAATACATTATTAGGAGAAATGGGAAACCAAAGTTCACAAATAGGCTACTACTACCTACTGAACGAGCACCCAAAACGGTTCAACACAAGACTAATATTACTTAACTTAGCTACTCTATAATGTTCCCAGTGCAACATACAAACCTGGATATCTGGATCCTCTCTGATAAGTTCTTCAAAGTGAGTAATCATTCTATCCATTTTATGAAAAAATTCTTCTGAGTTTATTGTAATATGGTTGAAGCCTTGGTCTAGTATTAAATATTTTTATCTAACTATGCTTCTTACTCCTATGTGTCCTCAAATTAAAACCTTCGTTCCTAAATTATCGGGAGATCCTTTTCTAAGACATTGGGTCATATATCTTGATAAAGAATTTCTTCATTGGAGTGAAGGATGAGTTTCAAGCACTCTCCATCATCTTCCTTTCTGTCTCTTGTATACCTACTTGATTCATAACATTACCCCTTCTGTAGTTCTATGATTTTCTTGTTTCTACCATTCTTGACCGACCTAGTCTCTATTGGTTTGGGAAAGTGAGAGTAATCCTTTAATCACTTTGTCTTTTACCCTAAACTAAAATACGTTTCCTTGAATCTCTAATTACTTTTTCCCATTCATCCTTCAATGGATATGAAGACCTTTCCCTTGATCAGTCCATACTATCCACTGAAGGGTGACTATAACTTTAATCACCTGAAGAATCATCCACCTGAGAAAATGGAGGTTCCTGAACTTCCAAGCTATCAAAATGATTCCCCATCATTATCATCATGCCTTCTCGAAGGGCCTCCCCTTACATAAGGACTCCTCCTTACCTACATTCTTCTCCATGCCAGATTTCTACCCCCCAGACCCGGCCTTCATATGGGTAGCACCGAGGAGGTTTGGGTCTAAGGGCCTCAAGACATTCACTCTGTACAGCTTCCATTGTCAACTATTGATATCTGCTTTTTATGAATTTCTTCAACAATCATCACTTTGTCAAGATATTGATTTTTAAAATGAATTAAATGTTTTAACAACTTTTTTTATATCATTATCATCATCTGTATGTGGTTATTGATTGATGCTTCTTAAATAAGAATATACTATTATTAATTGATATGTGATCGAAATTCATTATCGATTTAAATCAGTATTTATCAGTGAAATATAAAAATATAAATATCGCTATATGAATTAATACAGAAAAACTATTTTTTTTAGTAATCTATCAAATTTTTGGCTTTTCATATATTATTCTCAACAATTTTCATCATTATTTGGAAAGATGTCCACATCATCCACATATTTTGTTTTATTATTTTGTTTCCTCTTTTGCTATCATAATATTTGAAATAAATACATTTGACTTTTTCTATAAATAGAAACTCAAAACACTAAATTGGCAATGTCTTATTTTTGGAGGCACCATTTGTGTATGAGTATGGAGAGGTGGTGTTTGTTTTTGTTGGGATAGGCAAGCTGCATAAATGGAGGAAATAACTTTGTTATTTTTTGTTTTTCCAATGATTTTCCTATTCGGGTATGAGACTTAACTGGAAAATCTGTTTTGTATGAAGGAGGTAATGTTTTAAATAAATTGTAAATGGATATTTTATTTATGAATTATTATTTTTATTATTTTTTTATGTGTACGAGATTTTTATTTTATGATTAAAAATATATTATAAAGGTTTTTAAAAAAATTTATATCCGTTGATATTTAAATTACATGAAGAAAAATTATTTTTCATTTTACCTTCCATTATAAAATTTTCAAATACATTTATGATTTATTTATTTTCTAAAGAACCCTTATAAGGAGGGTTTAGTTTTTTTGATGATATATAGAAAGAGTTATATAATAAATCATTAATTAAAAACTATTTCAATATAGGAACCTAAGAATATGAGATAGTTATTAGATTATGTGGTTTTTAATTAACTAATGTTGTCATTTTGTGTATGTTAAGATTTTATACTTTCATGAAGTTTAGTTACATTATACGATATGGCCATTTCCTATAATTTGTTACATTATATGCATGTATCATGATAATTTTTTTGAATCATTAAAATATGTATATATTTAGAGAAAAATAATATTTTCATAAGAAAGTATTTTCAATGTGGATTTTATGAGTTTAAAAGTATACATGAATGTAAATTCTATGTTCATTCCATGTATTTTGAGTCATGTATTAATGTAATGAAATTCAGTTTCACTATTTTACATGATATTTCTTATGAAAATATGTACATAAATTAAAATTTAATTATGTAAATGTTTGTAGTTTTTTTCATGTTTTCAATGAAAAATTCCAATTTATTTAATTATAAATTTATAGAAAGATTAAAATATTTTATAAAATCAAGAACTTGAACTTTTTTAATATAACAAACGTGTTGGGAGTGAACCCACCCTTCAAGTGGGTTGGCCCATGATATCCTTCAATGATTCAAGTGACCTCATTATTTTTTTAAAATCTTTCATAGTGTTTTTCGAAAATCAGTGGATTATTTTAATGAAATTTTGAGCGTGGGTATTTTCAAAATGTTGTATTATTTTCAATACATGAATAATTTCAATATTTTTTCACAAAGTTATTTTAAAAAATGTCTACATTATCAAAAGAATATTAAAATAATTTTTTAAAAGTTATCTTCATAGGATGATATCAAAATTGGTATTTTAATAATTTTAAAACTCCTAACTAGGAAATTAAATTCTCATCCCATGTTTTAAAATTTTTCCAAGGTATCTTATAAGTTATTATTAAGACATATTATATTTTGGTTTAAAATCACATGGAAGAAAAGATGAAATGTTATTTCAACTCTGATAATTTTTAACATGTTTTTAACTTCTCAAAACCCTAGAACAATAAATTGTCCTGGATTATTTTTAATTCCTTTTGTAATTATTTAGTTGCTTTTATAAAAAGTATTTGAATCCATATTTATGAACTGAATCTAGAGGCATGTGTTCAGGGTGTTACAACTGGTTTCAGTGTAATTTTCTATACAACATTGGAGATTGGATTTTGACTTTTAAGGAAAAATATTTATGTGATAGAAGTATATTTAGATAGTTAAGTCCCCTTAGAATGTATTTAATTTTGAATATGAAATTTCATAATTTTCTCAAGTTCAATGAACTAATTTAGAGGGTTAAAATACATTGAGGGGGAGAAAATATAGCATCTTGGAAATTTTATGTAATTAATAAATTAATTGTAATTTAAATAAATAATGTTATGAATTATATTTTAAAAACTATCTAATTTCTTGTGATCAAAATGATATTTGATTTCTCTAAATTTTATTATTTTCCATGTTTTCAATTTTATTAATATATGATGAAATATTAGAATAATATAAATTAAATATGATTTTATTAAAATATTTTGGGGGTATTAATTTCCAAGTTTTAATTTTCCATCAACTTGATTTATCTGTCTATATCTTCTTGTTTTTAATTTGTTCAATTTTTTTGGGTTTTTCACAATATTTAATTTTAAAATGAATGAATTATTTTGACAAAAATTTTAGTATATTGTTGTCAACATCTATATGTGGATGTACAATGATTCATATTGAATAAAAATATGCAATTTTTAATTGATATATGAAAAGGATCCTTTGTTGATTTAAAAATATATTCACTAATGAAATATTAAAATATAAATTTCTCTATATTACATATTACACAGAACGTATTTTGTGTTTTTTAATCTGTCTAAATTCAGTAATTTCATATCTTCAGCTGGATACCTGGTGTCATTGCTATGCAAACATTACACATGATGCACACCATTTATTTGACAGTTTTATTTCTTCACCTTATGTCATATGTAGTAAAATAAAAACATTAGAATTAGAGAATAAAAAGATACCCATAACACTGGATATACACAACATTATTATTTTTGGAACCATGTGTGTATGAGTCTGGAGAGGTGAATAATGTTTTTTTGAGTGAGGCAATCTACCCAAGGAGAAGAAGTAACCTTGTTTTTTTCCTTTTTTCCTTGTGTTTTTACAATTCAGATATAAGGTGTTAGAAGAAAATTATTATTCTATTAATGAGGTCCTAGTTTCATAAAATAGGTAAGGTATATTTATTTATTTATGTCAAATTTATTAATTTAATTATGTGTTTTTTGGTATGGTATTTTATTTTATGATTTATAAATTTAATTCAACGTATTTTTTTTATTTTTATTTTCAAATTTTTATCCTTTAAATTTTATATTTCAAGGGGAATAATTACCTTTCCTTTTACCATCCATTATATAGTATTCAAATACATATATGATATCTATATTTTAAAAAGATCCATTTTAGTGATGGTTTAGTTTTTGAGATGATTTATTGAATGAGTTATATAATAAACCATTAATTAAAATCTCTTTGATTGTATATACCCATTAACATGAGAACATTATTATTTAATGTTGTTACTAATTAAAAAAATTATTATTTTATGTGGGTGAAGCCTTTACACATTTTTGAATGTAAATTATATTATATGATAAGTCTATTTCATAATATTTATAAAATTTTATTAATTAAACTGTTTATTTTATTTTTAGAATCATTTATATATTTATATATTTGGTGAATAAATTAACATTTGTAAGAAAATATTTTCAAATTAGATTCTATGAGTTTAAAATAACACAATAATGATTATTATATTTTTATTCCATATATTTTAAGTAATTTAAGAATGTAATGAAATTCAGTTTCACGATTTTGAAAGATATTTTTTATGTAAATTTTTATATGAATTAAAATATAAACATGTAATTTTTTTTGTTGTATTATAACATTGTTAAAGGAAAACTCCATTGTATATAATTATATATTTAAACCATGATTAATATATTTTATAAAATCAAGCACGTGAACATTTTAAATTTGATTGGGATCTTGGGAGTGAATTCATATCTCAAGTGGGTAGGCCAAAAGAATCCATCAATATCTCAAGTGACCTTGGTGTTTGGTTTTTCAAAGATTTCATTTGGTTTTTAGAAAAAACACTAGACTATATTTAAAGAAATTTTGAATGTAATTATTTTTTTAAAAAAAAAATTATATTTTCAAAATGTATGTAGTTTCAATATAATTTTTGAAAGTTATTTCAAAAACTATTTTTGTTGTATTATTAATAGAGTTTCAAAATCATTTCTCAATTGTTATTTTCAATGGAAGATTTTATAAAAGGTAATTCAATGATTTTAAAAGTATTTAATGGGAAATTAAACACTCATCGCATGTTTTAAAATGCTTTTCATATATTTATTAAATGTTCTAATCCTGAAAAATTTTATTTTGGAGTTATCACATGTGGATGTGATATACGAATATTGATTCAACTTTGACAAATTGAAACATAGTGTCTACTACACCAGAACTAATTCTCGTAAAAGTTCATGGGATATTTCTATTGTTGTAGAATTATTTAGTTTCTTTTAATAAAATTGAGACATCATATTTCTGTACCTAAAATAGAATCATGTGTTTGAGGTATTATAATGTTAACCATCACAAAACCCATTATCTAAGATGACATAAAATGATATTGATTTACTTATAGGAAATTTATAGGGATTGTTTTTTTACATCATGAAACTTTTATTATAGTTGTATTTTTTTATTATATACTAGTGGAATAAGGAAATATAATTACTTATAATAAATTATATCATCTTCTTTTCAATTTCTAACACACACTAATCATTTTTCTTAACAAATGAGTAATCATGATTTTTGTAATCCTAATGAACTAGAATAATTTTTTAAGGGATCACATAACTCTCAAAAGTTTAAATATATATTCCTCTTATAAATGGAAATTAACCAAAACCAAAATCATTTGGACAAGATATAAAAATTCAAATAAAGAGTAAAACATTATATGAAGATAAAATAAAATAATTTTAAAATTTTAATTCAGCATTAATTATTCAATAAATAAATATCCATAAAATTATTCAAAATTTAATGAACTAAAATTAAAATCCTAGCATGAAATGGATTTCGATCATGGAGTTTTCAATGATTAATTTAACATATATCTTAAAATAATATCAATCACCCTTAAAGTGTCATTCTAAAAATGTAATTTCATTAATTACAGAATCATCAAGATATGATAATCATTTGAATAAATTACATGAATCACTATATATCCATATTAAAATATTTTTTTCTCCCATATATAATTAATTATTTATTCCTTATATAAAATTATATAACATTCTATTTACCTTAATTATATATGGTTTCCAAAATAGTAATAATCACATAATCCCCAAATCACATTAAATATCATGGTCATCTATACAATAAAACGACTATTCCAAAAATGAATATAACTTGTATTTATATGATATTTAAATTATTAAAAAATAATCATACTATCGAGGGCATCACTTAGGATAATTTTAGGACATTCACCCTTATCTCCCTTTGATTTTGGGATCAATACTCATGGGCTTGCATGATGCGATGGGTTTTCACCCAACCTATGGGAAGTCCTTTTTCTAAAAATTTATTTATATATTCATTATAACCTTCCTAAAAATGAAATAAAAATTATAAATTTAAATATAAATATATTACATTAAATTTAAATATTATAAACATAATGGTTATCTAATAAATTTAATTTTTCATCCCTAAAAATAAAATTACCCATAACTACCTCAAAATCAAGACCATATAAATCCTAAAGTATAAAGTTAAAAATAATCATATGTATCCTATAATAAAATAATATTCTTCATTAAATATCTTTTTCAATAGTTAATATTTAATGTTGAAAATACTAAAAAAATAAATGTCTCTGAAAATATTCTTATAATAAATAAAATATATACAGATAAAACCTAAAAAGGGGATTCTAAGACTTTTAATTTATGCTAAATAATAAAATTATATACCCTTGATAGTATCCATAACATTTAAGATAACATCACAAGAAAACATTATGATCAATAATGTTATCTAAATCTGTGTTTGACATCAAATGTAATAACCTGAGAGGTGAACTCCCAAATCAGGTGCTAAAAAATAATCCTTAAATTTAGGGCTTTAATGCTGATAATTTTCGCCTAATTTTATTTTAATAAATAAACAGAAAACACTAAAATGAAATTTTTAATCACCTACATACCCATGAACCTTTTTGGTTTTTTTTTTAATTAGGAAAAAATCCTATCAACTTGAGTTTATAAACAACTGGTTAATAAATATTAACATAATATTTAACTAAAACAATATTTTCAAATTATATGTAAATATTTCATCATATCCAATAAAATTCTACATATCAGATAAATTTTTATGTTAAAATAATTTATCATAATTATTTATAACTTGGGGTAAATGAAATATAAGAACTATTTAGGTCATATTTTTGGTATGTGTAAGAATAAGAGATATCAATCAATCTTCAGATGAAATAATAATACAATAATATTAGTACAATATCATTAAAATATCATTAAAGGTTCATAACCAATCAAAAAAATATCATAATCATGATTTTTGGAAAAATATATCAATTCAAAATAAATGAATCATAAGAAAAAGAAGTAATTTTAACTCAATCATAGATAATAAGATTATGTTATAAACGTGTGTTTGTGGAGCCATCATAAGTATAAGAACCATTTATTTTTTCATTTCTAACATAAAATACCTTCCAAAATAGAATCAACACTTATTTTTGATATAGGATCAAGAACATCGACTTGCTTCACATACAAATTTGAGATCTGCAACCTGTTCCCATAATGGATTAGGAAAATCAAATTGTTTCACATAAATATCCCATAACATATAATAAATTAACCAATAAATTGGAGGTATATATATGACACACCTATCAAATATTTAAAAAAAATATGTTTTGCATCAATATTATAAAAAATTCATTATATCAGAACCCATGAAAAGTAATGGGTTTGATATTACTTTTCATCATAAAAAACCCAATGAAATGGTTTTCATTTAAAATTTGTTATCAAAATAATATTCCATCTATAAGAATAATAAATATGGTGTCCTTTGTTCATAACCCATATAAATAATATGTATAATAAGGGGTTTTTTTGTTGATGAATAGAGATACCATTAAAAGATCATTAAAACAATCATTAAGAAAATACCCTTTCAAATATTAAAATCACTTTTCAAAATAAAAATATGATACACATAATAATGAAACCATGTTATTCTAACATATACATATATACACATAAAAAATCATTAAATTTTTTTTGGCTTTCTAATGGTGGGAAATTCTATTTATTCCATATAAGATAATAAATAATCATTTCACAAAGTCAAAACATACCTCATTCAGACAATAAAAATATGATTCATTTTAAAACGTTTTCAATAAAGTAAAACATGGTTAAATATGAAATTAAAAATAAAAGGATAATATAAAAAAAGTATTGAATTTTTTTTTCACAATACATGGATATAAAATAGAATTATCAAATAATTCTTCAAATGTTTACTTCAATGTAAATAATCTAGAATATTAATTATATTGTAAAAAAAACACATTATATATTGGTATTATTTGAATTAAAATACCAATTAAAAAAAATTATGTTTAGTTAAATCCTTAGAAAATTAATAAGAAACATCATAAAATAAATTCATTTGTTGTTTATAAACCACATCAAAGAATCTTGTGGTGAATTTGGAATGTGTCATGTAGAATTAAAAGTGAGATGAAAATCAATTTCATCAATTTCACCTTGAATTAAAATTACTGTAAACTCATATATAAAAAATCTAATGTTATTTTAAATCTATAATATAATATATGATCCTTTTATATCATTTCAATACCACCATTTTATCCACAATTCTCTACCAAAATTGTTATTTTTAAGTGTCAACTGTTTCATTTATCATCAGTATTTAATGGTATTTTTTCTTGAACTTGTACATTTAACTTGGTCACATCACCTACATAATATTAATATTGATATAAATATAACATATATTAATTATATATATATTTAAATTAATAGATAAATGTTAGATACATTAAAAATAATTATACCATTTGTGGAGATGGATGGTTGTATGAACCCATGAACACTATTTTCATCATTAAATTTATGAAACAAAAGAAAGGTAAAAATTAAATCACCTTTATAGGATCATTATAATAACATATATATTCATAAAATTATTCCCCATTACCAACCACATAAAATATAAATGAAAAATGAATCACATCACTTAATGGAGGTGATAATCCACACGTACACATGAGTGACATTATCTTTTTTCATCAAATTAGAAGGTAAAAATCTAGAAATGATATTAAAATTCATGAAATTTAATTATGAATTAAATATAATATGTATATACATTAAAAAAATCAAAATACCAATCCATAAACGATGGTGATGAAAAAAAATTTAACGCAATGTGGAGATGGTGAGTCATACGTACATACAAGTGTTACTTTACCTTCTCATCTGATGGGAAAGAGGGTACATGATGGTGTTTTTATAATTATAGTAAATATTTATAATATTGAATATTATCAATTATTTATTTATTTATAATTTCTATAAATATAATGTTATTAAATAAGATTAGAAAAATAATGTGATCATTTAAAATGATTACCACTTCTTCAAAATGACTCCATTATATCTCCTCTAAGGGGCTCTAGTATTGGTAATTTGGGAATACTAAAACCTATATGACATGTAAATGGAATTTTGGATGGTAATATTTTAGTGTTTATTTGATCTAGAACTCTTAATGTGGTTTAAATATATGAGGAGGATGTTCAATTTTATAATTGATAAGAGGGAATTTTTTGGAATTTCCCAAAATATAGAATAAAAATAAAGTTATTCTAAATAAAATTGGTTTCAAATGGCCTAAAAAAGGAAAAAAATGTTATGGTTAACTATATATTGTCCCATATTACCTTTTTTTGATTTTTATGTAATTTAATAATATTTTATTCTAGTAAAATTTCATCATCATCAGTTTAGAAATTATTCAATAAGTTTGACTTAGATTATAAAAAAATTCAAAACACAACACTAATATGTTATATTAACTTATAAAATTATTGGCACACATTAACAAAATCAATTTATATTTATTCTAGTAATTTTAAAAACATTATATTTTTTGTATTTTAATTTATAAAATACTACATCTACATTTCATAATTAATTAAGAACATTATATAATTACTAAAAACTTGAAATGAATTTAAATCATGAATATAATTTTATTCACTTAAATAATGACCCTTATATTCATTCATAACTAGATTTTATGCCTATATGGAGATAATATTAACATTAAAAATCATGAGTGTGATATTTTATAGAATTTCTGGAATTAAAAAATATATAAGTAATTACCATGGAAAATTTTCCAATAAACTAAACAAATTTGAGCATAAGGAGATAATTTTGAAATTAAATTTTATAACAAAAATTATACAACTTTTATAATTTTTCTACCATTATATTTTGGGTTTAAAAATTTGTTACCCTTTTTCAAACATACCTTGACACCATGGTTTCTTTTATCATGGAGAGTCTATATAGTTATAATAAGTGAAAATGGTCTATAAATAGACCATTTATTATATTATAAATTCTATAAAAATTACATGGATAAATCTATGAAATTTTATAATTATTATCATGTGAAAATAATAATATTTATTTAAAAATATCATAAATTCCAATATTTATATCAGTTCATTACTTTTACTATAATAACAAGAAGAAAATATTTAATAATATAAATATATATTTAAAAACATTAACAAAATTTAATAATCATCTATAAAATCCTTGGATATCATTAATTATCTCAAATTTTATTGCTTTTAAAATTTTCAATATCATTCATTAAATATTTTCATTAATTGAATAATTATCGTGTTGATATTGTTTAATCATTTAAGAAAAATCTATCTTAAAAAAAATAAAAAAGCCATGAATAATTTAAAAGTTTTTATTTAAAAATAATATTTATAACTGAACATATACGCTTCTTATCCCCATTTTCAGAATATTATATTTTCAAAAAACAAAGGGTGGATTTTTTTTATTTTTCATTAAATAAAATATTATTATAGTTATAATTTCATCCAATTGGAATCAATAGGAAATATAAAAGAATATTGGATGAGTATGGATGATATGAACTACTAAAATAAAATGAAAATTTTCTTATTGTAATTTTATAATTTTTATCCTTTATTTAATCTAAATTACATGATTTACACTTTATTGTGGATACAAAAATTACTAAGGTTACTATTAAAATTTATTTTAAAAAATAATAAACATTTATATAACATGTATGGATTTATTCCATATATGGTATCCATTTTTTAAAATATAAAATATAGAAATTACAAAAGTTTATTTAAAATCATACCAGAAAAAAGTGACAAAAATGTTTTTGAGAAAAATATCCATTTTAAATATAAAATTTATTTATACTAAATTAAAGAATAAAATTAATTTAAAAACCCATAATTTTATTATTTTAAGTAAAAAATATATAATTAAATTTTAAATATAATCCAAAATATAATTGTTTTTTGTAAATCATATAATAGAAAATAAATATTTCAATAAAATAGATATATTTCACTATTCATTGGGAAATAATCCTTTTAATAAAAAACCACATATCAAGCAAAAATAGATTTGACATGATTATTTCAAAAATGATTTTTTTAAATATAATTTCTAGATGATCTAAAAATTATTCATATTGTTTAGTCACAAAATTCAATAAAATCATATTTATGTTATCACCTTTTGAAATAATGGAATTACATTATATAAAATTTAGTGATTACTACCAATGAATTAATAAAAACATATGAATTTAATATAAAATTTACATATATATTTCAATAATAAGTTAGTATTATTCATACCCACAAATTTAATGGTAGTTTATAATGGTAATATAACATTATTTCATAATTAAATTTCCCTCAGCGTTTCATTTTTTATATACTACTGAACATATCCATTCATTTTAAAATAATGTTATATTAAATTTAGGATTATATTTTGTTTGGATAATGTATATATAACCAATAAATCCAATGAAAAGGATTATTTGTAATGAAATCTACTACATTTTTGGGTGTAATATGAGGAATATGAGATAGAAATTGAGGTTAAAAATTAGTTAACATTTTAGTTATTAGGGTGATATGGGATGTATGGTTATTTATTTAAACAATTATCTATTTTAAACATTTAGTTTTATTGTTGTGATTTTGATATTAATTTAATATTTCATCACATTAAGATTTAATAATTTAGGGTATTGTATTACATTGTGAAATAATTTTTTGTTCTGATCAATATTCTACAAAATAATTAATTAATTGTAATTATATTATGTATATTATGATTCGTAATAAGATAACATTAGTTCTTTGGGTATGAAAAATAAATCTTCAAAATTCATTTCAAGGAATAAAAGATGAAGTGAAAATACATCAAATCACCAGAAAATAGTGAAATTCTATATATAAAATTCAAAAAAAGTTAGTAAATACATTATCTCATTATCTCAATCATGATAGTACAGTAATCCCCATTATTTTGGAAAATTTATCATGAAATAAGAAAATTTTATACTTTTTTACTTCATTTCTGATTAATTGATGGTGTTTTCAGCAAACTTATATTTATTTTGTTGTGATAGTAAAATTTCACATTACCATATTCTATATCATGATCTATTTGTCCTTGGAGAATAATATTATTCTACATGCTTATATTTTAAATTAAAAAACAAATTTCTCTTTATTTTGGAACCCAAATAAGTGATATATTAGGTAACCTTTATGTTTCCATCATTCCCTTTTCAAATGAGGTTTTATTATACCTATATAAAAAGTGAGTTATCTACAAAGTTATTTTAACATATTAATCCATTGATGAAAAAGTTAAAATTGTGAGGGTTAATTAAATCTAAGGTTTTAGAAAAAAAAACCCCACAGTTATAGTATTGTTCTCAATTGTTTTCTTAACACGCAACATAGATAATTAATAATACCATGATACACTATTAGAATATTATTATTTAATGTTATAGTTTTCATATATACATTGGATTGGAGATAATAAATAGGTTTTAAAAAATAATTAAAAAATTTTATGAAGGGTTTCTATAGTGAATTTATTAATAATAAATAATAATCAATGTTTAGTAAAATCATTTTATATTTATAAAATATGTTTTCTTCAAAAAAGTTTTTATGTTCAATATCATGGACCAAAATTATATTTTTATTAAACTAATTTTATGGTTTTTATTTTATGATATGAATATATGTTTTCAAACCAAAATGTAAAATATTACTTAAGGTGAAATTTATTGACTTTTCAAAAATGAATGATTTTTAGTTAATGGTGAAAATACTTTTATTTCAAATACTGTGATATTTTTTAATATATTATGTAATTTAAATGAAACATTATATTTTTAATTTAAACTTAAATTTAAAAATGATTAATTTATTATAATAATCTTATAAATTAAAAATTATTTTGATATAAGTAAATTTTTAGGCTTAAAATTAATTTTTATGAAAAAAAATTTTTATTTCATTTTATAGATTTATATAAAAATTCATTTCTAACACTTATAGAGATTTAATATTAAATAATTTATGCTATATTTGTATTCTGGGGGTAATTTTTTTAAGTAGTTCCCTCTTAACTTTTTATTATGAATAATAGATAAGGTAAATATTTATCACCTTGGTAAAGGGTAAATCAGTTAATTAAGTATAAAACTAACTTGATAAGGCATTACAAATCAATCCATCACTTTAAATTATCTTATTGGAGGAATATACATCGCCAATTAAAATTAAATTCTCATAAATATATCAACTTGGTTCCATTAAATATGATATCGACCATTATATTACATTTTAGTCAGAATAAAAATAAAATTCCACACTCTAGACTTTAATATCGCTAATATATTATCATTGGGATAAAAAGAATTTATATTCTATATTAAATCATAATATAAAATATCAATTCATAGTTTTTATTGGTAATTTATTTTTAATTTTTTTGATTTAGTAATTACATGAAATTCAAACATAATGACAACAAAATAATTATTCAAATAGAAAAATTAAAAAAAAATAAATGTTTAAATATTTAATGTAGAAAAATGTTGATGAATTTTTTATTTTTTGTTATTTTTTGAGAAAAATATGTTATATTTTAGATGTTCTAAATTATTATAATCTAATTTCTACATGGTTTTGATTTATTTTTTTCAAATTAAATGAATAGTGTCAATAAATTCCATTAGTAATATTTTATTAAATTATTTAGAAATCAGAAAATATTTTACTAGGTAAAAGGGGGAATTATAATATCTAAAATATCATTACATGTTCATTTATGTGAAAATTTTCCTTTTATGCTAACTTTATTAAATCCTATAGTGTAAAAATGATGTAATCATTGTTATTGTCAAATGGGTTAATTGGGGTAAAAACAAAGAGATAAAGGTGAAAAATCACATAAAATGAAAAAAATAGAAGAGATCATTTTGAGTTATCATTATATAATCATAAAAATATATATATTTGGATCCATTTGACATGAAAATATTTTATATAAATTTTTTACTTTATGAAATTAAAAGAATGCCCCTCCCCTCACATGTAAAAGGAAACCACGTACATATTTTGTTTACACCAAATTGATTCATAGAGATCAATAAAACTCTACAAAATACCATTATACACTTCACTAAATAGAAATTAGAGATTATGGTCTTCCCAAAACACAAACCCTCATTCCCTTGAGAGAATATCTAAAGGACCACTTTCAAAGAAGAGGTAATTTATTTTAACATCTCATTCAAATTTAGTTCGTATTCTAAATTTTATATATATAGTTTATGAAGCCTAAAATAATAAATAAACAATCCAAAATATATATAGTGTTTATAATTTTTATGGGACTTCCATATTACATCTCTTTTCAATCATATAAAAAGTGATTACATCGACCACTCGAACGTACGACTTATCATCTCCACACAGTTGTGTAATTTGTGTTTAATCACTAACTTAACTATATTGTTATAATTAGTTAACTAATATAAATACCATATGCATTTATACATATTATTACATGATTTTAAGAAGAATAAACCATCAAACACAGACCATTGATCATAATGTATAGTGTATTTGAAAGATTAGATACGTAAAACTGAAAACATGGAAATAAAATTAGACAAAATTATATTAATCACCCATAGTGATATTATAACATCATTTGAGATTTTACATATTCATATGATAACCTGGGAAATAAATAGACAAAATGGATGATATGAAAATCATATTAACAGAATAAACATAGAAATAAAGAATATCACATGGGTTAAAAAGTCAAACATGATGATATAAAAAGTCATGGAACATGAATAATCTTTAAAAATAATAAAATATAAAACATGGGATTATGTACTCATGGAAGCATAAGAATGTTGAAGTAAAAAATAACATGACATAAGCATCATTCAAGTATAAAAACAAAATATAAATCCCCTGGAAAACAATATCCTGAAATGCAATCAGGTTAACTCCTGGTCCCATCATGATGTCACATGAGACTAAACATCACCTAATGAATTGTGTCACTATAAAAGAACACCCATAATAACATGTTAATTCATATGTGTACTAAATTAATAATCAATCATAAGGGTTACCCATGGAGGAAATTTTGAATCATAAACATGTTATAAGGAATAACCAAAGGGCATATCATAAAGGTGCAAAAGAAAGAATGGGTTTATGTTAGAATTGTAAATTAAAAATGGAAAATATGAAAATATGATGATAAATTATATGAAAATTAAGTGAAAACATTTATAAAATGTGTTTTAGAAACTTTAAAATTTAACCACTTTAGTGAAGATTAAGGGAATGTATTAAAGAGTCCTTAAAAGAGATAATGAATTAATTTTTTGAATAATAAAAAAAATGAAAAAGGTAGTTTTTATTATAAAATGACTGATTTTTGAAAAATAATGGTATATTAAAATTGATTATACAGTGTACTATAAAATGGGTTTGAATTTGTAAGTTACCTTTAATTGAGATATCTAAAAGAAGGAGTTGAAAAGGGATCCTTATTAAACATGTATTTTCTGATAAAAAAAGAATAACTGAGTTTGGTACATATGTTTGGAACAAAAAAATGTTTAGATTTCTTAATAAGAATTAACAATTAAATTAATGTAAAGAGAGAGAGAGAGAGAGAGAGCGTGACTAGAAAGAACAATGGGGGTTCAGAGAGAATCTGTTACCTTATGTATGAACGTATTCAATACTTGTAATTAATATATTAGATAATTAATGAAATTAAATTAATTAATTATTTCGTTATCTATCCTACATTTATTTAGTTTATTATAGTTTTATTAAGTTAATTTATTTCTAATTTATTGACTTTTAGTGCTTAATTTCATCATGTTGGGAGTCTTTGTTTCATGATTTCATTGTCGGTTATCCTATATATAATTATGATAGTTATTCTCAAATGGGAGAAAATATCTAGGACAAGAACGAGGATTTCTTAATTTATTTCAAAAAACTAAAACGATTAAATATATCATTATAGTTATCTACATGATCATGATTAATTAGATAAAACATTCATGAAAAAAATGAATAGTTTGTTTTTGCAGTTTGTAATACCATCACAAATTAGTATCATTTTATTTAATAATATGTTTATATAATGGTTCCAGAAAATACAATAACCTATAATATGCATATAATAATCTATATTGACTATATTAATGTTTTTATTGACATCCTTGAAGATAGTAATGAAAAATAAAAACATGTTATCTGTAATAGTGGTGAATCGACACATCACTGATGTTGTTTTCATTTTTAGAATTTTTTTTGAAGAGAATAGATTTTATTACGGATATTCCATTACGAAAATAAAATTCAAGAATATATATGATACTAGAGTTATCATGTTACTTTGTATAGGATAGTTTATGTAAGGATAAGAAAAGAAAATAAATTTAAATAAAAAGAATAGCGATTTTACCTCTTGAGTGTCTCCTCCTTGTGAACCTTCTTAAAACACTTGGATATGAAATTTTGGTGAGAAAACAAACAAAAAATCCTAGAGAGTTTTTTTAGGGATTTATTGGGAAGAATATAAGAAATATCCAAGGATTATAATGTCGGAGGAGAAGGGGTGGTAGGGTTGGTATTCATTGTGGGAGGAGAGGTGTTTTCATGATTTTTTATTCATTAGTTTATAATTTTGGCTCAAAAATATCTATAGTGTGGATTAAAAAGTATATATATAGTAACTATAAAATCTTAGTTTGACATAATGTCCATATACATCCTCTCTGAATCCCAAATGACTAAAGAATTATTTAATATACTTATAATGTTAAATTTCATAAATTATTGTATATCTCTATTATCCAATAATTCAACTATATTAAAAAAAACTCTAAAATTCAGGCAAACCAATTTTAAATTATTAGATTTTAAAATTTTAATCCATTTAATAAAAATATTTTTCTAAATATAAGAAAATTAATTTTTAATAAAAATAATCATTTATTGAAAAACACGATTTAAAAATTATAAATTTTTTTAACACGTTGAAATATTAATTAAGGTCTCATTAAATTATCTAATAGAAATTTAAAAAAAAAATATTAATCTATGAGTATTATTTTGGAAATATAATTTTTTTCAATATATTAATTATAAAATTATAAATAAAAATTTACATACCACAAAATAGAAATAAATAGTTTATTATTTTAAAAACATATATTTACTTATTCCATGATACAAATTTATAATATTTTCACTCATATGATTCCAAAAATTTATTTATACATTCATAGATTATGTTACTATTATATTGGACAATTTACTATTCTTAATGCTCATATTACATTTCCAACAGTTATGTTACTATTTCATAGGCATTGGTTCTTTAATTTCAATAAATACGACTTATTTCATTATGAATTTATAAAAATAATTTTTTGGTTATCTAAGTGATTTATGTTTTTCATACTATATTAAATTATTAAAAGATAGTAAATTTGATTGGTAAAATTTTGGGTCATTACATTCTCACCCACTTATAAAATTTCTCCCTCATAATTTTGTTTTACATTCTTTGATGAAAATAGATGGGGGTACAAATCCTCTATTCCTCCCTATAGTTCCCATGTTTCATATTCATACTTATTGTTCCACCATAATAATTTGACTAGGTGAGTATTCTTATCACGTATAACTCTCTCTCTATGGTCCAATATCTTCAGTTCCTACTCTTTATATGATAGGTCATTATCAAGTTATAATACATGAAGATTTAGTACATGTGAGTGATCTAGTATGTACTTTCCAAATAGGTATACGAAGAATACATCATGTACATGACACATGGTAGTTGGATGTTCTAGTCAGTAAGAAATAACATCACCACAAACAATAATTTCGAAGGTTTCATTGTACCTCAGACTCAAATTTCTATTCATCCCAAAGATCATGATCCTTTTCTATAGATATATGTAGATAATTACAATTTATCCAAAAACAAGCTTCTGGTACTATAAAAAATTGTCTATATATCACTTTAATCAAATTTGGGTAGCTCAGATATGCTGCAAAATAGTTGTCACTATTTCAAACATTTCATTGACCATTTTAGGTCCTAACTACTTTTGTTCACCAACTTCATCCAAGCATGTTGGTATCCTGTATATTTTTTCCTAAAGGAATTGACATTGATGAATTTTGATTCTTTAATGGAATTTATTATTGTATGATAACATGACAAAGGTTTTTTTTGGTCCTATACTCCCTTGAAGTCCATATAAATACTCTCAATATGTCTTCTATTGTCGGAATAGTCCACTCATATTGGCCATCAGTTTGAGGATGACAATATATAGTGAAATTAAACTCAATGTTTAGAGTATTTTGGAGACTTCCAAAATATGAAGGTAAATTTCAAATATAGAACAGATACAATCAACAATGTCACTCCACATATCCTCACCACTTCTCTAATGTATATGCATGAAATTTGATCGAGTGATATGTCCTATTGAATGACGATAAAGTGATGTATTTATAAGAAGATACAAAATGACCCCTATAGAATGATTTCCTCTAGATGTCATTGGATGTCAAGGGAAAAGTCTTAGGTTATGTTTTACTATTGCAATGATTTTGTGGTTAATGTCTATATCATCCACATAGAATTTTTATTTTCAAAATTCATTTGCATACGTACCAGGGACATTGATGTATATTCACTGATCTCCTTCTTCATATTTCCCAACCAATACAGCTCTCAGAGATATTGATACATCATTGTGCTACCTAGGTTGACAGATAAGGTTGAGCTATGTGAATTATTCTAATTCTATTTATTTATCTATGTAATAAATAGTACAAATAGTTTTGACCCAAAAATTATTACTCCCTCCTCATCGAGCTTTAACTCTGAAGATTTCACATTTCTCATAGCTTCCTCGTTTTTCTGAATTTTCACATAATTTCGTTAATAATGCTTCATTTTATCCCTAAGGGATGGTTGAAAAATAATTTAAGAAAGAATTGATTTTTTTTTCTTAATGATTCCCATGTCCAGAATTTTCATGTTCAAGATTAATGGATCCTTCTCAATTCTCATCAATTATAAATTTGAAAGATATCTTATACTTATAGAAACCAGCACATTATTTTCATTACCCGAATGGTAGTAGATTGATCAGTAAAAATACTTGATGAGATATAAATACCTACATTTGTGAATATTAAGCTTTATTTTTGTGAATATATATCTGAGCATCTTATGAGTAGTATATATCTATAACTTATCCACATAGTGGTAATTTTTCTATATTTTCGATGTGAATAACATAACCTCTAACTCCAGATCATATATGGGACGGTTTTTTCATAATTTTTCAACTACCTTGAGTTGTAAGATATCAATTTATAATTTTTTAGTAGACAAAATACTAATCCATTATTTCAAGATTAAATATATACCATAAATATTTTCTCACATGTCTGTTTAGTGAGAACTGCTGTAGTGCTAAGCTTCTTTTTCAACTAATTAATGAAGTCTTCACATTCATTTTTCTAGATACAAATTACTCATTTCTGAGTCATCGCGTTTAGTTAGTTTTAAAATCATGATACATAATTCAAAAATCATTAGTAATACCCTTCTATACCAAATAAACTATGTATATCCATTAAAAATGTTGTTATAGTCTTCTCTTTGATATCCTTTATCTTGGAAGGGTCCATAAATATTATTTTTATGGTGATAAAATGTCCCAAGAATCATATTTCCTCCATATAGAACTCAAATTCAGTGTACCTTTCATAGAGTTTCTCCCTTCACATGGTCTTTCAAAGAAAATTCATAATTATCATTATTTTGTATAAATACCAATAATAATTTCATAGGAACATTTATCTATCCTTCTTCATGAGGAGGAGGACAAGCGCACCCCGTAATGAATCGCTCAAAAGTATAAAACACTTGAAATATTATCTTGTATGTACTTATTTAGTTATTGCAACTCAATGGTTTCCATTATATAAGGTATTATTAATATAGAAAAACATTGATGAATAATATCAATTGATCACTAAACAACTTGGTAAGGTGGAAGAGCATACAATTCATTAGGTGACACATCAATGTAGTCCCTTACAATGGGAATGTATTCAATAATGATTTTATACTTTTTCTCAATCATTTGATCTTGATATTCTTGACCAAAATGACAAAATATCCACTATTTATAAGATGATCTGGAATGAAAATCATCATCCTACTTACATATTAATAGAAATGGAGGATGCCTCTGGATATAAAGAGTGATCTACCTTTCCAATAGGATTATGTTGAATTTATATAAAGATAGTCAATTCATGCCTAATATAGAATAAAACTCCATAAAAGGAGGTATGAAAATATTTTCTATGAGGTTTAGTCCACAAACATTTCCTATGAAGGAGTTATATAATTTGGATACAGTAAATTCCCTATTTTCTATTCTCATAGAAAACTTTAACTTCATATTTTAAGGTGTTATTTGAATTATTCTAATAAACATGCATGATATGAATGAATGTGTAGAACTAGAATCAGATAGTATGTTTTCTATTCCTCATTGATTAACTAGAATACATTTTACTACATCAGTTTATGGATACACCTCACCATTATTAATAGAACATGTAAAACATTTGAGGATGTTGTTGTCTCCCACTTACAACCCTCGGATTAGAGAAATGGCTCGAATAATGAAAATGTTAATTGAAATCGAAACACATCACTAAAACCCAAGTGTTTATCTAAACCATTCATTATTCATCAAAATTTATGGGATTATTCATATCACATTGGTAATAATGTAATGGCTCGGACCCTCCTGGTCCATTATATTTCCAAAAAACTCAATTCCTCTAAAATTGTGGCACCTTGATGGTGGCATCGTGACAGTGGCAACGCTTACGCTTTCTCACTGAACCGGTGGCACCATGATGGTGGCACCATAATGGTGGCACCATGATGGTCATGCACTAGGATGGTGGCACTACTTACGGTGTCTCACTGAACTAGTGGCACCATGACGGTGACATCATAATGGTGGCATCGTGACTATCACACATCAAAACGGTGGCACTGTAATAATGGCATCGTGACGGTCACACACTAAAACTGTGGCACCGCTCACGGTGTCTCACCTAACTAGTGGCACTATGAAGGTCACACACTGAAATTATGGAACCTCTTATAGTGTCTCACCAAACCATGTCTCACCCCTTTTCTTTTTCCTAGTCTCCCATGTTTTTCCAGTTCCGCTCCCACAACATATCTTTTGAAGTAAAAGTGTTTTAATACCATTTTTTAAAGCCATTTAAAGCCATAAATGGTATCTAAAATAACCCAAGATCCAAGGGACCCTTAAATTACCAAAACCTGAGACTTTTCCTCAGTGTCACACCTTTTTTTCCCGTGCATTCCATTTTTCTCCTGTGTTACATTTTCCTCTGATTTTAAGTAAACTATTTAATTCACAACTGTTATGGCCACCTGTCTGATGAGAATTATTAAATGACAATTAATTCCATTGTTTGTAACCTCCCAACCAAGTGGTGAAACCACAATTGACCTTTAAATACATTCATGTTTTTGATATCTCGTAACTCTAGGATCTCACCTTTTTATCACTAATGATTTATTTATTTCTTCTTTTTAGTTGGTGTCTTCCTTTCCGTAGTGTGTTTAAAGTCTCTTTTCCTAAGGCTAGTGGTGTGCCCATGCCGGAGCCTTTCCTACTCATTCTTGGATTCCTTCAAGTTCCTCTTTTGCAATTCACTCTCACCCAGTTATCCACACAAGGATAAATACTTCGATTATTGATCATACTGGTATGGTTCTTCCTTCATCTCTCTTTACTATGTATCATGCGGGGAAGGTATGCAGATGTTTCTATGGGGATGGAAGAAACCAAACCTTAACGATGATAATAAACTGACTTTTAAAGAATCTTGGGGTGTATTTAGTGGTGCTATTGTACTCTTTTTCAATTCGGTTTATTTTGCGATTTTATGTATTTATGTCTACTGAAAATCATGGCCATCGGTGTTCCTTCTTTGTGCACTAATGAACCTTTGTGTTGAGGATAATTATGGGATTAAATGGATGTACATGGAAATTGGCTAATCACCAAATGTTGGTTGATGAAAAAAAATTACAATGAACAAGAATCCATGTGTGATCACCACAGTTAATTAAATGGAAAATAAGGAATGAAATGATCAGTGTGTTAAAATCTGGAAAAAAACCTCTTTTCTATGTTTTGGTGGATACGATGTTGTTCTGCTGGTTCCTTGTGGGTGACATGGATGGGGATGGGATCTCTTGTTGTGGTGTAGATGTTTGTTTGTGAATCTGAGGCCATGAGGGGAAATATTTTGGGGCTTGGTATGTTTCTAGTACTTTGATGTATCTCATAGATACCTTTTCTTTTTGTGACTTTATACGAGAACCAGGTGTGAATGCTTAAATTGATGTTTGGTTGTTTCCCTTTCCTTACCTTCTGGTTATGCATGTTAATTTCCCACTAGTGAAGTTTTAATTTAAATGGAATCACTTGAATATGAAAATGAGAATGGGTTCAATGGGGAATTGTTTTCTATGAATGAGTAGTGACTTGGTTGTGGGTGTTGTGATTTTTATGAATGAATAGTAATGAGGGTGTTTCTGTATATGCTAGTTTTGGGGCCCCTAGGTTGGGATGAGTTCTTGCTTACGTATATGTATAATTCTAGTTTTTATGTTTCTTGTTCGTGACTGACCCATGTTGATCACTTCGTTCCGAACACCCACATTTCATTGGGGAGGGTGTTTTTCCCAATACTCCTATGAGTGGCTGGTTATTAGCTCTTTTTTGATCCCTTTCCTGAGTATCCCAAGACTCTTTGGGTAGGCTGTGATAGCCTGAGGTCCATTATATCCCAAGATTCTTAAGGCATGGCACATGGTGGTGGTTGGCCCAGGTGTGTGCGGGCAGGTTGTTTCCCAAGTGTCTTTGAGATGAGATGCAAGTTTCATTGGGCGTGGTAGTAGTTGTTCTGACCTAGGTGTATGTGAGCATGGAAACATTTGGTTGTTGTGGCCCAGGTGTTTGCAAGTGGGATGTGTGGTAGTGATATACCATGTGTTTGTGGGGGAGATGTGCGGTTGTGATAGACTCGGTGTGTGTGGGCGGGGTATGACAGTGGGACTGCGGTGAGAATAGCGGGAGAGGTCTGATGCGTAGGATGTCCTCAATAACTAGTGGGAAAGTGGTGCGGGGTACCCAAACATCGATGTGTTTTTACTATTACATTTCCTGACTTGTGTTATTTGGGGAGTGTGCCTTGGTGAGGTTGGGATGGATAATTTCCTTGCTAGGTGCTCTGGTTATCTCATTTTATCAAGGGGCATAAGAATTCCTCCCCACTTTTGCATGATAGCTTTTGGTTTTCCCTACAGAGTATACCTATATACTCACCCTACATATTTAAACTATTTTCAGGTTTCTAGGAGGACTTCAAGGATCGTACAGGACCATACTAGTTCGGACCTTGGGATAGTTTCTATTACAGTTTTTCATTTCTTTAATACTTTTTAGGGATTTTCTTGTACTTTTTTAGCATTTACATTTAGACATGAATATGGGAATGTTTTTCTTTTGGCATTAAATTTACCTCTAATTTTGGTGTTGTTGGGATTTACTATCTTATCTCCCTATCCTACTAAATAAAAAGGGTAATGCCTTATTTGTTGTGTGTGACTCTATACCCTTGGTGATAGTCTCCACTCTAGAACCTATTTAAGGCAGGTCTCGGGGGTAATTATATCTTCTTCAACATGACGAAGGACGGGTCTGGCAATCTGCTATCCCTTCCTTCAGATTGGTGAAGGGGGCTCGTGACTGAATGGTATCAAAGGCATAGGTTGAGAGATAAGATGGAGATCGAGGGTAGGCACAATGATATTTGCATAGGTATGGTAGGGAAACAATATTAGGAAATATTTGTGAGTGAAATATTCTAAGGAAGGCCGGCTAGGACACGAGATTTCAGGGCCCCTGTGATCCAATGTAAGGACTCCAAACTTACCAAACAACCAAGTGAGGCTACACTGATTACATGTTAGAGACCCTAGTAAAGGTACATACATCATAATGACTTGTTTTCTAGTGTGTTATGGGTGTTCTGAGAATTTAAAGGAATAAAAAGTCTTATATAACATAAAATCAATCTTCTACACTACTTGGGATTAAGAATTCATTGTTTACCTTGAAACTATGGCACTCGAACGACGACCACCAATAGTGTAGAACATTGAGGCTTAAGAGGTTGACATTGATAATAGGTAGAAGAATGATCGAGAAGAAGATGACTAGTGTCATAGGATTATTCATGCCTTTCAGTGGTAGACTCTCGAGAAATATGAGGGTAGAACCTCTGACATTTAAATGGTCAGCTGGCTCGAGGAGCTAGTGATAGCTTTCAACATGATTCGGGCTCCAATGGAGTACTGGGTTCCTCTGGTTGTAATCCAAATGTGGGGTGCAGCACGTCAGTGGTGGACTCTATATCATGGGGAGAATAGTGAGGCTAGGGTTGTGTGGATTAACTTCGAGATGGGGTTTTGTGTGGAATTTCTCTCTTCCATGATGAAGACTGAGAAGAGGTAGGAGTAGTTATCCCTCCACCAGGGGATCATGTCAGTGAGGGAGTTTGGGATCAAGTTCAAGGATCTCCTTCATTTTTCTCCAGACCTTTTCCTGGATGAGGAGTCTCAGGTGAGACGTTTAGACGAGGCACTCTTACCTTCTCTTCAATATGATTTTACTCCTTTCACCCTACGGACGTACTTGGAGGTCCAAAATAAGGCTTAATTGGTAGGGATGATGCACATGTTGGGAGGGATATCATGAGAGGGAAGCCGGTTGGGATCATCAAAGGGAACGGCAGTTAGTAGCAAGCCTCTTGCGTTAGGGCCTACTAGGTTTCAACCATTGTGGAGCATGACCCTATAGTTATAGTTTCGATCTCCCGATCCTCGCCCTTTTCATGCATGCCCAGGACCGAGGTGCTTCATCTGTGATAGCTATGGGAACCATTGGAATTAGTTCCCAGATCGAGTGTCATATAGTGGGGGTGGGTAAGTTCAACACCCACATCAGTAGCAGTAGATTTCAACTAGGCCCTATCAGTAGCAGAAACAACAGTAGGGATAGCAAGCTCCTGCTGCTATGAGAGAAGATGTCATAGGAGGAGGCTGACCTCATGGTGCTCCTTAGGGACCTCAACCAGAGTGTGGTCCGGTAGGCGGCCAATAGCAGAGGGGCAGAGGAGATAGGTGTTGGAAGTTACACGCCACAAAGGTAGTATTTATGGAAGGGCCGAAAGTCGTTCTAGGTACAATCAGCTTTTTTAGTACTCTTTCCTATGCCTTGTTCGATACAGGAGCTTCACACTAGTTTTTTGCACCTGTTTTGGCCTATGCTCTGGGTTTAGACACTGAGAGACTTTCAGTGCCCCTGGTGTGGAGTACACTAATCATAGCTCAATTCGACTTGTTTTATGTTTCCCGAGGCTCTAGACTGATTATAGGGCCACATCAGTATCATAGGGATCTTCTACTTTTGCAGATACAACCATATGATGTCATCCTAGGAATCGACTGGATATTTTCTATACACATTGTTATCAATTGTTTTCAAAGAAGAGTCATGTTCTTTAATGAGTATGGCCAGGGTGTGGCCTTTTTAGGTGAATGAGGTTGTTAGGTGGGAAGACTGCATGTGGGGCATCTTCTTTTTATGTTGGTTGAGCATTCAGCAGAACTAGTGTAAGCTATGTTGATGGATGTTCCAATGATTTTTAGAGAGTTCTTGGACATTTTTCTCGAGGAGGCTGCAACTCTACCCACTCGACGTGACGTTGAATTTGTGATAAACTTACAACCCGATGCCCATATAATTTCCATGGCTCTTTATCAGATGGCGCCTTCAGATTTGAGGGAGTTGTGGATTCAGATTGATGATCTGATGAAGAAGGGTTTTTCCAGACCAAGGGTGTCCCTATGGGTTGCTCTGTTCTTATTCTCTAATAAGTCAGATGGTGGTCTCAGGATGTGCAAAGACTACCGGAGACTGAATCATGTAATGGTCAAGAACCGTTACTCTCTCCCTAGAGTATATGATCTCTTTGACCAGTTGAGGGGAGTTGGTTGGTTCTCTAAGATCGATCTGGTGTATGGGTATCACCTGTTAATGGTGAAGAACATTGATATTCTGAAGACTACTTTTAGGTGCAGGTATTGGCACTTTGAGTTTTTAGTCATGCTATTTAGTGTTTCAAATGCACCTGTTGTGTTCTTGTGGATCATGAAATCCATTCTCTGTGGGTTTCGAGACTAGTTTGTCATTATGTTCATCGATGAAATTTTGATCTACTCAAGATCTGAGGTGTAGCATACTAATCAACATAGGATGGTCTTGGAAATTCTTCGACACTAATAGCTCCATGGGAGATTGTCCAAGTGTAATATCATGACACGAAAAGTGCATTTCCTTCGACACGTGGTGTCCGAGAAGGGGATAGAAGTTGATCCGTAAAAGGTTGAAGCAGTTGTATCTTGGCCAGCACCCAAGAACGCGACGGAGGTTCGAAGTTTTCTGGGTATGGTAGGCTATCAGAGGTTAGTAGTCGACATCTATTGATTTGTAGCTCCATTGACAGATTTGACTAGAAAGGACCAAGACTTCGTATGGAGTGATCAGTGTCAGGTAGAGTTCAACTATCTGAAGGAAAAGGATTGACAACGCTCCAGTGCTCAGGTTACTAGAAGAAGGGCTGTTTTTTGAGGTGTTTTGTGATTCTTCTGGACTTGTCCTGGGGGGCGTGATTATGAAGAAACATGGAGTGATATATTTTGGGTCTCATTAATAACTTCATCATGAGCATAACTATGCCACTCATGACCGAGAGCTTGCAGCAGTAGTGTTCGTGTTGAAGTTATGGAGGCATTACCTCATCGGGGATCACTTTGTGGTATTCACAGACCACAAGAATTTGAGGCATATCTTTACCCATAGGGACTTGAAATAGTGACAATGAAGGTGGGTGGAGTTTCTTTAGGACTTCAACTTTGAGATCTCTTACACTGAAGGCAAGGGGATCATGATCCCTCCTAGGTTCATCGGCCCTTTCAATGTGTTTGGGTGATTTGGAGAGGTGGCATATCAGCTAGAATTTCCACCTTAGTTTGAAAGGATCCACAATGTTTTCCATGTCTCCCATATTCATTGATATCTACACGATGACCCCTATGTCATTGACTGGGGAGAGTTGGATATTGGGGACAATTCTACGTTCGTAGAGCAACCGGTGATGATCGATGGTCGTAAGGAGAGGGTGCTTCATGAATGAACCATTACCTTGGTTCCTGTGTTATGGAGGTATAGTGGCCTCAAGGAGAGTACCTGGGAACGGGAGGTACAAATGTGTGCCCAATACCCATATCTATTTTGAGTTTTATCTTGTTTTTTTGTACTTGTTTATGATTTAATGATTGACCTTGTTAACTATGAATGTGTGGTCTTCCATGTTCTCTGAATGTGTGTGAAGATTCCGGACTGTGGGTAAGGGAGGACTCGATCAATAATCAAGACGCATTAGAGTGGATACGATTAAACTCATGTGGGTGAGTCAGTGTCGCTCAAAGTGGATAATATCTTTACAAGGTGGAAAAGAACTCCCTAATCCATATGTCTGGACAGTGACACAGTTATATGATATGTGGTTACTTGAAGGCAAGGTGTTCCTAGATGTCATCGAGGTTTTCTTCTGAGAGGTATCTTTCGATGTGTTTGTTCAGACCCCTCTCTTTTCTTCATTGTAGATTTAAATTCTCGAGGGTGAGAGTAGACTGAGAGGTATATGATGTAATGAACTGAACCCTCCCTTTCCATTACATTGCCAAAAACTCGGTTCCACCGAAACGGTGGCACCGGTCATGGTAGAACCATGATGGAGGCACCGTGATGGTGTCACTGCTTACATTGTCTCACCGAACTGGTGGAACCGTGATAGTGGCACCACCTATGGTGTTTCACTGAACTGGTGGCACCGTAACGGTGGAACTGTAATGGTCACACATAGAAATGGTGGAATCTTAACGGTGGCACTGCGACTGTTTCACACCAAAACGGTGTCACCTCTCACATTGTCTCACCAAACTAGTGGCATCGTGAAGGTCACAAACCAAAACGGTGGCACTGCTTATGGTGTCTCACCAAACCCTGTCTCACCCCTTTTCTATTTCACAGTTTCATGATTTTTTCTAATTCTTCTCCCGCAATGTTTCTTTTGTTGTAAAAGTGTTTTAATACACTTTTTAATGACATTTAATTCCATATATAGTATCTAAAATCCCCCAAGATCCAGGAGAACCTTAACTTACCAAAAAGAGTGGATTTTCCTCGATGTCACACCTTTTTTCCAATACTTTCTAGTTCCACCAATGTGGTGTGTTTTCCTCTGATTAATGTAAACTGTTTAATGCACATCTATTATGGCCACTTGTCCAATAAGAAATATTAAATTACAATTAGTTTTATCATGTATAACCACCCAACCACGTGGTGAAACCACGATCCGCCTTTAAATCCGTTCAGGTTTTTGATATCCCGTAACTCTAGGATATCACCTTTTTATCGCACGAGATTTCCTTCTTCATTCGTCTTGGTTGGTTTCTTCCATTCTTTGGTGAATTTGGTGTCTTCTTTCTTGAGGCTAGTGGTGGGCCCGTGTTGGAGCCTTTCCTTCTCATTCTTGGAGTCCATCTAGTTCCTCCCCTACAAGTCGCGCACCCCCTGTTCTCCACCCATGGAGAAAAACATCGATTGTTGATCCTCCAGGTAATGTTCTTCCTTCGTCTCACTGTACTGTGTATCATGCAGGGTGGGTATACTAATTTTTCTTTAGGGATGGATGAAACCATAACTCAACGAAGATAAAAAATAGACTTTTAAAGAATCATGGGGAGTGTTTAGTGGTGTTTTTGTACTCTTTTGAAATTGCTTATATGTTTTGATTTTAATGATTTATGTCCACTGAAAATCATGGCCCTCGGTATTCCCTCTTTGTGCACTAATGAACCTTTGTCTTCTAGATAGTTCTGTGATTAAGTTGTTGTACATGGAAATTAGCTAATCACTTAAATTTGGTTGATAAAATGAATGTCCAATGAACAATAATCCCTATGTGATCACCCCGATTAACTAAATGGAAAATAAGGAATTATGTGAGAAATGTTTTGAAATCCAGAAAACCCCATCCGTTCTCTTTTTTGGTGTTGTGTGGTTGTTCTGTTGGTTCATCGTGGGGTGAAATGGATGGATATGGGATCCCCTGTTGCAGTGCAGTTGTTGGTTTGTGGATCTGAGTCCATGTGGGGCTGTATGTTGGGGCCTGGTTTGGTTCTAGTACATTGAGGGATCTCACGTATCCCTTTTGTTTTTGTGACCTTAAAAGTGAACAGGGTGTGAATGCTTAAATTACTGTTTGGTTGTTTCCCTTTCCTTACCTTATGGCTATGCATGTTAATTTCCCAGTAGTGAAGTTTTAATTTAAATGGAATCAATTGAATATGAAAATGAGAATGGGTTCATTGGGTAATTGTTTTCTGAGAATGAGTTGTGACTTGGCCATTGGTGTTGTGCTTTTTATGAATGAATAGTAATGAGGGTGTTTGTGTATATGCTGGTTCTGAGGCCCCTAGGTTGGGATGAGTGCTTGTTTACATATTTTTATAATTTTAGTTTTGATGTTTCTTGTTCGCCCCCACCCAGGTTGAGCACATTGGTTCAAACACCCCCATTTCATGGGGGGGGGGGGTTCCCAACAATCCTATGAGTGGCTGGTTATTACCTCATATTAGCTCTATTTACAGAGTATCCCAAGACTCTTCGGGTAGGTTATGATGGCCTGAGGTCCATTATATCCCTAGATTCTTCAGGCAGGGCACATAGTGGTGGTTGGCCCAGGTTTGTGCAGGCAGGTGGTTTCCCAAGTGTCTTCAGGATGAGGCCTAGGTGTCTTCGGGCGTCGCAGTAGTGGTTCAGACCTAGGTGTGTGTGGGCATAATTACGTTTGGTTGTTGTGGCCCAAATGTTTGTGGGCGGGATGTACGGTTGTGATAGACCAGGTGGGTGTGGGTGGGGTATCACAGTGGGACTGGAGTGGGAATGGCAGGAGAGGTCCGATGCATAGGATTTCTTCAATAACCAGTGGGAATGTGGCATGGTATACCCTAACATTGATGTGTTACTACTATTACAATACATGACATGCATTATTTTGGAAGTGTGCCTTAGTGATGTTGGGGTGGATAGATTCTTTTCTAGGTGCTCTGGTTAACTCCTTTTTTCATGGAGCATTAGAATGTCTCCCCACTTGTGCACAATATATGTTTCCCTACTAAGTATACCTGTATAATCACCCTACCTATATATACTATTTTTAGGTATCTAGGTGGACATTGAGGATCATTCATAACCATACTCATTTAGAAATTAGGACAGTTACTGTTGCTATTTTTGTTTTCATTGATACTCTTTTGGGGGTTTTCTTATACTTTTGAAACATTTACTTTTGGACATGCATATGGGTATGGTTTTCTTTTGGATTTACTTTTACCTCCAATTTTGGTTTTTTTGGGATTTACTATCTTATCTCTTGATCCTACTAAATAAAAAGGGTAATGCCTTCAATCATGTGTGTGAGTCTATACCCTTGGTGGTAGTCACCACTCTGGGACCTATTGAAGGCGGGTCTCATGGGTCATTGTCTCTTCTTCAACTTAAAGAAAGAAGGGTCTGGAAATCTTTTGTCCATTCCTTCATCTTGGTGATGGGGGGTCGTGAAAAATAATTTTCCTTATCCCCCTCTCTTCAATATTTTAACCATCTCTAGGTTCCCATTAGATATTTTCAAGGATTCTTTTAAAAAAATTTGATATGGGGGTGTTGGGTTTCCTATTCATCATACTATTTATCTATTGATCCTCCAAAATTAAACTATATTTTATTCTTTGTATCACTATGACCAAAAGACCACTAAGTGTCTCCAATATACATATCAACATTACAGACAAAATTGAAAATCTCCTCATAGTTTTCAAAGACTTGAATCACCAGTGAATTTTGTAGACTTCAATTTAGTCAACTAAAGAAATGATCAACCAGGATTTCGGTGTTCATGAAAATTCCAGTGGAATATCGTGAAAGACTTGTAAATATTTCCTCATATTCACTAGAACACTCTTATTCTTTTTACATCAGTCCATGGAACCCCCATTCCATCTTAATACATTGAGTTCATGGATAATAATTATTGAAAATTATTTTATTGAAATATTACCATTCCATAGAATCAATTTCTTCTTCATTCATAGGATTTTTTTATCATTTTCATTCATTTATCATCTTCCCCATCAAATCAATAGACTGCCAATATGATATTTTCTTCTTCAAAGCATTATAAGACATAAAATTTCTTCTCAATGGAGTGAATCCATTTTTTCGTGACTAAAGGATCAGACGATCAACTAAAATGGGAGGAACTTTTCACATAAATGATTTTACAAAAACTTTATCATTATTATAAAAATTGTCCACTCCATATAATTCAAGTTATTATTCATAACATTATCTAGTTGATAATGTACATTCATGAGTTTTTGATCTCCGATTTCAATAAAATTTTCCATTTCATTAGGGAAATCATCACATTGCATACCACATTGAATATTGGCATTGGTTTTCTTATTTATATACATTAAATAAAAAAGTACAATTTTGGGGGATTGAATACTTATCTAATAGGTATATAAAAATAAAATATTGAACATTCAAGGACAATATTTTTAAAATAATGTATATCCTATCTTGTAATTCCCTATGTGATATTTTAAATTATCAATAATGATAAAATTAACCCAAGGGTTGTTAATAATGTTTTCTATTAAAAATATAAAAAATACATCAAGATATGATACCAACTATAAAGACCCTATCCTTTTACACATATTATTACATTATTTTAAACATAATTAACAATCAAATACAAACCAAGGATTATAACATCTATTTCCTTTCGAAGATTGAGTAAATAAAATAGAAAACATGGTAGTTGAATAAAAAATATACATAATAATCATCCATAATGAGATCTTAACTTTATTTGAGCACTTATATCTTCATATGTTATCTAGGAAGTACATAGGAAAAAGGGATGTGCTAAAATCCTAGTAAGTGAATAAATATAGAAATAAAGAATAGAAAATTGGTTATAGGGCATCACATGATGAAATAAAAAGACCTTGAACATGAAAAAACATATGGAATAATAAATAATAGAAATAGGATCAGGTAATAATGGGAACATAGTAATGTGGAATAAACATATATCATGACAGAAACATGAGTCCTGGATAACTTTCAAGACAATATCAGATGGTGGAAAAAGTGTCATAAAGGAATTAATATTACTACATGTCCCAATATTATGTTTCATGAGACAAAAAATTACCCAACTAAATATAGTGATATCATAGAACACCCATTAAAACATTATAATATGTAAATGTGACTCATGAAGAATATGGCATAAGGGTGACCCATAGAAGGAATTAGGTACTGTAAACATGTCATAGAGAATAACCAAAGGGTGTATCATAATGATGTACTAGAAAGTAGGAGTTTATGTCAAAATTTTCCCCAATTGTAGAAAATCTAGATATATCATGATAAATTATGTAATAATTAAATATAATCATGTCATAGGTGTGTTTATGAATCTTTTTAAATGATCCACTTTAGTGTAGTTTAAGGAAGAATACATAATATTATATAAAAGGGGAAAAGAACTAATGGTTTGTATAAATACAAAAAATGAGAAATGGTAGTTTTTAATTATAAAATTAGTGATTTTATTAAAATAATTTTGTATTAAAATTATTATGTATCTTACCTTAAAATGGGTAAAAATATAGGACATACCCTTTAATAGATCTTTCTAAGGATAAAAAATTGAAAAAGGAACATTATAAAAGATGTATTTCACCAGCCAAGAACAATAATTAGTCTAGTTAACTATTTTTAAAACATAAAAACATAATTTTTTAGGAGTACATAAAAGTAATTAATAATTAAATTTGGGTAAAGAGAGATAAAGTGTAACTTAATAGAAAAAATGGGGGTTTGGAGAGAATCCCTTACTTTATGTCTGAAAGTGTCTTTCACTTGTACTTATTGTAATGGATAATCAAATTAAATCAAATTATTAATTACTTCATAACATCATATTCATATATTAAATTTATTTTAATTGTATTAGGATAATTTTTGGCCATTTCATAAACTTATAGTGTTTAATTTTGTAGTTTTGGGAGAGTTCGTTTTATCGTTCAATGATCAGTTCGGTTGTGTATAATTATGAAAGTTCTTTTCAAATAGAATAAATTATACAAAACTTGAATGATATGGTTTTAATTTATTTCCAAAAATTTATTTTTCCCATATATAAAATACTTCTTGACATGATGAGGATTCATTAGAAGAAATTTTGATAGAAAAAAGGATTACTTTATTTTGGAGGGTTTTATGACCAACATGAAATAGCTTAGTTTTATGTAATAGTATATTTATATACTAGTTCAATAACAGAAAATAAGTTTTAATACCCATAATAATATCTATATAAAATTTAAAAATGATTTTATGTCAAGAATTTAAGTTGTTAAGAAGAAACGTAAAATCTTTTCCCATGAAGGTGGTGAATCGACACCTCACATATGATGATTTCATTTTTAGAACAAGAAAAAGAGAAGAATATACTTTATTATAGATATTACATTAACACAATAACATTATGGTTTATATATGATTTTGGAGTTATCATGTTATGTTATATAGGGGATTATAGGTAAAGATATGAAAATAAAATATATTAAGAGAGAGGAAGGGTTTTTACTCTTGAGTGTCCTCTCCTTGAGAACCTCCATAAGAACGTGGAAATGTTCTATTCATGAGAACATTAATACCAGATCATGGGGAAGAGGTATGGGAGTTTAATTAGAGATAATATAAGAAATAACCAATTCTTAGATGGTGTGAGTAGAATAGTTAGTGAGGGGTGGTATTTATAGTGGGAGGAGAGGTGTTTTTATATTATTTTATCCATTTGTTTTTTATTTTGGCTAATGAATATCAATAGTACAAATACCTATGACAATGTATAGTAAATATATCATCTAAGTTCAAGATAATTTCCACTTGCATCATCCATTACTCAACCATCACTCAAAAAATAATTTATTTACTTATAATGTTAAATACGGTAAAATGTCATATTTCACAATTCCCAAAAAATTAAACTATTTTAGAAAACTCCCGAAAATTAACCATTAAAATTTTTGGAAATTTAATATAAAAAAGGGGATTCATATTTATTATAACAGTTTTTTGAATATGAGAATTTTAATTTTTAATTAAAATCACCATTTATTCAAAAAATAGAGATTTAAAATTATAACATATTTTATGAAACATTGATAAATTAATTAATGGCTCATAAAATATTATTATAATCATATGAAAATAAGATTTTAATTTATGAATCTATTTTATGCAGATATATTTTTTGAAATAATTGTATGGATTATATAATTTTAAATTAACATTTATGTATCCCAAAAAATCCAATACGAACATAATCATTTTAAATAAATTTATTTAATTTTTACGTGATATAAATATATTATAAGTTCAATCATAAGATACCTTAATATAACTTATAATTTAATAGGTGAGTTTTCTATTCTATTTTTTGGTTATCAATTTCTAATTTCCACATTACTATTCTAAAGGTCAAGTTATTATTCTATTTTTATATTTTCCTTAATTTTTATGATAACAAGTTATTTAATTCCTAATTTATGAAAATAATGTTTTTATTAGGTTCTCTATGTTATTTATGTGATTTATGCTATATAATATAATTATAATAAGGGAAATTTGACTAATAATATTTAGGTCTCTTATAAATTATTTATATATATAGGATATTTTGGTCATAAATATGATTATGAAATTATAATACCTTATCAATCTTCATATCTTATAACCCATTGCAAAATGATAATGTCGCTCATGCATACATGTGGACTATAACCTCTATAAAGTGATGTGATTTGTTTTTCATTTCCACTTAACATGGACAGTAAAAAAAGTTGATTTAATGAATATATATGATATATATGACATTAAAAATATCTGATAAAGGTGAAAGAATATTTACCTTTTTCTCATTATATCCATAGAAAAGTGAACATTTTTTTATGTGCATATACCACCTAATACCCCATTAATAGTGTAATTCATTTTTCCATAAATTTATTATGTATGTATATATATAAAAAATATATATGATACTAATATAATTATTAACATTTTATAGATGTTGGAACCTTAATCAATGTACAAGAACCAAAACTGTGAAATTGAAACATATATGAAAAAAATGCACTTAACACAAAAACCAATTATAGAAATAAATTATTGTTAACAAATAGTTGATAAAATGTTATAAATATATCATATATGACATTATATTTACTTTTATGGTTTTATTATTTATGATTAATTAATATAAATTTATTATAAAACTGGGTAAAGGCACCTACAATGAATGCCAAACCTGAGGTAATGGGGTTCATTAATTAATTTTCAATAATTGTATTCTACTTATACTTAATTGAATACGTTATTACCTGATTATATGTAAATAAAGTCTTATTGAATCATGTTGTAAATTCAAATATTTTTTTTATTTAATTTTTTTCACAAAAAATCACCACATTTATTAAATCTCACATATAATATATGAATTTTTTGGAATTTCGTCTCAATTTTCACACCATTAAGAAATTTTTTTTGTAATAAGAAATAATATATTTTTATATAATGTATTTAATTTTAGTTTGATATATTTAACATGAAAAAGTATTTATTCGATATGACATCAGTATCAATTAAATCTACTCATTCATGGGGTTAAAATTTTAATGATATCAAAGATGATAGAATTATTAATTCAATCTCAATTTAGTTTGGGTTCACATATATTTTCATAGAATAAATATTTCTATATATCCCCCATAAAACCAGAAATTTTCTTACAATTTATACATTTATAAAGTATAAATTATTTTTTCAAATATTTATTCTCTTTGTAACTTGAATCATGGAATGTTATATTTTAAAAAATAAAGATCGTATGTCTTTTTTAGATTAGTTATATTTTTCTTCTAGTTCCATATTTTAATTCTATTAAAAAAGACCATTTTATTTAATCAAATTACTTATCAATAAATTTGAGGTCATACATTAATTTTTTCTAGGTTTTAATGAATTTTTTTAATGTTTTATAGGAGATTAATTTTAAATTTTCATTTTAAAAATTCAATTGTAATGTTTATTTTTAACATAAATGATTTTAATATATTTTTTATCCACTGTAATTATTCAGAACTATTTAGATTCTTCAAAAATATTTCAAAGGTTATATATAGAATATTTTATGGAAAATTATTTTAAATGTCTTCATTTAATTTTCTTCTATTCTTTATAAGAAATTATTTTACTACAATATTTACTTTTAGGATCATTTGATGGTAATATTTTTATAAATATTTATAATTTTATGAGAATAATGAAACCAAAAACAATATAGGAGAAAAATATATGGATTCCCAGGGCGCTCCCCGGAAAAATGTTCTTGTAATAATCCACTTAGAATGTAGTATAGTGGATATATGAAATGAAATAACCAGGACCCCATCACTTTACAAAAGCATTATTAGTGAGGTTATGTTCCCTCTGAGTGTGTTTGATCTCTATATAGTGATTATAATCATTATTTACCTCCTTATGATGTAAGATATATTCTATGTATGGTTGGACTTTCCGCACAAGATCTCAAATAGAACATTGGACTCGGATTCCAACTTTAAAAAGTAGATATTATAATGTCTACACATAATGAATCTGCGACACATAGCCCTGAATTCTACTCCAATGGAGTTAGCCTGACCATAAATGTATCACCCCATTATTTTTCAAATGTAGAGGTTATATTATATTTAAGGAATACATGAAAAGTTAAACAAAACAATGCATGAAGACAATACTAATATATTTCCTTTTGAAACATAAAAACATAATGAGTCGTTCAAAATGAGATACATTATATACCCCTAGTTTCTTCTTTTACTAGAACCCTTATTAGACACATCAAACATAATATATACCTTTATAAACTCAGGAAAAAAATCATAAAATGGGTTGAGATCAAAAGCTCAGTAAGGGTAATAAAGGGTGACATATAAGCATAATCATGAGAATACGGGTATGAGAACATGATCATGAAAAGGGAGTATCATATCCCACATATCATAGATCGTGTACATGAATCATGGTATAAATAATGGAAGTTAATAATTCATTAATTGTATTGAAATAAAGAACCTAATACATTAATGAATAACATAAGAATAAAACAGGAATTGTGAAAGACGCATAAAGAAATAATGGTTTCTATAGTATCCAAGGCATTGTTGCCAACCCCATCTTAGTAGTATAGGTTTACTCCATATACTGACTTAGTAGTCATGGTTCACTAAAATTTCCATCTTAGTAGTCAAGGTTCATTCCAAAGACCATATTTTTCAATCTCATGAGATATAAATCTTTACCCAATGCATTGGAGTGAGATATCAGTTGCACACGTCTCATAGTGAAATCATACAAACATATTCCACAAGATCATTAAAAATAATATCATAAACTATTAAACTAAATGGGTATTATAAATATTATATCATATCATAACTTGTATAAATAGTAATGATTCATAATCATATCATTATAAATATAAACCCTGAAAAGATGTGGCTTTCCAAATTATATAACCCATGAAATGTGAAACAGGTTATACAAAAATTATTCTCTCAAAACAAAATCCATTTAGAGAAATAATTTGAATTGAAAAATTGAATAAATTACCTATAAATGAAATATTAACACCAATGGATGTTATATTGGATAGTAAATAATTTTAAAAACTATATTTTAGAATCATTTATTTGGGAAAATATCATTTATTATTTGAAAGAGTGTTTTTATTACATAAAACATGTTGAATAGATTTTTCTTTGAAAGAAGCTTTGAAAAACAATAAAGGAAGCGCTAAAAAATTAAAACTCTTGTAAAATACTTTTTACTTGAAAATTAACTTCCTGGGTCTTCAGAAAACATTTTTGAAAACATTTTTTAAAACATTGTTTTTGGGTACAACGGATTTCCAATCGAAGAGAGATACAATTAGATTTTATATAAAAATATTATCTTAAGTACCAAAGAGTGGAAAAATGGTAAAAATGCATGAGTATATATAGAATAAATTTATTTGATGAAATCACAAGATACTTCTTTAGATATGAATCAAAATATTTCATCAAACAAATCATAAACATTAACAACCTCTAAAAATGATGAGATTGTCTACAAAATCTTTTATAACATGGTAACTTGGTGTCATACTCTCCATGTAAGAAACGAGAATTATATGCAGCTTAAAATATCATTAAATATTTATATTAATAATATATAACATTTAAAATATATGTATATATTTCTCAAAAAAAGAATTTAGGTGCAATATTAAATATGAGTCTCAAGTAAGGAAAATCGAGACAAAACATTTTTACCGTTTTGGTAAATTTTGAACTGTAAAAACCATGAATAGAAGTTTATAAAGTGGATAGGTTAATAAAAATAAAATTAGGTATAATATATATATAATACTATCAGAAAATTTATATACTACCCAAAAAAGGAAATACTAGAGAACATAGGACATATATCATGAAAGAATAAAGTGAGAAAAAAATCCCCTTACCTTATGTATTCACTCCCTTCATACTCACTCAAACAAACTGTATAATAAATAAAAATTTGTTATAAAAATTTTGAAAAAATTAATACTATATTTAATACTGTATATTTTTAATTATGACCTTATATTACCCACTTGTTAACGATAAATTCTTAATGTTTCACTTCAGTTAATATTCTCTTTGTACTTTTTGGGTGTCTTAGTTTGTTATATTTTTCATCATTATAATTATATATTGATTCCAGACTATAGAAAATTATAAATATATAATGTACATTTTTTATATGTATATTACAATATTTTATATAATATATAAGTACTAAATTGAATATATTTTTCATGGAGATGGTAAGTTGTGCGTACGCATCAACGATGTTTCAATTTTTTATTATCTTATTGAAAAGATCTATGTAAATGAATTATATTTATATATATATAATTATTCCCATATAATTATTATATCAAATAATTTCACTAAAAATATCCTTAATATATTCCATGTTGTTTCTGAAGGATGCACATAATTTTGAGGGGGCTGTAGTCCACACTTCCTCAAACAAGATTATCATATTAACACCAAATGGAAAGTAAAATGGTATGTGCTATAAAAAGAAAAATGAAGCATAAATATATAATTAATATAATATTTATCATATAATAACATATTTTCCAGAATAATGGCCCCCGTTATTAGTGGTAATGGACAAATGAATAAGCATCATTTTTTGAGGCAGTAGTTCGTTGTACACAGACCAGTATGATCGTTACCCATTAAATGGAAGTGAGTGTATGTTTAGGTAAAACAATTACATAAAAATACCCTAGTATATAAAAGATACTATTATATTTATATATTAATATAATATATAATGTTTTATGTGACGGACAAGGAAAATTAAATAAATGACTTGAGAGAAGATGTTACATCATAATTGAGTATCTTTTTTTTGTTAGTGACAAAAGTATTAATTTGAAGAATGTATGCTCAAATAAAGGTATTATAGGAGAAAGGGATGATTTATATAAATTTTATGGGTCATTTATTGGCTGAACATAATATTTTTTAGAGGTTTTAAGAAGTGGTAGAGGTGGTGGCTTTTTATTGGGAAGTAAAACAACTCACTGGGATTTCACTAGAAACAAGTGTATTGTACACATGTTATTCCCTAAAAAATTCTTATAAAAACAACAAAAATCAATAATGGAAGTATTATAGACTATAAATGGACATAAAATGGTTGTTTTATAAGTTTTAGGTCATTTGGTCCCTTAATTGTAAGTTTAAGTCTCAAATTAATCTTATTTTGTCCTTAGTCACTATTGTTAATTTTAATCACTTTTACTAAAAATTTTGGACAAAATTAAGTTGTTATTAATATATTATAAATATGATACTGAATACAATGGTTTATCAATGATTTTTAACACCCAAATAATAGAACCAGAAAAATTAATATCAATGCTAGTCCCGTAGACGGGATGAAATAACCGGTTTTTATATTAGAAAATTGTTCAATAGTTTGATAAGATTTTATGTTGAATTTCATATTAAAATTGATTCCAATGAATTAAATTTTATTAGTATATGTAATATTTATCTAATGTGTCCTTAAAAAATTATAATATCTTTTAACATAAATAATTAATTAAACAGAAAATAAATTTTAAACTTAAAAGTAGTATTTTCACTATTCATAAAAATATGATTTTTCTCAGAAAAATATCAAAAATTAACACTAGGATAATTATGATGTTATGAATTGAAAATTGATTTTTATTTTAAAAATATTAATTTCTATGTTTGTATAAAATTAATTTTATCATTAAAACATGTTTATTCAAGGAAATTGTATTTTTAAGCATAGAAGGACTTTACCAAAAATCATATCATTCATTATTAATACATTATATTTGAATAAAAATTATAAACCATATTTTAAAATTATTTATTAATATTAATATAAACATGTTCAATTTCTATGGTATTATTATTTCATCTAAGTAATTATATCATTAAAAGGATGTTTTGTATGTGTTTCATATGATGTACACTATGTTGGTGTTGTTTGTATAGTATTCCATGTCGATGTTTCATGAAACATATATTGATTTAGAGTCATGTAAAATGATTTATTTTCCTTATTAATTGAATGGAAAAAATGAAAATTTAATTTATTCGAAAAAAAATCTATGAAACTGAGGGTGTTATGTTCTACCCCTTAAAATGAATATCACCCACAAAATTCACCAATCGGGTAAAAAATGAGGATAATACTATGTCATCATATCCTCAATTTCCCTTGTTTCTTCCTCTAATGGGTGATTTATCCACAAAAATTTCACTAGGTAAATTTTTTTTCATATAAAATTCTCTATATGATCCAGAATTTCAATAGGTTTCTCCTCATATGAATGTTAATTCTCTAGCGGTATGGCCTCTCAGTTCATTGAATGTGATGGGTCAGGTATGTACTTACTCAGAAGAGACACATGTATCACATTATGGACTTAAGGGAGATTTGTAAAAGTGTCAAAAAATAGGCTACAATCATGAAATGAGCAATAATCTCAATGGGATACATATGTCTAAGGATTAGTATCCATTTATTTCTATGTCTCATAACATTCATCCAAGGTGAGATTCATAGAAACATCTTTTCTACAACTTCATATTCTAGATGGTGTTTATGGTTAACAACATAATGTTTCTGCAGAATTTGTGCTTTACAGATATGATGCTGAATGGTTTTAAAATTCTCAACCATTTCTTCAGTGATTTCAAGTATCAATTGCATTCTTTCTATAACCTCATCCCATCACGTTGGATATCTATAGTTCTTCACATATAGGGATTCATAAGGTTCCATATGAATGATTGAACAAAATATATTTTAGTAAGTAAACTCAACTAGAGGAAGGTGTTGATCCAAAGTACCATTGAAATACAGAGAAAAACATCTCAGCATATCCTCTAGGGGTTTAATTATTCTTTCAAACTGATCATATGTTTAAGGATGATATGAAATAATGAAAATCAATTCTGTATCAAATTCTTAAAGAATAAATCTCTATAACATTGAGGTAATCATCGGATCTCAATATAATACAATAGAATGTGGTACTCCATGAAACCATACCAATTCCTTTATGTATATCATGGAATTATAATCTTTATATAAATATTATCTGATAGAAATGAATTGTGTTTTCATATAATGAAAATGGACTACCAACCATATAGCATTAAACACATTAGAGGTTTTGGGTATTCCAACAAAAAAATCTATAGTGATGTTCTCCAATTTATATTTTGGTATAGATAATGGATGAAACATCCCAGTTGACATTTTTCTGTCATACCGAAAAAAGAGATACAAACTTTGTGATATCTCTCATCATGCCATACCTCCAAAAGTATTATATCATGTTACTAAACCTAATCATACTTCTAGGATGAATATATGATGAATAAATTTGAGGTTACTCCAATAGATCATTCAAATATGGTATGGAAGGAACACATACATGGTTTCAGAACCATATCATTCCATCCTGATCATGGTTGAACTCTAGAATATTTCTAACTTTCTATTGAAGCTCTAAATCTTCCTTCTAGGCCTCCTTAATCTTCACAAGGATAGAGAGTTGACCATTAATTTGAGAAAGATACTATTATTTCCCTTAATTTAGGATATAAAGAACCAATCTATTCAAATATATAAATATTGGATCTTTTGTGATCCTCATCATGGATAAGCTAGGATGTTCCTCTCGACTCAGCACATCAGCTGCCATGTTCACATTCCTAGGTATGTAATGTATTTAGAAATCACAATCCTTTATCAACTCTTACCATCTTCTCTGACACATGTTCAACAAATTTTGTGTGAATATATATTTTATACTTTTATGATCAATAAATATATCACACTTTTCTATATAATGATAATTTCTCTATATTATTAATGAAAAAATTACCACTGCTAACCCCAAATCATGAGTTGGTTAATTATTCCAATGAATGTTCATCTTTCATGGGGAATAGGATATAAACATGTTATTCAACATAAGAACACATTAAAATATCATCTTGGATGCATCGGTATAGATTAAAAACCCTTCTCGACTATAGGGTGAGGTATTTAAAGGTTCACTAACCAACTTTCTCTTTAGTTCCTTGAAAATATCCTCACATTAATCTATCCATAGGAAGTTAACACCCTTAACTGTTTACTTGATCATAGGATTATATAGTCATGGGAAATTATCCACAAACATTGATAATATCCAGCTAAACCACGAAAGATAAGGATCTCAGTCACCATGGTTAGTCTCGGCCAACAATCAATATCCTCCATCATCAATGAATCTACTACTATACATTCTCTTGAAAATAAGTGACAAAAAAATGAATCCTTTGATAGCCAAAATTCAAAAATTTGTAAATTTTGCATATACATTCTTCTTCTTTAGGGTCTTTAGTGTAGTTCTGAAGTGATCTTCATTTTCTTCCTTTCACTTTGAATAGGTAATAATATCTTCTACAAAGACTACCACAAACTAATTGAGGTAATCTCTAATGAATCTATTAATTAAATACATTAATATAAAATGTGAATTATTACAGACAAATAGAATCCCTATATATTCATAGTGACCATACCTTTTATAGAATATCGTCTTGGGGATATCCACCTTTTGACCCTCAATTAATGATATCTCGAACAAAGTTCAATCTTTTAAAAGTACAAATCTCTGTGTAGTTGATCAAAAAAGTCATTAATATGGGAAAGAGGATAATTGTTCTTGATTTTTATATTACTCAACTGTTGATAATAAATATAGAGATTCATTGATCCATCCTATTATTTTTTCAAAATAATTGGTTCACCCTAAGGTGACACACTTGTCCTAATGTATCCCTTATCAATGTTTTCTTGGAGATGCTCCTTCAAATACCGCAACTCAATTGGGGCCATTATATAAGGTGAATCTTATATTAGTATGGAATCAGGTATGAGTTCTATTGGAACTCAACTTCAAATTTTGGGGGAATACTAGGATAATCTACTAGAAATACATCCATAAAATCCCAAAAATAGGTATATCATTGATGCTAATTTTCACCCCAACAATTTGAGATAAATAACAACTCTAAATGAGAATTAAGACCCATACACTAGATGTAATCTCCAAATAATGATCATACTTATCATCACATTTATGTTTGATCATAAGATTGTTTGGAATATCAAATGTAACTTCACTTACATGAAAATTGATGTGGGATTTAAATAGATAAATATTATACATTCATAAGAGGACATAAAATTCAACAAAAAGAAGAATGAAATGATTTTTTGGAATCACATTCCCAAAAATATCAATTGGGGATGATTTATAGACATGATATAAAATCATTATACCATTATGGGTTTCCCAACTAATTACACCTCAAATTTTTTTGGCACAATCATAAAACCCTTTAAAAATTCTTTTGATATGAAATAGTTTTTATATATAGAATCAAATATGGAATTATAAGTTATTGAGTGGATGATATATATATCGTTCAACACACTGTTATCAAAACCCTCATCTGGAATAACGAACTCATGAGGTTTCACATTGTCCCTCAGCATAAGATGTTGCAAACATCAGTCATTATCACTCACCCATGGGTTTGGGAAGTGGTTAGTATAAATCCTTTTATCCTTACACTTATAGCACTAAATTGCGGGAGGTGGATTATGTGAAACTTTTTCTACATTCATGACATTATATATCTAATTCACATCACTTCGGTAATCAATTTCTCAATGGCCATACCTTCCATACTGAAAACATTTATTATCCACAGTAAGTAAATTTCCACCATTCTTCTTCACACACTTAGAGAATAAATTAAAGCTCATCTTCTTTTCTTCATGGCTACTAGATTTTTCTTTAAACTCCATTTTCCTCTTCTTGTCAATACCATAAAATTGATGTATGAATCCAACCTCCTTTTGAACCTTGATTTCACAATTCACAATATCTTCGTAGATACTAAAGTCTCTTATGGAAAACACTATTATGAGACTTGAATTTAAGTCAGTAAAGAACCTATAAAATTTATTTTTAGGCAGGATGTTAATTCCTGAAGTATACCTCACATGTCTCATGAAATTATCCTCATAGGTACTGACAAATTTATCATCCCTTTACATCAACTCCAAGAACTATTTATCGATCATGGAATTAAGAATCTAGTGGAAATTCTTATTGAAAAATTATTTATTGAACTCATTCTAATATATTTATTCAATATTATCTTTCTACCTCTTATTCTTGATTATATTACACCATTGATATTATTTTCCATCTAACTGATAAAAAGCAATAATGAATTTCTCATTCTCAAAAAAATGAGGAATAGAGAATATATTTTCATTGGTACTTATCCATTTCCTAGAAACAAGTAGATTATATAACTATTTTATTTAATCTACACATTGCCTCATGAAAGACTCAATATAATTTTATTCCCCCCCACATTCTCATTTATAAATCCCCTATGATTCATAGATTGAGAAATCCATATAGGAATAAAAAAGTGGTTTTCATTTTAGTTCCCAAAGAATATCATTGCTCATAAGGATAGTCATTCCATTTCCCATCACAATCACCATTAATGTGGTTCCTTATAGTTACAACCATCGAATAAAACCAAAATCATAACATAAGTAATAGTTATCATATTGAGGAACCACATAATCATGAAAGATCACTTATACTCTTTCTATTCTTATAAAACATTGTTTAATCAATTACCACATAGTTTTTTCCTAGTTTATTAATATAAAAAATATATTTAAATCCTTCATAATGGTTCGTGAAGAGTTTTTGAATTACAAAATAATATCCCCTAAAAATCAAACCAGGTGTGCATTAAGTCCCATAATCATGTACATGATTACCCCAGTTCCAGTTTGGAACATATTATTTGAGCTATTTCCCCAAGGTAAATCTATTCTTGAGCCACATCCACTTATAATATCCAGATATATTGGTATCTCGTGGAAACCACTCACTCTATCCCTTAAAAAAATTCCCAACCATTTTTCCTAAATGATTAAGAATCATTATACTTATACATAAACATGTCCTTAGGGTTCTCACTATGTTTTTCTCATCCAAGATTCAAAATGTAAAGTAAACTTTTCCTTTGAAACAAACATTATATCCTATTTCTATTAAATCATAGAAGTTACATTTCATTTTAGAAATACATGAAACATTACACAAACAGATGCATGAATACCATTTTAGTCTAGTGCCTTTGGAATCATAGAAATATAAAAACTAGTACCTAAATGAGAATAATTATCTCCCACTGAGTTTTTCTTTACTATAACCCTTCTTCAACAAATCAAACATAATAAATATCTTTATAACTTGGAGAAGGAAACATAAAAATGGGTATGATCAAATGATCAATAAGGTTAAACAAGGGATAAATATAAGCATAGTCATGAGCATAAGGGTATTAGAACATGATCATAAAACAAGAACATCATACCCTTCATATAGAAGATCATATAAACTAATCACCAAATGAAGCATGGTAGTTCATAATACATGAACCATAAAAAAAATATATTTATTTAAATAATAACATAGGAATAAAACATGGAATTGTGGTAAACAGATAAATATATAATTATTTTTATTGTATATATGGAATCACTACCAATACCATCTTAGATTTATTGGTTCAGTCCCCATACCATCATAGAATTCATGGTTCACTCCCATGGACATCATAGTAGTCAAGGATAATTCTCAAGACCATCATAATATATCTCATGAGATATAAATCTTTACTCACTGCATTGGAGAGAGATGTAGGTCACACCCATCTCATTTTAAAATCATACATACATTTTACTCAAGATCATTAAAAATCATATCACAACCCATAAAATGAAATTGTTATTATAAACAATAAATAATTTCATAACCTTTGTAACGATATATATTTCAGAATGATTTCATCATAAACATAACTCATGAACAAAAGCAGGGTTCAAAATCATATAACTCATGAATGTGAAATGGGTTCCATAAACATCATTTCATCAAAACATAATCCATTTTGAGAAATAATTTGAATAGAAACATTGAATAAATTCCCCATAATGTCATAAGTAGCACCAAGGTATTTTTTCAAAGATGAAAAATCATTTTTAATGAACTTTTAAAAAATTCTCTTGAGAAAAATATCCTTTCATCTTTGAGATAAAAAAAGTTATAAAAAAAACCTTTTAAAAAATATTTTCTTTGAAGGGAACTTTTTAGAACATATAAATGAAACTTTGAAAACAATAAAACTTTTTTCAAATCCTTTTTCCTAGAAAATTATCTTCAAGGATCTTTTAAAAACGTTATCTGAAAACCTAGTTTTTGAATACATTATATTTACAACTAAAGAGAGAGATGGTATGATTTAACTAAAAAAATATTATCTTTAGTACCAAAGAGTTGGAAAATAGACAAAACAATTAATATATCTGTAATAAATAGAGTATGAGGAAACTCATGATGATTGTTGAGAGTTGTATCAAAATATTTCCTCAAAGGAATCATAAATGTAATCAACCTTGAAAAACTATTAGTTTGTCTCAATAATCTCTTATAACATGTTAACATGGGGTCATACTCTCCATGTAAGAAAGTAAAAATACATAAATATTAAAATATATTCAATAATGTATATTCATGATATTAAATGTAAAATTTTTGTATATACACCTTGAAAAATAATTTAGGTGACATAAAAAACAAGAGTCTCAAAGATGGAAAATTAAGACAAAACATATTTACCGTTTTCGTAAATTTTAAAAAAAACCCCACAAATTAAAGGTTATAAAATGGATATGTAAATACAAATTAATTTATATATAAGAAACATATAATACATTTTTTTTAAGATCATATTCTACAAAAAATGAAAGGGTGATGAATAAATCATGTATATAATGAAAATAGAAAGTGAGATGAAATCCCCTTACTGTGTGTATTGGCTCTTCCCATACTTTCTCAAACCGCATGTATAATAAATATAAATTTATTATACATGTTTTAAAGGAACATATAATTACATATAATACTATATATGTTTTTATTTTTACATTATATTACCATCTTTTAATGATTGTATGTTTAGATTTCACATCAGGTAATATTTTATTGGTTCTTCTCTTATGTCTCAATTGGTTATATCATTAGTCCTTATACGTATATCATGATCCAAAAAAGTAAAAAAAGATATAAATATCATATATATTTATTATATTTATATTTTAATAATAAATATAATATATAATTAAAAAATCTAATACACTTTTCAGGTAGATGCTAAGTCATACGTACGTGTGAACGTTGTTTCCATGTTTTATTTGTCGTTTTGAAACAATGTATGTAAATGACATTTATATATTTATATATGTATATGTATATATCATTATTATATTATCCTTATAATATCATATATTTATATCATATAATATCACTAAACCCATCCTTAATATATTCCATGTATTGTGTGAACGAATTACATGGCTTGGAGGGGGTGGTTGTCCACACTTCCTCGAAGAAGATTATCGTATTCACACATAATGGAGTGTAAAAAAGTATGTGACGAAAAAATGAATATAGAATATTTAAAAAATAATAAATATAATATATATCATATATAAATATATTATTCATCTAATGTACACTATGATATATTGTAATGGAATAATGAACAATCATCGTTTTGTGAAGAAATAGTTAGCCGTACATAGAAGCAGTATGCATGTTACCCATTATATGGAGGGTTGTGTATGTTTAGGTTGAAAAATCTACATAAAACATACTATTATATTCATTTTACTCTTTTTATTGTACAAGAAGAGAATAAATTCATTTGGTGAGGTGGATAAGGAAAATACAAGAAAGGACTTGAGAGAAGACATTACCTTTTAGTAGGGTTACTTCTGTTGGTTTGTGCCAAAAGGATTCCTTAGATGAGTTTATGGCCAAAGAGATGGATTCTAGTCAAAATTTAGGATTTATGGGAAGTTTATGTGGTAGTTACTGGATGAACATAATATGTTTGAGATGAGTGAGGTAGTTGGATAGTAGGTAGAATTTTATAGAGAATAAAAAGGACTCTCTTTGAATATTTAGAAACAAGATAGGTGTTCACATGTTCTTATCTAAAAAAGTCTTAAAAAACAAAAAAAACTCAATAATTGAAGTTTTATTGAATAAACTGGTACATAAAAATAGTTTTTGACAATATTCTACGCCATTTGTACCCTTAAATTTAAGGTTTAGACCCTAATTAAGATTAATTTGGCCTTAAATGGTGTGATTTATTTTAATCACATTTACTTATCATTTTTTTCCAAAATAATAAAGGTATTATTAGAATCTCAATATTATACATAATAAAATGTTGTATGTTGGTTTTTTTAAATTCAAATCATAGAATAGGAATAATAAAATTAATGTTAATCCCACAGATGGGAAGAACTAATGAGTTTCTAAAGTATAAAAATGTTCAAATATTGGTTAATTTTTTATATTCAATTTCAAAGTAAAATTGGTTCCAATAAAATAAATTTTATTAATATGTAAAAAATTTATCAAACGTGATATTAAAAAAAATATAATTTCATTTAACATTAACAATTAATTAAAAAGGCAATTTTTTACTAAAATGGAGTGTTTTCACTACTCATCAGAAGATTATGTTTCTCAAAAAATACCAAAAAATTACCATAGGATAATTTAGAAATTCTAAATACTAAAAAGAAGTTTATTTTATCCAATTCAATTTCCACATGTATCTAAAATTAATTTTATTGTAAAAAACTATTCATTCAAGGAAACTATATTTCTAAACACAAAAGGTCTATACTAGAAATCACATCTTCCATTATAAATATGTTATATTTAAATAAAAAATTATATTTTTTTGAAAATTAATTATTACTATTCCTATAACTATGTTTAATAGCTAGGTTATAATTATATTATTTAAATAATTATATAATTAAAAAGATGTTTCCTAGAAAATATATGTTGTCTGTTATGTATGTCATGTCAATGTTGTGTGTATCATATGCCAAGTTAGTTTTGTGTAAAACATAATCTAATTTGGTTTCATGTGAATGAATTTTTCACTTAATTCAATGAAAGACACAAAATATTATTTAATTTTTTTAAAAATAGGTCTATAAAACTCGGGATGTTACAATAAAAGGAACCTAAACCCCAAGATGATAGTGCCACATTTGTCATAGAAAATACCACTTCCACTCATGTACTTCTTCAAGAAAGATCCATCAATATTAGGTTTCATCTCAGACACAAGAAAATTTTATGAGAGAAACCTCACCTTACTTCTACTCATTAACTATTATGCAGAGATGGCTACTCTTCGGATAATTCTGGTAACTGAGGATTCAAATACCCTCACCCTAAAAGGGACCTACAAGCTTAAATTCCATGTATTTCCCATGTATGGAAATAAAATTTATATATTAGTTATTGTCTTCATGCACCATGTTTCTAAACTTCCAGATAACTCAACATACAACAATGAAAACCGTATCTTGAGCATACACCTCCGCCTCTTTCAATCGTTCTTTCTAGAACCAGCCCTCTTGGAAATCAAAAATATTATCCCCTAATCTCATAGTTCCCATTAAAAGAACAAGTTCAACCCAAATACCAGGTACCTGTTCCCTGGTGAGAAATAAATTCTAAGTAGTTTCTTTGATTGGAGTGTGACAACATTGACATATAGATTCCAATTGAATTACCCTCCTATGAATGTTTTCATTGGTAGGAAAGGCTTGATTTCCGAGTCTCCAAACATATAAATTCATATCCATATGAATATTTTTACACCACATTTTCAGAAGCCACTGATTATTTATTCTTTTTAGAAGACCCAACTCATGTTAATCATTACCAAAAAATCATCAATAAGATGATCAAAAAACATACACCTATCGGGATCATCTATCATGAAAATGTTATCATAAAATATCCTTTCATATTTTTCATGTGTTGTGTTGATAAAGCATAGGTATACATCTTCTTCTCTGATTGAAATAGTCGACTTTGGCTAACCCGAAAAAAGATAGAGTATCCATCCTAGTTATCCTTCCAGTTTAACATCTCTCATCAACCCCCCACCCACAATGTTTTTACTACAAACACTCCAGATAATAAAACATTCAATTTATAAGGATTGAAATTCTCCTATATCTAACATCCCTTGTATTCAAATTTTCATCGCACATATTTCTTATAAATCTTCCCCATAGTGATTTCATTTCAATAATATCTCATGCTATTCTAACTTATTGGAATGAATGGCTTCAGAAACATCTCAAAGACTAGATCCACCTTCATCAACCATCTGTTCCATTCTCTTCAAGGATTCCCAATGTGATTTCCAGATTTGGTTTTTATCCCAAATGAATAATGTTAAGGTTTTATCCCAATGATAAATTCTCCCTTTTGATTCACTAATAACATAAATAACATGCATAGCTGTAGATTCCAACACACTATTCACCAATTTGATGGTCCCTCCAAATGTATGAAACATATTTTTAAAATTTCAGATATTGCCAATAATATATTTTAATATTCCATCATGAAGAACCTTTTTTATTCTACCATTGCAATTGGGAACACCCATGTAAATCATTGGGAGTTAACATCATTTTATTACCAATTTACTTTTAATAATTCTATTGTGCCTAACCAAACATCTATTGGATATATAGACACTACACTTTTCCAGATTGATCGTTTTTCCACTACGAGACCTATAAGTCTTCATTATTCTTTTTAGACTATAAATTGGTTGATTCCTAAGATTAAAAAAACATAATATCATCATAAAAAATCATTTGGTATATGATATTATTCCTCGTTCAGTTCTTATATGTAATAATGGATCCCTCCTCCATACATCTGTTAATAATCATAATAAGCTCCCCCTTATCAATAATATATAATCTAGATAAATTCAGATCACCTTTCTAATGACTAAAATCTATCATGAAAAAACCCACATCCCTTTCCATGAGTGAAATAGAAATCCATAGTGAAGGGTAGCATCTAAACATGAGGTCACACAACAATTCATTAAACCCAAGGTTCATCATGACATTAACAATGAAGCTCCACTATTTTCTTTCAAAAGCCTTATCTATATAAAATTTAATAATAATATCAAAACCCAAATATTTTCTATTTAAGTCCACTACCATCTCATGAATGATTCCTAAAACCCCTTGTATTCACCTTTCATGTATAGATCCATGCTTATTATTTGAAACAATTGATTGTAATACAAATCCTGATTTTCTATTAAAATGACTAGCTAATATTGTGTACATGTAATAAAAAAGGAATATTAGATGATACTTGTTGATGAAGATAGGTTTTTGAACCTTAGTTATCAACAGCGCTATGGAATCACATACCCCCTTTGGTAGAGCTCCCTAAATCTTCTTTAATCATATCATTACTAGTCTCCTAGGTTTCTATATGGAAGGAACATAGATATCCATCCGATCTAGTTGAATTGTACTATATCATACTTGTTACTGCCGCATGAATCTCTTTCTCATCTGATAATTCATCTAAATCATTGTTCTATATGTCAACCAATAAACTACACATTAATTGCATGAATTTATCTTCACTTATGATCATCTAGACCCATTATGCTATCAGACCCCATGAGAAGACCCTAAATGTGCACTAGCTCCAGCTTCCCTTACACGTCGATATCATCAATATATAACCCATCCTGTAAATGAAAGCTAATTTTATCGGTCACCTTCATTTATTTTATACAATACTATATGAAAGATGTGTTGAAATCTACTCCCATATCTAGATTTCCCTTGAATTCTCTTGGAAGACCCTCTCTAGTTATAGAATTCTTTCAGTTAACGAATTTTTCTTCTCCTTTATAAATATAAAAAGATAAACATCATAAGGTAATTGAAGCCTCTCTTTATGTCTTTTGATATTTGTTTCTGTAAATCCACCAAAGTAGCATTGTCATGAGGCCTACTCCAAATACAATCCCATAACTCCTTCTTATGATGTTTTAGGGGTAGTGACAACCCATAACATGCATCCCATCTAATAGGTTAACTACAATATCTTTATACTATTTGTTGAAAACCATAAACCCTCACCTTTTTTCTTGAGATGATAAATATTTACACTCTTATATAATCTTTGTTCAGGTATACCAATAAGGAAGAATGATCAGATAACATTCAAGGAAGCTGAGTAGTTGAATATTGATGGAAGGAATCCAAACCTTGAAGGTTGGAAAAGAATATGTCTAGTCTACTCCATTTTAAACAAGAAACATCACAATTATTGCACAAAGTATAACTACAGCCTGAGATGCAATGGTATATACACCCTTTAGATGCCATTACACCCTAATGTCCTCCAAGGATTTACTAGAGTGACCCACCCTCATTTTTTCTCAAATAAATCTACAGTTTCATTGAATGTCCCAACAATAAACCACACTAGACATCATATGATAATGTATGATAGGATCCACCATAGAGATACTCTTTCAAATGCTTCACACATTCTGTAAAAAAGTTTAAGGAGAAAGTTACCCTATGGTGGGGCCTATTACACCATGAATAATTTTGTTAGTAACAAGTTTCACTCGGGATTCCACACACTTTATTATGATAAAGAGAGAAATGCTATTAAAGAGAGAGTAACACTATGGAAATTGAAGGATATAGTAACACTAAGGTGTTGTTTATTTCCCCATAACAGTGTTACTCTCTCCACCATATTGTTATAGATTAATCTAATGTTTGATAGAATTCATTACGAAGGAGAGAGTAACGATGTGGTTGAATCAATTATCCTATAATAGTGTTAATATCTCTACAAAAACATTAATATCTCCTGAGATAAATTTTAATAGACTTCAATTAACCCGTAATTTATTTTTTTAGTAACTTGATCTTAAATTACCCCATAATTCATTTTTTATAAAACATCTGTAGTGGCATTGATGTCACCACCATCAACCCACATGAGAATTCATGGTCCAAAGTATGATATACTCCACCATAGTGTTAGACTCTCATATGCATCACATTTTGTATAGAAAATTGTGCAAGGAGAGATTAATGCTATGGTGGAGTCTATTAACCAATAATATCATTACTCTCTCCATCATAGCATTACTCTCTCACAGGCTAATGTGTGATAGACATAAACTAACCCATAATTAGTTCATGTAGTAAAAATTATCAATGGGGATTCCAAACAATTCAATTACCCCATAATTTATTTATTAACATTTTTTATAGAAAATGTGATGAATAGTATATAGTATTGTTATTATGGCTATAATATACTCCACCATAAATGATAGATAGAGTATTACTATTATGAATATGAGAGTGTAACGCTATAAAAAACATGAAAGAGAGATTAACATGACCTAATATTACCCCATAAAATGTGAAGGAGAATGTAATACTAAAATTGTGTGTAATCCCCAAGTAAAATTTAGAGAAAATGTTTTTCATTGGAGATGAATTTAAGGGACAAGAAATTAGGGGAGTAATGTGATTCATAATTTTATATAAAACTAATGCAATGAGGGGAGTAATGTTAACTTATAAAAGCTCTTTACCACCATGATAAGGACTCGACATCCCTAATAATCACTCTTAATGGTGAGGCATCTCAAATACAATTCAAAACTGATCTAAGGAGACACTATTAACCGAAGTCTAATAGTATCATCATCTTCATAAAGAAATATCCCTAAAGCATTTCCATCCAAATGATGCAATGAAGGATTTTAAAAGTGTAGTGAGTGACCTAGAAGTCTGACAGACACAACCTCTATAGAATACTCCTTCAAAATATGTGTATCCAACAACCAACGAGAAATAGAAAACCTCCATAATCCTCATCCCCTTGAATCCTTGGACCAAGCCCTAATGAAATCATTCCAAGAAAATATATGTATACTAAAAGAATATATGGATAAAACCAAAATAGAAACCTGATGTTAAAGTACCCATGTGCCAATGAAGGTCGTAAAAAACTTACGAGGAGATGTATCTTTACCAAACAACATCATTTGATACAAATAAGGAAACATAATTTTATGTTTGAGTTCCATTTCTAAATAATCCACTACCGGACAGTCATCGAATTGATTTTCACAATAAGGATCTGCTATAATAGGATGGTATAAAGGTAATCCAACACTCCATCGAGCATAAAAAACCGCCAAAGCCTCATTGAAAGAGTGAGTTCCAGATTCCCATGTCGTTCTACTAATATCCCCTAAAGATTTATCAAAACATATAGGGATAAACCTTTTATCTAAATTGAGAGCATAATATTAATCCATTATAAGGATAATCTTTAATTTATTCTCTTGATAAAAGACATTTAGCAGGTGAAATTCATTTTCATTAATAAAATCCATAATATGATTTATAATCTAAATGATGGTCATTTTTTATCACAAATTAAATTTTTGGTCATTTTTTCATTGGAGAATACATTTACCTAAAATAAACATTTTAATTTTTTCAAGAATATGATTATTTATTATACCGTATTAAATTTATTTTGTTTTACTTTGAATGAAAATTGATCGAATTGGAAAAATTTTATATCTCATATTCTTTACTCAATATAGATATTTTCTGAAAATACATATAATTTATGATAAAAATTGATCATTGAATATATGATGAATAAATTTGACTTGAAGTCATAGGTGGGGAATGTATCACCCTAAAATTCTAAAATAATAACATTGTATTTGATAATGTACGTGACATGTAAGCCCGATCTTGAATAGCCCAAGAAATATTTCATTAAATTTAATATCTTTAGTAGGTTGAGAAAAACACAACCTTGAGTATAAATCCACTGTAATATAGTATACATTTATAAACTAGCCATTAAATTCAAGTGTATTAATATTACTAACTAAATTATGAAATTTATCTTTATCTATTTATTATAAATAAAATAAGAATCATTTGTAATAAAAAACAAATGATTTGTGAAAACCTATATTATTCTAAAAGTCTATTTACTAATGCTATACACACATAATATACAATTAATTTAGAAAAAATTAATAATAATAATGTGAAAAAATAAAATTCCATTTTGAAATAAGTATATCAAATTTATCTTGCGGTGATTTTTTCCCAAAAAGATTCATTTTTCAATAAATAGTGAAAAATACTATATTTCAATTAGAAATTTCCTTTTTTGTTAAAATATTTTGTATAGTTAAATTATAAATTAAACTAGATTTAAAATAAAATTATTTAAATTATATATCAATCAATCAAAATTGGTTAATTGGAGTCGCTTTTATATTGAATTTTGATATTAAAACCTTATAACATTTGACGATTTTCTCTTTGAAAACATTATTTTTTATCTCGTATTTGGGATTAATAATAAATTATATAAACTAATAATGTGAATTAAATTTTGAAAAATACATTCCATTTTATGAATAATAAAATTATATATTATATAATAATTTCAAATTAATTTTTGACCAAAATCATTAGTGAAAAAACTAAAAATATTTAATGCAATTATGGTCAAAATAGGTTGGAAGAGGGTTATAATAAAATGATAAGGGTTATATTGACATAAAAATATGTCAAAAATATATATTCTAGAATTATATACACCTTGAAATGTATTATACTCGAGAACTGACCATTTTTTAACTTCTTGTTTTGGTGAAAACATGGCCACACCATATTCTTTTCAACGTTACAAGTGTGTCACTAACCTAACTTATAAAAGGTCACCTCTCTCCACTATTATTCACACCATAATTTCATTATTCTAGGTCAATAAATACCCAAATAAATTCCATAATTCCATCTCATAATCCTAGATTTATTTTAGAAATAAATAGTAAAATTTTAGGTATAATCTTAAAGAGATGGTATGATAAGATGTTAAATTCCTAACTATGTGGTTTTCATTTATTTCTTACTCCAAAAACATCAATTATGGTTCAAGGATGATGATAAAATTTCACCAATAAATGAAATATACTATTGTTTATTTATGTTAATTACATAACCTAAAATATTCCCCACTTCTATTAAATGGGTTAAAAAATATCATTTTCATGTAAAATGGATTACTGCCTCACGAACCGAAGTCATTCATTTTTTCATTACCACCTATCATGATTGGGGTTGATGTTGGGTTTAATATATATATATATATATAATTTATAACATAATTATAAATTTGGAATAATTATCTCATTTATAACTTTATTATATTCCATTATATAAGAGATAAGATTATGTGGCTTATGTGTATGGAGGATTGCTTCCTCATGAAGATATGTGATTTGATTTTCATTAACCCATTACATGGAAGGTAATAAGAATAAATTTAATAAATATATGCAATAAAAATGATATAATTATGAAATTGATGGCATATTTTTCATTCATAAAAGATGATACTACATTTTATTTCTTACCTATTCACTCACTTAAGGGTTATTGTACCATTCATGTATGTGTGGACTACCATCTTCATGAAGCGATGTGACACTCTTTTCATGAACACATAACATGGATGCTATATGTAATTATAATTAATGAAAAAATATATTATTTATGATATTATAATCATTCTTTGATGATGAAATATTACTTACCTCATTTCTATAATGATCATTGATGAAGTAGATGTTACCCAAGAATATATACGACCTACTGTCTCCAAGATTGTTTTGTAGTTAAATTTTCAAAAACATTAATCATGATTGGTATTAAGAGTATTATTGATATACAAATTTGATAATTATTTCAATAATATTGTTATTGATATTCTGTGACTATATAATTTGTTAAATAGTCAAATCATTTATAAAAAAACTTGAATGAGAAAATAAGGTAATTATCACCCGGAACAATAAAAATAATGAAATTTTATTAACAAGAGGGAGATAATATGTAATATATGGATGAAATATGGTATTAAATATATGAATATGGTTCTATTATAAGTCAATAAAATTTTGGAAACCACTATTCAGAACGTTAAATCACATTCAACCAAAAGGGTGTTTGAGTATTTGTCACGACCCGTCCATGGGGCCCATGCCATGACTACCCCAAGCCCGTATTCCATAGGCCAGGGGCTGGCGACTAGCACCAAAGGCATAAATCCCGATAAAAGGGAAGGCATTGCCTTTTTATAAAGTAAAGAAAAACACAACAGAGTACGCAAGCGAAGTAAGCACTAAGTAAAAATGAGTACACAAGTAAGGGTTGAAAAGTAAATGGGCCAGCATACAAACCCAACTGAAAGTACAGTACAACTAAATAGAATGTACAACAGTAGTAAGTAAAACAAAAACACGAAGTCATCCTCCGAAAATCCCACCTGAAGGGTGGGTACAGATAGCCTCCTCATCTCCTTGGGTCCAGTCGTCCGCTCCGTGTATGTCCCACCAAGTGGTCCACCTACGGGTACCATCCAGCTCCACAAGCCTCCTCATCGATTAGTGATGTCCGTCGTCTACATACAACACAATGTAGTGTGGGCATATCCCGTGCAGGGGTGAGTATACGATACTCGGTAGGGACCCCGAGACCCATGAAGATCTCTCAGAATCCACGAAGGATAAACCACGAAGGAAAGATACAATCATGAAGTATCAACCGACTTTACTTAGGTATATTCCCATACATATACCTATGTCATCAATTTCATAATGGATCCAACTCTCGAGCCCAAGCACAACTCAGTCCACACAAGAAGACACAACCCAATCCACACAGGAAAGCACAACTCAGTCGACATAGGAATATAAGTCAATCAAATCGATGATATTGATTGAAAACCAAGACTCAGCTCACACAGTTATACATCTTTCGTATGGAGATAGAGATGATCATATGTAGTCACTGATCCATCTAAGATATCGGACCCACACAAGATACAATACCAGTTAAGCTGTCGGACCCACACAGGATACAAGACCAGCTACTCTGCCGGACCCACACAGGATACAAGTACAGAGCTAAATAATGTCAGACCCACATAGGATAGAAGAACAGTAGTCATCAGCATCGAACCCATGGAGGATTCCAATACGGTAGTCATCGCTATCGAACACATGGAGTATTCTAGTACATTCGTCCTTGCTGCCGCACCCGCGGAGGATCCAAGTGCAGTCGTCATCGTCGCAGTCACAGCCAGCTCTAGGGTTCCCGCACACAACATGCTCGGTTCCGGGAGGTTCCGCTCCTTGAGAAAGAGAGTAGATACATCAACTGTCACGAAGTCCAGCGTTTATGTATCCTAAAGTTCTGTCCCATCAAAAGAAACCCGACGTGATAGACGTTGCGTCAATTGGACACCCGGTCTAAGAGTTATTGGATTTTCCGTCCCAGGGGCCCGGTTGATTTTTAAGTTAAAACCAACCTGACCATACTCCCACTGTGTCCAAAAATAAAGTGTAGTAAGCCAAAAAGACCGTCTCAACAAAAGTATTTCAACGCATTTGACGACACGTCAAATGGACGTCCGGTCCTTAAGTTATAAGTGTTTCCGCTCCAAGGGCCCGGTTGGTTTTGGGTTCTAACCAACCCGACCGTACCCAAACTCTATCTAAACCTTGTGTGTAATATACCGAAATGACTGTCTCGATCCAATTTTTCATACGCAACTAATGGTGCATCGATCGGAGCTCCATAGCTCATGTTATGGGAAAAAGACCGATAAATGGTCCGAAATGGGTGTCTGGGCCCGGTCCGACCCGGCCCAACCCCCCCAGGGTCGGACTGAACCGGGTCAACCCAACCCAGGTCTGGGTTTGGCCCCGTAGGGCGTGGCCTGACACGACTGGGCATGGTCTGGTCTGCCCGACCGACCCCAGCCCGGCCGGGGGGCACGCTGGCTCGGCCAGCGAGCCGAGCGGGGGGGGGGGGGGGGCTCTGTTCCACAGACTCAGCACCAGGCTGGCACTGCTGTTTCCCCTTGGATCCCGCACGGCCGTGAGATCCCACCCTCTCCATCAAAGCTTCAACCGTATTGGGATTTTGGTGGCGGCGCGCTGGGGCACCAGCGAATCGCGCCGCTGGGGGCTTCCGCGGGCCACCGAAGTCCTTCCGGTGGTTTGATTTTATTCCCATCTGTGCCTACGGTCGTCTCGGGACCCGTACATCACTGCAAAGGCCTCCAATATCCATTGCGGTCCTACTTCGTTGTCGCCAAGTATTCCGCGCATCAAGAACAAAATAGTGGTGGGTTCAGACTTGTTTGTTAGTCCGCACCCACCGCGTTAGTGGTTCAAAAATCACACAACAATTACACACAATGCCGAGGGTATAAATCAAATAATGAAATATAAAAAATCCCCTACCTCAACAATTGAAGATGAACTTCAGTGTCGCGGTAGATGGCGCCGCGGTAGACGGCGTCGCGGGGAAAGGTTTCATAGGCGTCGACAGAGTGCACTAAGGAGGAAGCGAAGTCTCCTCTCTTGTCATGGAGAAGAGGATTGGTGGCACGTCGTTGTTCTTCGAGGAACTGGTGTTCTTCGTCGTTCTTCGGTGGAGGACAGCGTTCTTCCAAAACCTCAAGAGTTCTCCCTTTTTTCCTCGCACAATGAATCTATCCTTTATAATAAAATAATTGGTTCCTCCAATTATTTAATTATACACACAAATTAACTCTCCCAAAATTAATTCACCACATTAAATAAAATGTGTTGACAATCAATTAAGGAAGGGAGAGGGAAGGTCCCCAATTATTAAATGTGTCGAAAATTAATTAAAACGGGGGGGGGGGGGGAAGAGGAAGGATCCTCATTAAATTATGGGTTGACAAGAATTAATGGAGTGAGGTGGAGAGACTGGCATTTAATAGGGGGTTTTAATGTGTTTAAGGGAAATAAAATAGTTGGGGATCATGTGGGACCCACCTCTCTAACATCCACACTGGGGTGGTTAAGTCGCTATGGGCCCCACCCATAACTACCCATGTGAGGGAATGAACTTTTTATAAAATAAAAATTGATCCGACAATTTGTATTTACTTTTTAATAAACCCCCAAAATTATCTTCTCCTCCATTGCGAACGGAACTATAGTAAGGATCATGTTAAGAAATTATCAGTGTTGCGAGTTCATCGGTGCCCTCAGATTTTAATTCCGAGCACCCGTTCAAATGCTAGAAAAACTCGCTCGTTCATTCACTGAATGTACCCGAGCAAAACTTTGGAAATTGATTCCGGGCACACCGGGCCTCAGAATCAAGTTCCGTCAGAAGCCACGGACATGTAAAATTCCAAAATATTTTAAAAAATATTCATTGAAATTTCGGTGTCTCTACATTACTCCCACATCAGGGATTTTCATCCCTGTAAAGCTAAAACATAAACTAGGAGAATAAATGAGGGTACTGAGCAGGCATCTGAGCCTCCCGCTCCCATGTGCTCTTCTGGAGGTTCTCGTGCTGCCAATGAATGCGCACAAGAGGAATCGACCACCCACATTGGACCCACTCCGGTCGATCCTCGATCCCCACTGGGACATCCGAAAATGTCGCCCCCTCATCGATGTCCAACTCCTTGTCATCGATGATATGTGTTGGGTCGTGTACATATCTCCTCAGCTGAGATACGTGGAAGACGTTATGCACTTGGTGCAGCTGAGTTGGAAGGTCCAGGCGGTAAGCCACCTCGCCTACTCTACTGAGGACCTGAAAAGGCCCGATGACGCACGGAGATAACTTGCCACCCCAGTCAAATCTCTGCAACCCACACCAAGGTGAGACCCGTAAGAAAACGTGGTCTCCATCCACAAACTCCAGTGGTCTCCGCCTCCTATCAGCACAGGACTTCTGTCTGGTATGTGCTGTCCTCATCCTCTACTAGATGATCTGCACCTTCTTTGTCATAGCCTGAACCATCTCTGGTCCTACGATTGCTGACTCCCTAGGTTCAATCCAGCACAGAGGTGATCTACAAGGTCGGCCATACAATTCCTCTTATGGTGCCATCTCGATGGTGGAGTGGTAGCTGTTATTGTACGAAAACTCCACAAAGGGTAGGTGATCCTCCCAGCTGCGACCAAAGTCAAGGAAACATGCATGGAGCGTGTCCTCGAGTGTCTGAATGGTCCTCTCCATTTGTCCATCCTTCTGAGGGTGGAAGGAAGTGCTCAGGCGTAGCTGCATCCCAAAAGCCTCCTGCAACCCCTTCCAATGACAGGAAGTAAAGCGAGCATCTCGATCGGATAAGATAGAAGATGGAACACCATGAAGTCATACGATCTTCTAAACTTTGAGGCGTCCCAATATATCTACTGAGCCCTACTCTCTGATCGGTAAAAAGTGGGCAGAATTGGTGAGTCGGTCTACGATCACCCAGATGGTGTCGTTTCCTCTGGAAGTACATGGTATCCGTGTCACGAAATCAAGGGATATCCCATCCCACTACCACTCCAGGACCTATAAGGGTTGTACCAAGCCTGCAGGTACCCGGTGCTCTGCCTTCACATGCAGATAAGTGAGGCACCGAGAAACAAAATCTTCCACAAACTTCTTCATACCCAGCCACCAGTGCTGTCATCTGAGGTCCCGATACATCTTCGCTACTACTGGATGTACCGCTAGAGGGGAAGTGTGGAACAAGATCAACAACTCCTCATGTAGTGAAACTAGTTCCATGGTACGTCCCCTGAAGATAATGACGTGCTCCTCACCTTCAGAAAATCCATCGGGTGCCAGCCCTGAGGATATCTGAGCAGGTCACGCCTCACAGTCAACGTCCCCATGCTCTGCCTCTTTGACCCACTAAATAAGTGGAGGAGTGACTGTGAGGGACTATAGATAGGATTCTCCATCTCTAACCACAAAGGATATCGGCAAAGCGGCTAACTACTCTGTCGCCTCTCCAAGTAGCTGAATGCCCGATCTTCTGCTAAGAGCATCAGCCACAACGTTCCCCTTCCCAGGAGTATAGACAATCTCAAAGTCATAATCCTAGAAGAACTTGAGCCATCACTGTTGTCTCCAGTTCAGGTCCTTCTACGAGAAAATGTACCAGAGACTCTTGTGGTCAGAGTAGACTGTAAATCGCTTTCCCATGAGATAGTGCCACCACATCTTCAGGATGAAGACCACTCCTACTAACTCTAGGTCATGGGTAGCATAGTTCCATTCGTTATGACTCTACTTCCATGAACTGTAAGTGGTCATTGCTCGCTCCTACATCAGGACACACCCGATTATAGTCCCTGAGGCTTCGTAGTAAACTACATACCCTACGTCCTCCTCTGGTAGCCTCAAGATGGGCGCACTGGTCAATCTCCGACTCAGCTCGTGGAAGCTCTGCTGACATCTGTCTGACCACACGAAGGGTTTCCCCTTCTTTGTCAAATATTTAAGCAGTTCTGCAACACTAGAGAAGTCTGGCACAAATCTCGGATAGTACCCAGCCAGACCTAGGAAACTCCGCACCTCCGTCACGCTCCTGGGTGGCTCCCAAGAAAGTACCGCCTCGACCTTCACAGGATCCACTGCAACTACCGCCTCTGAGATGACGTTCCCCTAGAATTGAACCTCTCGAATCCCAAACTAGCACTTAGGGAGCTTACCATAAATCTGGTTCTCTCGGAGTGTATCCAGTACAACCCGTAAGTGGTAGGCGTGCTCCTCCTCGGTGGTTGAGTAAATCAGTATGTCTTCAATGAAGACTACAAAAAACAGATCGAGGTAGGGCTGGAAGATCCTGTTCATGATACTCATGAACACAACTACAGCTTTGGCCACACCAAAGGGCATGAACAAGAACTCAGAGTGGCCATACCGACACCTGAAGGCCGTCTTTTGCACATCCTCATCCCAAACTCAGAGCTGATGATAGCCTGGCCAGAGGTGTATCTTCGAGAACCAACATACTCCCTTGAGCTGATCAAAGAGGTATTCAATCCTCGGAAGCGGATACTTATTCCTCACGGTTACCTGGTTTAGGCGAAGGTAGTCAAGACACAGTCGCAAGCTCCCATCCGCCTTCTTGGTGAATAGAATCGGAGAAGCTCTGGGTAAAACACTGGGTCGAATGAAACCTTTCCCCTGTAAGTCCTCCTACTGTACCCGAAGCTCACAAAGTTCGGTAGGAGCCATCTGATATGATGGTGTAGATATCGATGATGTCCTGGTGTACAAGTCTATGTAGAAATATACCTCCCTACGAGGAGGTAATCCTGGAACTTCGTCAGGGAAAACGTCCGCATACTGATCCACCACAACAGGGAAACTCGGACTGCGCACATCAACTACTACGAGGATGAGACTAGCAAACTGATGTGTGATCGGTTGCCCTCTCCTCTGCGTAAGTCCATCCTGTGCTGCGAAGGTTCCCCTCTCGCCAATAAAAGTTAACCTAGTCCAATATGTGCAGACACCCCGCACCTTGGGCCTCATACAGTCAATCTGAGCATGGAATGTAAATAACCAGTCCATTCCCAAGAAGGCGTCGTAAGGCCTCGATGCCGCTACAAGAAGATCCCAGCTGAAGATCTCACCTCCTAGAGTAAGCCCAAACTACTGGAACTAGTGCGTAATCGTCGAGTCTGCTCCCGTAGGAGTCTCTAGCCATAAGGATCGAGGCAACGACTCTGTCAGAATCTCCGAGCTCCGAACAAGGGTAACAAAAATAAAAGAATGACTCGCACCTATGTCTATAAAACTTCCGCAAGGGTGGATTAGACACAGATAGTACCTCGAATCATCATAGGTGCGCCTTGGTCATAAGCCTTCGCTGCCTGAAGCTGAGCCTGCCTCTGCCCGCCAGTTCCCTATGGTTGGGGTGGACCTCCTGGGGGTGGTGGTGGTAGAGCCTCGAAGCGTCATCCACCACCCGCTTCTCGGCCAGCTCCTATGCCTCATCCTCCTACTCCCTGTGGACCTCCACGGTCGAACCTCTGCCTCTGCCTGGGAGGTCCCTCCACTGTCTGCTGCTCGTCTGCATGGCGTGTCGGGCAGTCACGGGCCATGTGGCCCTGCCCACCGCATGCATAGCACCGTCTGCTCCCCGTAAGGCTGGATCTGCATCATGTTCACCACACAGCTGAACCTATATCCTGAGGTCGCCCACCTGATGGCCTAGTCCGCTTGGACCCCTGCATCATCTGTCGACAGCCAGCTGCAGAAGAGTCCACTCCGTGCCGTCCTGCGGTGGGTCTCGCTGCTAATGGCTGCTCAGCGAGAAAGATCTCCACTAACAGGGCTCACTCCAGCATCCCCTCCTACGTCGGGATGCTGAGGGGAATCGTTTAAGCTCTGATCTCATGCCTCAGTCCCTGCTCAAAGTTCCGGGCCCGGTAGAATGGGTCTCGTACCATGTTCGTGGAGTAGCACGAGAGGTCGGTAAATCTCACCGAGTACTGGGCTACTGACATGCTGCCCTGCCGCAACTGTAGTAACTCTTGGATGCAAACCGAACTGAGGCTGGCTTAACAAACTCCAAGCAGAAGAGGCTCTCGAAGTCTATCCAAAGAAGAGATTCCTCATTGTGCACCTGGACCATCAGGCTCCACCATCTACATGCTGCTGCGTGGAGGAGACTCATGACAAGGATCACCATAAGATATGCTAGTGTCCCTACCAGTCTAAAGACTCTGACGATAGCCTCTATCCATTACTCGGATGCCTGAGGATCCATCTCTCCACAGAACATGGGCAGCCTCAGTCTCTGAAACTCGTACTATGCGCTCATGCAGCGTGCACACTCCGCCACTGGGGTAGGTAGCATCAGTGGCTCAGTGGGTAGTGGTACCGCTAGTTCCTCTGCTGTAATGGGGCCCTGCATCGAGGCCTCATCACTCGGTGGGCTGCCATCCCGCACGTAACTAGGAACCCTAGATGGCTACCTTCGTGGGGCCATCCTGAAAAGAAACAAGTACACCATGATCAAACAATATACATGGTGAGCTGACACAAAGTAATCACAAAGAAAACATTTGAAAGTAAACACACACACAATCGGTGTTTTCGTGCACTGAGTCGGAAATCAGAGTTCAGGGTCCTGGTGTATGGATACGTCGGTCGCCGCACCAACACTAGACTCCCTGGACTAATAACCACACTCAATACTCTTAACACTATTGCTCCACAGAAAGGAATGACCAGAGTCATAATATCTATGGTAGAACCGACTCCTCTGATACCAATTTGGCATGACCCATCCTCAGGGCCCATGTCGTGACTACCCCAAGCCCGCCTTCCATAGGCCAGGGGCTGGCGACTAGCACCAAAGGAGTATATACCGATAAAAGGGAAGGCATTTCTTTTTTATAAAGTAAACAAAAACACAACAGAGTATGCAAGAGAAGTAAACACTATGTAAAACTGAGTACAAAAGTAAGTGTTGAAAAGTAAATGGGCCAGTATACAAACCCAACTGAAAGTACAGTACAACTAAAAGGAAAGTATAACAGTAGTAAGTAAAACAGAAACACCGAGTCATCCTCTAGAAATCCCACCTAAAAGGTGGGTACAGATATCCTCCTCAGCTCCTCAGGTCCGGCCATCCACTCCGTGTATGTCCCACCAAGTGGTCCACCTCTGGGTACCGTCCAGCTCCACAAGCCTCCTCCTCGATTAGTGATGTCTGTCGTCTGCATCCAACACAATGTAGTGCGGGCATATCCTGTGCAGGGGTGAGTGTACGATACTCAGTAAGGACCCTGAGACCCTCGAAGGTCTCTCAGAATCCATGAAGGATAAACCACTAAGGAAAGATACAATCACGAAGTATCAACAGACTTTACTTAGGTATATGCTCATATGTAGTTCTGGTGGTCCGATTTTATTCATGTCTGTGGCTGCGGTCATCTCGGGACCCGTACATCACTGAGAAGGCCTCAAATCACCATTGTGGTCCCGCTTCATTGTCTCCAAGTACTCTGCACATCAAGAACAAAATATCGGTGGGTTCGGACTTGTTCGTTAGTCCGCACCCACCGCGTTAGTGGTTCAAAACATCACCCAACAATTACACACCATGAAGAGGGTATAAATCACATAATGAAATATACAAAAACCCCTACCTCAACAATTGAAGATGAACTTCGGCGTCACGATAGATGACGTCGTGGGGAAAGGGTTCATAGGCGTCGAAGGAGTGCATCGAGGAGGAAGCGACGTCTCCTCTCTTGTCTCTGAGAAGTGTATTGGTGGCGCGTCGTTGCACTCTGAGGAACCAGCGTTCTTCGTCGTTCTTCATCGGAGGCCCGCGTTCTTCCAAAACCTCAAGAGTTCTCCCGTTCTTCCTCACACAACAAAGCTCCCCCCCTTAATAAAATAATAGGTTCCTCCTATTATTTAATTATACACACAGAGTAACTCTCCCAAAATTAATTCACCACATTAAAGAAAATGTGTTGACAATAAATTAAGGGAGGGAGATGGAAGGTACCCACTTATTAAACCCATTGGAAATTAATTAAAATGGGGGGAAAGAGGAAGGATCCTCATTAAATTATGGGTTGACAAGAATTAATGGAGTGAGGTGGAGAGATTGGCATTTAATGGGGTTTTTAATGAGTTTAGGGGAAATTAAATAGTTAGGACTCATGTGGGCCCCACCACTCTAACATCCACACTTGGGTAGTTAGGTGGCTGTGGGCCCCACCAATATCTACCAATGTGAGGGAATGACCTCCTTATAAAATAAAAATTGTTCTGAAAATTTTTATTTACTTTTTAATAAACCCCCCAAATTATCTTATCCTCCATTGCGAAGACAACTACTATAAGGATCACGTTAAGTAATTACTGGCGTTGTGAGGTCATTAGTGCCCACATATTTTAATTCCGAGCACCAGTTCAAAATTAAGAAAAACCTGCTCGTTCGTTCACTAACTGTACCCCTGAAAAACATCGGAAATTTATTCTGGGCACACTCGGCCTCAGAATCACGTTCCGTCAGAAGCCACAGACTCGTAAAATTCCAGAGTATTTTTTTAAAGAAAATTTCCTTGACTTTTCTGGGACTTTACATTATTGTAACATTGTTTCAATTTCCCTTCATTGATGCATATTATAATCTAACGAACCTATTTTATTTTATATTGTGTGTATACTACACCATTGAAATAAAATATCATTAATAATTCATCATAAATAGTATTTTCTGTTGAAATTATAATTCTTTCATCAAATGGGGTTTGACATGAACATTAATATGTGGAAATTAATTTCATTAATTGGATTATATTACTTATTTATTTTTACTGATATTCTTTAATTATGTGCATTTTGAATTATGACTACATTTAGATTTATATCAAATTTTTATTGTGTATTTTTAATTTATATAAATAATCAATTGAATGGTTAATCTTGACTTCAATGTTTTGATCTATTCAAGGGTTTATTTCACAATATCATGTTATTTAGTGATTTTTATACATGAATTCCAATTAATAGATATTATTTGACCATTATTTAATAAAATCAATCAATTTAAAATCCAATGGGTTTCAATGTTATTTTTCAATTAATATTACAATTTTCAATCTTAGTAACTTATAATAATTTTGAAAATATATTAAGAGAAATCCAACATTATTTCTTAATTTTGTCGAAATACATTTTCATCAAAAAATGTGTTTTAAAAAAATGTTTTAATTCTTTTAAATATTTTAAAAATTATATTTTAAATTAATTATTATCCAATTTTAATTTTTTTAAAAATATTTTTAAAGGACTCATCATGTTGTTTTAAAAAGAAAGGCCCATTTTGATTTTATCAAAAATGTAAACGGGGTCTTTGTCTAATCATACTCAACATAGATAACGTTTTTCTCCATCATGACCACTAAATGTTATAAAACACACATTATAGGATTCTGAGGATATTTTCAGAGAAAAATATTTTGAATATATGTTTTTTGAACATTTATTTAAAATAATATTTCAAAAATAATGATATTTTCCTAGTTAATTCTTTAATGAAATTATTAAGGTATTTATATTCATCAAGGAAAAACTATTAATTTTTTATACTAAATAGGGGATATGTTGTATTCATACAATAATTATTTATTCTATTGATGGTTTATGATTGATTTGAGTGTGTAATGTATTGAAATTCACTTCTTTGGTTTTTTTTCATTAACATTAACTTCAATAATTCATTTTTATATGGACATTAAATTTATCTTATATATACATTTTATTTGTCTGTGACATGTTTATTTCTTAAACCATATACAATTTATATATTCTTTTTTATACATTGATTTTTTTTCCTCTTTATGGGAAAATATTAATAAATCTATATTATTTTCTCAAGATTGATATTTGATTATATAAAACATTTTTCGTGAATTAAATTGATTATTCATTAAACGATGAACACTTTGGACATGAAATGTTGGGTGGGGTTCAATATATTATATCCCCTTGATTCATTAGTAATCACACAAGGTCAATCAATCAGAAAGAATTAAATGTGTTTTTATCAGTCGTTTTTAACCATATTGTGAAATGTATTAATGGTATGTGAATCATTATGCTTGAAATTGTGACCTACAATAATTAATAATAATCTTAAATTATGAATTTAGTTGTTATTATCTCTATGATTTTTAACAATGATATTATATCAGGATTTATTTCATTCTCATTTTATTAATTCAAATACATGTTTTTTATATTATTTATCTTTTTAAATTATTTATTATTTATCTTATAATCCATGAAACTTTAAAAATGATATTATATATAGATGCATTTCATTATCAGTTTATGGATTACATGGAATTTATATTTATTTAATTTTTATAATATATTTATTATGTATTATCTAATTTTGATATCGAAGTTATAGATTAAATATCATGCGTGTTCCATTATTTCACATTCCATATTTATTATTCATTATTGATTCATGATAAATTAAAATATATTTGACCATTACTGAGCATTTGAGATCACATTTTTTTGTTTATTTTTCTTGGGATTTCACAAGGTGTACACTGAATGATTTTCTAGGATATTATAGTGGGGGAAATTTTATTATGAAAAAAATTATGTTTCAATTTGTGTCTTCAAATTTATTATGGGACTCATGAAAGTTTATAAAATACAAATACTACTAAACTATTTAGTCTTTTATTATATGAATCCCAGTATCTAATACCAATATAATAGAAAAGACAATATATTTGGGTTATTGGGTTTATATTTCCTATCGTTGGTATCATAGGAAGTTTATTAGAAACACTGGGGAAAATATTTACAAAATTATAGATTATGTATAATAACCATATGATATATATGGATTATTTTTATAGAATAACATTATAAGGTTTTGTTAATATAGAAAATATGTGGGTTTTCCTTAAAATAAATGACTATTTAGATAGTATTAGTGGACACAGTTGTAGAATAGATCAACCAAGCGGTAATAAATAAAAAAAGTAACAATGGGATTGACCCAATCATCACTAGATTGATGATAAAATTATTTTCTTTTTACATAGTTTGTAACTCCTTGGGGAATATTCTTAGGATATGCCATATTTTTGTTACAATCCATTAATATGGTTTTCCATGAATGATGGTTATAACTGACCTAAGTTAATTTTTTTTCTTATATTGAAAATAATGTGTCATGTTTATGATATCCAATAAAATATTATAAGTATTTACTAATACGGTCACTATTACTCACACTATGCTTTGTGATTTTATCCAATGGATAAAACTTGAAGGAATTATTTTAACATAGAATATAAATAGAAAGCCGGGGACTATGAGTATCGAAATGGGATGATTAATTGAGTGAATAATATTATGATTATTCTTAACTAGTTATACTAAAATGGGTCAAAAAATTGTATACATAAACCAACATCAAAACTCAAAAAAGAAGATAAGAAAATTGATTTATATGAGATCAAGTGGTGGGGACCATGTGGAAATGGATTCTCAATTTCATTCATCTCAGAAATGTGTAGAAAGACACATAGTAAAATGTCTCAATAGAATGTTAAAGTGACTTATGTGTGAAAAATAATGGAATAAAGAAAATAATTTCAGAGAAAAATTTAAGTGTACGATGGAATGAAATAAATCTAATACTAGGGTTCCATTTATTGTTTATTTTTTAAATTGGGGGGAACATGGGAATAATCTGAGTCAATTTCCAATTCAAAATGTTAACCCCCTACACATAGATGGATCATTGCTGAAATATAATGGATGAAGAATTTATGTATTGTGATTCAAGGATTATATTATAGATTTTATTTAACTAATGATATTATGGTTTTAATATTCATAAAACATATTGTAATTGAGTAAGATTCCATAAGAATACGTTTTTAATTAATTTTAGAGTTTTGGATACCATCCTCGGTTATGATTTTAAGGATTATCATAGGTTTACGTTTTAAACACCCGTTTTTAGTTTTTATCTTCTTGGCGTCTTCCATGATTAATAATATTATAGAAGAAATATATGGTGATTATATGTTTTATTGAAAATTTTATTTAATGAATAATTCCCTTATATTTTATAGACATATATTTAAATATATTTACAACCTATAGGTTTAATATAATCATTAATTAAATTTTAGTAATAGTCAAAAAAAATTATTGGACATTGAAATATTTTTTATTAAAACATTATTAAAAAGTATAATTAATTATAATTTTTTTTTCAATAATTCCAATTATATTTTTAGGTAATGATATAGAAATTATTTTAATATAGTTTTACAAGAGATAAAACCAACTTGTTTAGGGACAACCCATCACATCCATGAAACCAAATGGGTTGAACAAACAACTGATGCATGATATGGGTTTAATGACTAGCAATAGCCTACACGGTGTTCTAGAGTATATTTTTTTAGTTAACTGATTTGACGAATAAATTTTTATGATGAAGTAGTGGGGTTACTATTGAATTTTATAGATTAATGTATTATATTTGGTATCTTGTGTTAACCATATTATTTTGATAAAATAGTAAAAAAGATAGAAGAAAGGATTATCACTATTTTATATATCTTACGATACATTAAAATTTAATTTTAATTCATCATGCATAAATATATCCATTAATTCATTATCATTACATGAATTAACTAATGAAATTTAAATTTATTTATGCACAACCAAATAATGAAATTGTGTTTATAAAATAGAAACATATCAATTATGTGTGTTTCAATTTATTCTTATATAGTAAAATATTTCAACAACATTAAGAGAAGGATCATGGAAAAAATGTTATCCTATTTAAATCATGTCAGCTGAATAATATGGTCATTTAAATAATAAAATATACATGTTTTTAAGGTCCTAAATTTTAGTTTGATAATTCAATTTATTCAGATTATGGAACTTTATAGCTCTCAATAATTATTTATGCTTTTCATCCATGACCATATATTCACATACCTAAAATTTTATCTTACATATGAACCAAGTAATGTGTTACTCAAAGTAAAATATTCACTTTCCATTCTATTTTTTGAAGAGACTATTTTATTAACCTTTTCTTGAATCATTTTCGGGATAATACTTATTTATTGAACATTAAAAAGGAAGCCCCCATTTAAAAATTGGGAAAAATTGAACTCATTAAATGAGAGAGGCATAGATTCTCTAAATAAACATGTCGTAAAGGCCCTATAATGGAAAAGGTGGGAAGAAAAAATCAATACAAGATGCATAAAAAACCTCCCCTACCACTAGAAAAATGAAATTGTGATATTATTCTGTGATGATGTTTGGTTCCCTTATGAATATGTTACTTCATGCTTTTCTAACAAAACATGGAAGGTCAACCGTCCAAACAACATTATCCTATGGAAGGAGGGTAAGATGATATGTGGTAGCACACCTATCTATCTTAAGAGTTTCACTCCTAATAATTCTTGTAAAAATCTCATAACACTATAAACCTAATAAAATAGAAATCCATACAAAAACAATGTGGAAAAGGTCATGACATGATTCACATTCATCTAATAAGAAATGACATATGGTTGAATGAAGTGTGTTATAACCCTATTCCCTCTATCAAGTTCTCAATCCTATAATCAACTACATTGTGAAAAAATACATAAAAAATAGAAAATGAAGATTTGAATGATCATAAAAACATCTGTAACCAATTTGGGAAACATATCTAAAAAATGGAAAGGATTTCTTCCTGAACATCAGTACTGAATTAGAACCAAAATAAAACCACTCCACGTCTTCAAATGTGATAAAAAACACCCAAATCCCCCCCAAATGATTCCATAATTTTATATAGAAGAAAAAATAGATCGTCACCCACTCAGCTGATGAGAACCTTCCATTATCAAACTAGAGCTAACATCAACACACTTATCCTTAGAAAATTTTAAACCTTAAATCTGACATGACATCAATATATAATCTTCCATAAATAATACTCATCCCCAGAGCTCATAATAATTATAATAATTATTAATGAATCCATATCTGAAAAAATTGGATCTGTGGAGGGGGACCAATGTTGACCTTCGACCAACCCCAAAAATCATGGAATCACCACCCTAATCATTATAAAATAATATAATGGGAGGATTCTATTGAATGAGTAGTGATATATTATAACATAGACAACTATGAGTGAGTAAACTCAAACTCAATTTTGAACTAGATTAATTAGAAGTAATGACCCAAGATCTTTTGATGAACCATCCTCTGGAACACCATGGATGAATACCAGCCTAAAAAGTAATAATGAATTATATGGGATAGGGGAGAACTATTTACGAAAAATTTAATATAATGAAACTATAAATGATAGGGTTCATTAAGCAAAGATAATGTGGTGCCATTAACAATTTTATGATGTCAGTTTTTTAATAATGGAATTTCCAAATCCTAAAATCTTCATTACCAATATCATGTTTAAATTAAAAGGATTCAATTTATTTAAGGTGGGATAATGTAACAACATGAAATAAAAAATTAATATAATTTTATTAGATATTATATGCGACACAGACACCAAGCTTCAACAACCCATGAAATATATTTTGTTAAATTTAATCACATTGAGGGATAATAGAACACACAACCTTGATCTAAATGAATTGTAATATAGCATACTATTATAACCTAGACATTAAATTGAAGGGTATCAATAGTAAAACCCGTATCATCAAAATTATGGTTATCTATTGATGGTAAATAAAATAATAATCATTTTATATAAAATGAAATGCTTTCCCAAAAATTTAATTTTTCTCTAAAAGACAATTTAGTCACACTTTGAGTATGTACATTATAAATACATTTCACCACATTTAGAAAATTTATTTGAAAAAATATTCCTATATGTTGAAATCAACATTTTAAAATTATACTAGTGTGAATTTTTTATATTTTTCTAAAATGTTTCATTTCTTAATGAATAATGAATATATTTAATTTTAATTGAAAAAATGAGTTTTTGTTTGCATTATTTATATATTTAAATAAAATTTTAAATTAGTTAAAAATTAAAATTAGTTCAATTATATATAATATAATATATTTTATGTTTTGTGAATAATTTTAATATTTAATTTCTATATAAAATCATTGTAAACTTTGTTTTATTATTTCATTGAACCCACACATTCTCATCGTGCATGTTTGTTTAATTTTAAATACGATTTCCCAATTTTGTGAATAGAATTTTCCAAATGTTTTACTTTTTTTAATTAAAATAAGTTATATTATCTTATAAGTTCTAATTCCTTTCTTTCAAAATTAATTGTGAAAACATTAAAAAATATTTTCCATGGTTATGGTAAAAATGGTTTTACTTGGTGTTAAATTAAAAAGATAAGGGTCATAATGAACTAAACCCCTGTCTTATTTTTTTTGAGAAATATTTTTTCCTTATAATATATAATGATCTCTAATAATATTTTTATATATTTTATAATGTCAAAAACATTGGTACACGCTTTTCTTTTCAAAAAATTACAATCATGCCACTCACCTCAATCATAAAAGGCAACCACACTTCTACATTATTACAACCATAAATCAATTTTAGAAATAACTTTGTCCACCTAGATCAGTTCCAAAATTCCTAACCATCATTATAGATTTTTTATTATAAATACACTATATGAATAATTTAGTTATAATCCTTAAGAGGTGGTCTCAGAAGGGATAAAATTCATAACTATCATTTTTTTGTTTTATTTCTTCTTCTATCACTTTAAATTCATACTGAACAATAATGATATAATAACAAAATTATTTTACATATAGTGAGATTTTTTTATGATATGTATATGGCCTAAATCAATCCCCACATCCATCAAATGGGTTATGAAATCATCTATTTGGTGTACGGCAGACTACCGTCTCACAAACCAATTTCATTTATTTTTATATTAACACCTCTCACAGTCATCTATGATGATGAATATGAAATATATATATATTATATATATAACAAAATTACACATATATAGTCATTATATAATAATTTTTTTTTTAAATTTACACTCTTTATGAGATATGATAATGTCAATCTTGTGTTTGGCAGATTACTGCCTCACGAGGCGATGCGATTCATTTTTTTACTAACGATTTACTTGGAAGGTAACAAGGATATTTTAATAAATATATGTGATATAAATGAGTTATATGTTATATTAATCAAATATTTATCATTATTTATAGATAATATATCATTTTATTTATTACCATATCAGTAACTGAAATATAATAACATCGTTTGTGTAAGTGTGGACTACCACCCGCACGAGGCGATGTTACTCTATTTTCATAACCACACCACATGTATAATATATATAATTATTTATAGTTACATAATAATTACTTTATTATATTAATATATTTATTTAAATATAAAATTTAATATAACTCCTTTAGAAAAATGATCATTAACAAATTGAAATATTACCCATGTGTACGTGCATCCTACCGTCTCAGTGATCTATAATACATCTATCAGAATTCCATTATTCATGATTAGTATTAATAGCATAATTAATAAATATGTAATATAATTGACTCATTACTATTGTTTTGGAGATAATGTAACTACATGATAAGTGCAAGAACCATTGATTTCATTACAAACCATGCATGATAAAACAAGGCAATTAACAATCGAAATAGTGAAAATAATAAAAGATCATTAATAAATATGTTATAATATGTTATAAGAAGATCATATGGGATATTATAAATATTATTAATGATATATTATAATCTAATAATAATTTTAAAACCAAAATACATGAGTATAGATCATGTGTAATGGAAATGAAGTGTGAGGTGTGAGACTTCTTCTCAATTTCCATTCATTAAGGTATACTATAATATTATGAAAAAAATAATTTTTTATGGTGTATATACTATACGTTATACATACAATATCATTAATATTTCATAATATACTATATTTTACATTTAAATATTATTTATTTCATATAATTTTATTTACCAAGAAAATTAGCATGTGGTAATGAATTTCATAACTCAATACCTTTCATTGAGAAATTTTACAACATTTTTGTCTTTGATATTCTATGATTATGTTTATATTGAATTTTAAAAACATTATGTTTTATAAACATTCATTTCATTTGGATTTAAATTTGATATGAGAAATTGATTTATTGGTTAATTCTCACTTCAACAATATTAAATTTTCAAGGGTTTAATTCACAATCGAATTATAATGGGGATTATTTATTCTTAAATTTACATTGAAGGTGATTATTTTCTCATTATTTAATAAGTCCATTAATTTTCACTAACTATAAATTTTTAATCTATTTCTAGTAATAGTTCTATTTTTCACTCGTTAGCGTATAAAATGTCTTAGAAAATGTTTTTATGAGAATCCTACTTATCTTCTATCATTGAATGTAAATTCATTTTCGTCAACAAACATGGTTTAAAAAAAATTCAAAAACTTATTTATGAATATAATTTTTTTTACGAAATAATTTTAAACCATTTTGGACTTTCTTGAAAAATGTTATAAATAAAATATTCACATGGTTTTCTAAATAATACCCATTAGGATTTTTCAGAAAATGTAAAAGGAACTATTATTTTATCACACTCAGCATGTACAAAATTTTATTTTTTCATGACCACATAATTTTTTAAAATATCATTTGTATGATTAATTTGAAATTTCAATGAAAATTTTTTAAATTTATTTTTTCAACATTTAGTTATAAAAAATTATTTTCATTGAAAAAATTCTATTTTCTTCAAGCAAGTCTTTAATGAAATTATTATTCTAATTCTATTAATCAGGGAAAAATATCCTTTTATTTTTATTATAATCCACTTTGTGTTTGTTGTACTAATATGATAATTATTAATTATATAGATCTTTTATGATAATTTTGACCAAGTAAATTATAGAAATTTAGTTCCATGCTTTATTTTTGTATTAATTAAATCTCCCTTGAATTAATCACATTAATGTGGATGGTAAAATCTCTAAAATAACTATATTATTTATCATCAATATGTTAATTTCCCAAAAAAGTAATCATTTCTAAATACGGTGTTCTACATTTAATATTAATTTTTTATCTAGGGAAATATTGATAAATCCAAATTATTTACTTAATACAAATATTTTATGATAAGGTACATTTTCGTTAATAAAATTTATCAGTAAATATATTAGCAATGATTCAGATATGTAGTTATGGGTGGTGCCCAAAATTATATATCCCCTCGATGTATCGTTAGTCTCATGAATAAAATTAATAAGCTAAAATTAGATAGGTTTTTACTTATAGTTTTAATATTTATACTAAATTTTCTTAATGGTAGAGGTATCAATTAAGAGATAAATAATGTTGTACAACAATTTATAAATTCTTCAACTAATTATTTAGTTACTATTATCACTGAAATTTTCAAAATGCTATTATCTTTTGATGTATTTCATTCTTAGTTTATTAATTAAATGGCATGTGTAATCTATTATTTACTTTTCCATATTGATTAATCCTTCTCTTATTATGGTTAATTTTTTATTAATGATGTTATCTATGGATGCATTTAGTTATTTTTTTATTCATTAAATGGAATGTTTGTTATGTTACATACCCTTCCTTTATTTTTATTACTTTTAAAATTATACTTGCCATGTTTTTAAAAAAATTGAATGATTGTTGAAGTATTTACCTTTATATATTAATTATTATTTATTTATTCATTATATATTCAAGTATAATTAACCCTTAATAAGTATTTGAAATCACCATTATTAGTTTTTCTTTTATCCACGATTCTATGATGTGTATTATGATTGATATGGTAGGATATTCTAGATGGAATAGTTTCATTCTTGAAAAATAAATATGTTGTAATTTATTTTTTCAAATATAATATGGGGCACAATTATGTATCTAGTTTACAAAGACTACAAAATTTTTTAGTTGTCCAATATGTAATTATGTGATTCTTAAGAAAATGTAAAAAAAGACTCTACGTCTAATTTATTGGGGTCAGGGTCACTACAGTTCCATGAATTATATATTCCCTTGATGAATAGATAAGTCACACGAGACAAATTGGTTTTCCAAAATAAATTGTTTTTTCATGTACAACTACCTATTGATTAAATTTTCTTTTCACAATGTGATGATGGTTCAGATAACTTGATGTATGGGATCATTGTATACAATAATAATCATTTTTACTCTTTATAATTCATCTATTATTTCCATGAGACTATTGTATTGATCTTATATAGGGATAAATTTAATACCGTAGTTTTTGAATAAACGGAATGTGTTTTTAATTATTTCCCATGTCATATTAATTATATATATGTTATTTACTCATGATAGTATATGATCTTTGTAAATCATACTAAGCATATAATATTCATAGTTATTTGTTTCCCATTACTAAATATATGAATAAATATATTATGAATAACATCAATGATTCATGAGTGTTTCTTTTACTATGTATTTATTATTTATAATGTAATATGTAATTCATTTATGTATCTATTTCTATTAGAGTACTAAACTGATCTATCTTTTGGGATGTGATCCCTTATATATTATACCAATGTAATAATGTAGACATTGCCTCCGGGTTACTATAGCAGAGGTTGTTTAATCACTAATTACCTAATTTTCATAGTTATATAATTATATTGGTACATAATACAAATAAATTATGATCTTAACATTTTGTAGTCTTAGGAAATAAAAATCAAAATAAACATTTAATTACATTGATAATATAAGATAAATAAACTATAAATATGAAAACCATATAATTTACACATAATAATTGATATGTCACACATTGTAATCATCATGGATTCCTATGAAAATTAGAAATAATATAATTGGGTGTGCTATTGGGCTCAAAAAGTGGTAGCATACCTAATAATCCAGCGTAACATAAACATGAAATATATTATATTTTTAGACTAAATATTAAAATTAAATACATATTAATAATTGTATGAACATAATATATCCATAATACTAGTATAAATAACTCACAAGGATAAAAAATAACTAATACCATTGGGATGGAAGGAATACTATTGGACATCATAACATACCATTATGACATCATTCTTAGACATCGTACATTAATAGAAAAGGTATACACAAAATTGAAAAAATATGTTATCATATTAGATCAATTGATTCAACTTATGGATATAAAATTTCACGCTCTAGCTATTATTAAATCATCATAATGATACCATCACTGAATCTTTCCAACACAACATGAATAAATGATTAAGGTATACACCAACTACCCACAATAGTTTGACATAAAAGATCTATTATTACAACACAGAGATATTTAATTTGAGCATAAAATAATAAAAAAATAATTCAAATGTATTTTTCAAATGAAAGGAAAGAATAAAATTCATAATAAATAATCCAATGTAAAAATATCAACCATATTGAAATAAGAAGAGTGTTAAAACTTCCCGAGGCATCCAATGGAATAACATTAATGATATGCACCCTTCAAAATAATTTTTATATTATATTATATTCACACATTGTATTGTCATGGATTTATGGGTAATAAAATTAGATAACACAATATACAATGATTGGGGGGGAATATCTCTTGTTCATAATCATAAGAAATATAATTAATGGAAATAAAACCTTTACGAATATATCAGTATTTGAGCATTAAATCCATAAGGGGTAAGGGAGACCATTAAATTATCCAAAATGATGGTGATATAGTAAGCTAATAATATAGAACCTAAAATCATGTCATTTATTAAGGAATATAAATTTGATTAAAAATAACTGAAAATAATGGAATCATATAAATAAACCCTTTCATTGAGTCAAGAAAACATTATATGAGCTATCAATTCAAGTATAATAAAATTCTACTAATTTTTAAATTTTTTTATAATTTTTTTCATTTCATTCCAATTATTATTAATCCTTTAATTTCATAAAGTACCATGTTTCATTCATTTATTAAATTTGTATAGTTCATATTGATAATTAAAAGGTTATTAGATTCATAATATATAAGTAAATTTTAGTATAATTATAATGATCAGAGGTTATTTTCTTATGGTTCAATACTATCAATAAGTATCAGGGTTTATTTTCCAAATAATTCCAAATATGGTAAGATCATCACCTAGAAGATATTTACTATTTATAAAATATTCTTTGACAAGGCTGTTTTTATGGTTAAAAATGAGTATGATTCTTTACTTTTAATTTCATTATTATGTCATGTACATTAACATTATAGTATTATAATCATGTAATTAATTAAAATTTTATTTTAAATTAAATAATGAAGTAAATTATTAAGAATAAACATGATGAATATAAGTTTATGGAAGTATCATAAATCACATATATTGTGTTATGCCACCACAGTGAGTAATATTTTTTCAAGTTAGTGTAAAAATAGAAAATAAAAATAAGTACATGAGTTTTTAAAAAAAATATATAATAAATAAGATATTATTTTTGGTTGACTTTTATATATTACTTATGTTATCAAATGAGTAATATAATAATTCTTATGAAATAGTACATTTTAGAGAAATTAATGTTTTAATGTAGTAACAGCTTTTGAAAATAGATTGGTGAAGTGTAATGGAATAAATCTCAAAATTTTTGGATCCAAATGATTCAAATACTATACTTATGAAATCATTTAAATAGATGAAGTGGATTTTTAATGATTTTTATCAAATGAGTCACAATTAAGAATATAGATAGAGGAATTATAACCTTTAACATTGTCTTAGAGTTTCCTCATTTGGATCATGATAAAATCCATTAGAGAAGGTTATTTTTGTCACACCATTGTAATAGAAATTTTATAAGGGAAAATGATAGAGTTATTTTGGTATAATATTAAAATAAAAAACATTATGTGACAATATAGTAATTTCAAAATTAATGGGTGCTCATAAATGGAAAAAATATGAAATGATTGACCATTTCTAATCCCCACATGAAATAATAAAATGAATAATTATTTTTGGTAAACTTATATATCACTTTTAACATTAAATTCCCCATAAATTAAATTTCTTAGTTATTTATAGAATTCTTAATGAGAAGTTAATAATAGATTATAATGTTCATGAATTTATATTTATATATTTACATTTATTTCATAATTATATTTAAAATAATGGAATCACCAAAATTGAATTACCCATTAGCACAATAAATGGTTTTTAACAATTTATTTGACTTTTTCGAGATTGATTATGCACTATATCAATGCTTCATAAGTTTTTTGGATATAAATCTTGTTATTTATATTAAAAACGTGAAAAATATTTTTGATTATTCATTATTGTTATCATTTAAAATAATAATAATAAACTATTATTCTTATCCGTATAATATATACATATTAATGATATTATTCTAACTTTTCTCACCTTTTGCAGGAATTTTTTATGAATTTTGGATAATTATGTTATTGTATAATTTTTAAAATCATAAATATACTTTAACATAATTGATTAATAATTTTATTTTTCCTTCATCTTGATAATAAATAAATCCCTTATTATATATCATATCAATGTTGTAAAATCGTCAATTTCATGGTATGACTATTTTTAGGTTTTTTCATATCATAAATGTCGAAATTAAATGATATGAGTAAATTTTGTGATGTTTGGTGAAGGAAATGACTCAAAATATAGAAATAACTATAGGATATGGTCTCAACTGTGAATAAATATTCATAATGTCAATATATTCTTGGATGAAACCATTGTTTTCCATCATAAAATAAAACATTTTTTAGAATGTGAAATGATATTCATGACATGAACATGGTTTTCTATGATTTTATGAACTCATTGTTATTTTTTGGGCATAACATACATCAATAGATTTGAAAATGTTCATTTATAATTCACACTGAGAATTAGGTTTATGCAAGTATATTAAATGATCCAATGCTAATTTATCTACACATTACCCACCTTCTAAAAAATATAAACCCTGGGCACATTCTAGGAAGTATTTAGTTTTCTTTTCCCCTTTTGTCCCCTCTCTTCGATGCCTAGACACCAATTTGACCATGTGATTCTAACATAGAGAGTTCTAACATGATCTAGATCAATAGTATTGTACTTTATATGATTATAAAAAATTTCATCCATGTTTTATAGATTAGATATAAGGTAATTGACATAGTATAATAGGATAATTGATGATCATTGAAAGAATCATCACCCTTATTCCATGATTTGGAACACGTACATCATTTGAACTGAGGTAGTTGTTGGTAGTGGATCTCCTTGGATATGTGTGATATTATCCTACATTTTGGGTGTGGTTTCTCTCATATATTGATCTTATAATTCTAACCATGATGTTTTAGAAATGGTTCTCATATCAAAAGTGGTTCATTTGATTCTGATAACAACCCTTATCAATATAAAATCATTCCAACTAATGCACATGTTTATACATTTTCATGGAATATTTTTTTGGCATGTGTGTATAGAACTATAAAACTTATTATTGGTTTCTAATCACATGTGGTTTGTTTTATTTATTACTCTTAGTTATATGATGTGAAACATATAATTCATCCTTTATCAATTTTTCGAATAAGCTATCTCTTGCAGGTTGGTACATATATACTCTCCCTCCTTAGAGATTTGAGCTAGACATCAGACCTCATAGACCTAAGATAGCATTCTATAATGATGTGTAAATTATATTTATATGGTTATCCAATGAATAGGGATGTTTTATACATGTCTAGTTGGTCTCCCATTCAACATGGATCCATTATAGGCTATGTGAGTCTCTATAGAGATGGTACATGTGTAATTCTTATGTGATATACATGTTTATAATCAATAATATTTAAAAATTCATGGAATATGTTAGTATATATTGTAAACATATGTTAAGGATGATCATTGGTATCCTACTAGTCCAAGTTCTCACACTATACTCTGGCATCTCGGTGCAACTATACGTTTTTTTACCAGGGGTATCGTAAATGGAAATGGCCCTACAATGGGTGTTGAAAATGAAAAACACAAGGTGTAGGGAATTTATATATAGAAATCAAACATTGATGTATTAGAACACCCACAGTTTTTTCTTATATAATAGGAAGCAATGTTGATATCATCTGTGATAGGTAACACTTAGTTTTCATGAACCTCAATGTAGTATTTATATTACATTGTAAACAAGACCATTATAACTATCCATAAAATTTGGTGGAATAAATACGAATAGAAAAATTTAAAAATTATATATGATGAATAGAAAAAATATTTAGATAAATAAGTGCATATATATTATTAAAGTCTTTATAGGATTTAAATTTTTTTCCGAAAAATTATTTTATTTAAAATAATAAAATGTGGGTTCTTACCTTAAGAAATTTTATTTGAACAAATTAACATCATTTTTTGAATCAATATATCCAAATTATCTTAGGAAGAATTTATAGAATTTTCTAAAAGTATAATTTTTGATTGAAATGGAAAGGTACTGTTTCATTAGAATTTCTTTTCATATATGTAGTATAATTCATTATATAATTTTTTTAGAATATTTTAATCTATAATATGATCAATAATTTTAGTAACAACCCAATATAATTCATCAGAATCAATTTCATGTTATATTTTTATATAAAATCGTTTTATAATTATTTAAACGCTTTCTTTAAAAAACAATTATTTTTTCATGCCCACGATATAAATTTTATATTAAATTCTTCCACTTATATGAATTGAATATGGAAACATTTATTCAAAATATTAAATGATAATAATTAATATTATATAAAAAGTTCAACAAAATTTTTTTTCCTAATGAAAATTACAAATATTAGAAATAAATTACTGCGATTAAGGATAAAACGGGATTACCAGGTGGCCAAGACGATATTTTAAAAAGATAAGGGTTAAAATGTTATAAGTACATTTTCAATTCATATTGAATGGATATATTTCAACCTTATATCTTCTATTTTTTATAATGATTCATTTTATAACCTTTTAGAATGTCTAATATTGGGGTATAAATTTTTATAAAAAATAAAAGTGTTTCCTCTCCCCCATTTATAAAAGGTCTCACCTCTTATATCCACTTTATATTTAATATCTTATTGGTTTTACCAATCTAAACCCAAAAACCTTCCCCACTTCCTTCCTAATTTTCTTTAGTCCATAATTTGATCATAAATAAAATCTATGTAGACATTTGGTATAATCTTAATGTTGATGTGTGAAAATGATGTATTTTTCTCAACCGACCATATTTGTTTTATTTTATTTTTCAACATCCTTCAAATCTTACTCAATATAATGCCCTGAGAAATTAATAGAGGAACATAATATTCAATAAGATATATTAAATGAAACACCATGATTATATGAGAATGTAAAACCTAAATATTTTTTTATATACTTAAATTTAATCAAATATAATTTCTTATAATGTTTTCTTTACATTGTATTCTTAGTTTAATAGAAATAAGATTATATAATAAAATAATAATTATTCAAACTTGACCATTAAAAAAATTCCATTGTAATTTCTATTCTGAATATTAATAATTTAATTATGTATTTTTTAAAACATTTATAAAATTAATTAAATGGATATCAATTGATTAGGAATAATATAAGAACGATTTGAATGAAATTTTTTTTTCTGACAATCTGTATTTTTCTAAAAGGCGGTTTAGTCATGCTTTCCATAGAAATCTAAAATTATTTTTTTACAAATTTAAGAAAATTTATTTAAAAAAATAACCTAATTTCATAAATATAATTTCACAAATTATCTTTTGGTGAATTTATGAGAATTTTCTAAAATGTTTGTATTTTTTAATAATTAGTTAAAAGCACTAATTATTATTGAAAACTGTATTTTTTAAATGATTTAGAATGTTAAATTATTTTTTCAATTGATTTTAAATTTAAATTAATAAAATTTTAAATTTATTAAACAAATATTTTTATTTTTAATAAAATTTCCTTTGAAATTTTGATATAATAATTTTTCAATATTTTGAATGTTTCTCTTTAAAAAACCACTTTTTCGTTGTGTCTGTGGGTTTTATTTTTAATTGAATTCTAAAACATCAATGAATTTAATTTGATAAAAATGTATTAAGTATTTTGGAAAGAGAATAATAAATATTATTTAATATTTTCAACATATTTTGTGGTCATAATATAATCATAAAATCTTTAATAAGTTAATTAACATATTTATGGTTAAACTAATGTTTTATACGTTACATGCGTTTGTCGTAAATTTTGTTTTAAAAACACATATAAGATTTTTTTATAAATTTTATTTATTAATTAGTATCATTGGGTCTTAATTATTTAATAATCATCATTTTATTTTTGGATTATTGGATATATTTCTTATGTTAAAAAATAATTACTATATTTGAAAATAAAACTCTAAAAGTGAGTAATCCTAAAATATAAGTAATAACCTGATTGAAAAATATGTTCATTTATGTGTAGATGTGAATCAATAAAACTAATTCCCTTCAATTAATTATTTATTAATTTTAGATAAACATTGTGTGAGATTGAAATCCCATTATTGAATAGTTTTGGGTATTAACCAAAATGTCCCTCCTCCACAATTATAAAATAGAACTCACTCCCCCAATTACTTACACCTATCAAGATGTTTATATTTACTAAAATCTCCGAAAATAACTCCTAAAAACACATATACACATTATATAGCAATGTAGTTTTAAAAAATTTGTATCCCTAGGGTCCTTAAGAAAGGACGAAAATGCGGTTTAACTAAGAGAAGGTTGTTGTCTTCATTAAGAACATTTTGTTTCCTTATTCTATTACAACTATAAATTCTTTATTAAAAAATTAATATAGTAACTATATTAACTAAAATATAATGATATTTTTTAATTTTTATGAAAAAATATTTATCCTTATCTACTTAAATAAAATGGGAAATGAAATATCCCGTCATGTGTAGGACAAACTACCACTTCACAAACAGATGTAAATAATATTCTATAAACACTTATTAGGGTTGTATATAATGAGTGATTTAATGGATAAATTTAAATTTTTTGATATAATTATATTTCTATATTTATAATGTCTCATATAACTTCTTCTTTTCTATTCCATTTAAAATCAAATAACGTTAATCGCGTGTACAGTGGACTTCCACCTCTTTAAGTTATGTGATTCATTTTTCTAATATTCATTTCAAGGAAAAGGAAAACGATAAATTTAATTACTATATGTGATATATATGAAATGATATAAACTATTTAATATTAATATACTATACACTTACATTCCATTGAACCATAAATGGAATGACTTTGTCCCTCTTACATATATAGGACCTACCATCTCCATGAAGCGATGTGATTAACTTTTATGTAAAATTTTAATGTTTGGTTCAAAAGATGATTCTAAAATAATAATATTTAATAAAATTAATATAATTCTAGATATTCTACAACTATATTTTATGTAAAAGAACAGGAACATTAATGACAACATGTGCATGAGAAAATAAAGAAATTAACTCCCAAAATAATGAAAATAATGAAATATTATTTATAAGGCCCCAGCCTTAAACCATACTTAATCTTGAGTTATTACAAGATTACACATTGAGGATCTTTTCAGGTTTAGAGTTTTAGAGAATTAGATCATGAAACTTGCATTACATTCCACATTTAAACAAAGTGGTTACATAAAAGACAGTATTCATTCTTCCCATCAACGAAAACATATTTAAAATAAAACATGGATTCTTTCTTGACACATCCTTGACACTATCATCACATCATGTACCTTTCCCTTGACCTGTGAAAAACATTTCAAAAACTTGGGATGAGTATAAAAAGCTCAGTAAGGGTTATAAAAAAATGGAAAGGAAACATGAGTTCATATATATATAAGAATGAAATCATACTTTACCCATAAAACATAGGCACTTTAACCTACCTCATCAAATCATGAATAAATCATAGAAATCATAAGACATAAAGGTAACTTGAGGCATTCATAACATTCTTACGTAGGGAGTAACCCTCTTGGTTACGTTTGGAACACCCATCACAGTATATTCCCTAAATATCTTCAGAGAAACCTTATCGTTTCACTCCTTCACATTACCCAATGCATTGGAGAGCTATATCGGGCTCACCTGCCCTTAGTTTATCACGGAACCACCTGTCTTCGTAATGATGCCCAAGAACCTCAACATAATCGTATCACATAAAACATGCATAAAGGAAACATAACATTTCCACCTTTCAATAACAAGATATCAATACAACACATTGACATAAATACATTATGAAAACCATTTTCAATACCAAAATAAAAGAAAAGTAAAACATGGTATTTATTTTTCTTTTAAAAAAAAGGTATGGCTTGTAGAGGAAGCCGAAACTCAAATAATGGTCACGACGGCAGAGCAGTTGTTGTCGCCGCATATGTACTACAAAAACATTCCCTTTTGTCGTTTAGTAAACGCTTCGTATAAAAAAGATTCATTTTGAATAAACGTAAAAGTCAAAGGGGTTTATTCACCATATAAAAGAAGGTTGTGTATAAAACAAAATATGCCTCAATGAAAGGAGATTGAGATGATGTCCCATACAAAGACGGTATCCTTGGATTAAGGATAAATCAGTTATATAACTATGTGTGACAAATGAATACACGAAATATAAGTGGGTATTAAGTGTAAAAAAATCAGAGGACATTCACAAATAAACATAGAACGACATATTCAAGGTGTACAAGTTTATCCAAAAGAATCGAAATTGGGTTAAGAAGTTTCCTTGCAAAAATTAGACAGCCTAACGGCGTCACTTCAAAATTCAGAAAAAGAGTTGATAAGAGATATAAAGGGGATCTCATTACTTGGACATAAAATTTACATCAATAAGTATATATAAGAAAATATCCCAAAATAATATTATGTGAATTAAAAGACATAACAAAATAAGTCTTTTAAAAAGAGATGGGTGAAAGGTTCCCTTACCGACATGGGTATCTTTCGAAACATACGCCCCGTGAAAGAAGGACAATACAAAATTGATGTAAATACTCATAAATGAAATAATATTACACAATGGGTAAAATAATGGTCAGTACATACACCACTCAAAGGAAATTCTGGCAAATGTAGCATAAATCTCACGGGAATAAAAGTGAGATGAAAAATCCCTTACGAAAACTCGGCAGCCTAACGACGCCACTTAAAACTTCAAAAAATGGATTTATGAGATCAAATAGGGTATCTCATCACATTAAAAAAAATTTAAAGCAAGAGGAATATAAAAGAACATCTCCCATCATAACAAAGAGGAGCTTAAAAGAAGTGACATAAAGGAGAGTACTTAAAGAGAAAAAGAGAGGTTAGATCTCTTACGAAAATTCGGCAGCCTAACGGCGCCACTCAAAACTTCCAAAATGGATTGATGAGAGAAAATAGGGTCTCTCAACATATGAACATAAAAATTACAGTAGGAGTAATATAAAATAACATCCCAATCATAATAAAGATGATCTTAAAAGAAATGACATAAAAGAGTGTACTTAAAAAGAAAGAGAAGAGTAGGATCCCTTACCTCGGGTCCGACTTGACTCGACCGTTCTTTAACATCCTGAATAATAAACTTGAGTTAATTTCCACTTTATTAAGAACCTTTTTCTAGTTCATTATTCCTGTTAGAGCACTTATTTCCATGTTATAAACATTATGTAATCATTTAAGTTAATAATGTTTTTTCTGTCGATATACGGTTCTTAAGTCGAAAGTGGACTTCTTACAATTACATGTTGTTCGTGTGGTCAAATGTTCATTATATCCAGAATTATATTCATGATTTGGATATAATATATATCATATATATCCATAATATACATGTATTTATAATATTACATAATCATTTAGAGGTAAGAAATGAAATGCACCGTTCATGGAGACGGTAAGCCGTACGTACGCATGAACGCTACTTTCATTTCTATGTCATATTAATGGAATTAAAACTAAATGAGAGGTATGTATATTTTAATTCCAGAATTATATTCATCATTTAGATGTATCATTCATCATATATATCCATTATATACATGTACTAATAGTAGTACATTACATTTGGGGATAAGAAATGAAATGCACCGTTCATGGAGACGGTAAGTCGTACGTACGCATGAACGCTACTTTCATTTCTATTTCATATTTTTATGGAATGGAATAATAATGATATAGAGGTATATTATAATTCCAGTATAACATCATATATAATAACTTTAAATCCATCCTTTATACGTCCCACATATGGCATTAACGAATCACATCACTTTGAGGGGGCGGTAGTCCACACTTCCTTAAATTAAGATATTGCGTTTACCCATAATGGGTATGCCCAAAATGAAAAATAATAAAGATTAAAGAAAAACATAAACATATTATATATCTTATATAAATATAGTTTCATCTTAATGGCCACCTTTGAAGGTGTTAAAAGAATGTTGAACAATCATCGTTTTAGGAGGCCAAAATTGACCATCCACGGAAACAGTATGTTCTTTAACCATTAGATGTAGGTGTGTGAAAGTGTAGCTATAATAAATCTAATAAAAACATCCTAGTATATTGATTATAATGGAGTTGTTACAATAGAAATGAATAAAAAGAGTTTAGGGGGTTGGAGAAGCAAAATAAAACAAAAGGACTCAAGTGAAGACATTACCTTAAAATCGGGTAACTCTCTTTGGTTTGAGCTCAAAGGATTCCTTGGTAAGACTTATGCACAAAGTGAGGATTCAAGGATTAATAGAGTGAAGTGGAGAGACAAAATGGGCAGAGTTTTTCCGAGCCAAAGGCTTTGGGAGTGTGGTTAAGGAGGTAGAGGTGGGGGCCTTTTATAAGAGGAGAGGAGGGGCACTCTTGGAAGGTAAAGCAAAATCTCTTTATTTTAAAATGGTATTCGGATTTAAGAGGTCCCGCATTTATGTGTTTCTAGAATAAGGTGATAAGGGTTAGAAATACACCCATCCAATAGGTTTTGGCCATGTTTAGGTCTTAGATATTACATTATCTTTCCATTTTATTTAAATCGTTAAATAATGAGGTCATCGTTGCATCATCATGATGTCATAAATAATTTAATTTTATTAATGTCTAAAAATTATAAAAAAATACTATGATGTAGGAAATATTTTTCTCTTTCCAATGAATATTTATATTCAAAAATCGGATTTGTATAGCCCCATGTAAAAATTGTTTTAGTAAAACATTTCATGTTTGTCTCATTTTTACTTTAACTTTAAATAAAAAGATATTAATGTCATTTTCCAACCAAAGTGGCTTCATGGGGTCCCCAAGTTTCCCCATGGGTTTTCTTGGTCGTCCATGACACATCCAATGAGGTTAGGACATGTGTCAAGTTCATTTCATATTATTAAAACGTTATTTTTACCTTAAACTACACTAATTACCTCTAATCGCGATTAAAAACATAATAAGTTATTATTCACCAAAAAATTATTTTTATCCCATTGAACCACATTTTACTTCTTAATGACAACCATGTATGTTGGATTTTTGAAATTCAAAACACAAAGATGGCAAAATTTCATTTAAACGGAAAAATCAGTTTTTATAAGTACCACTTAGTGGTTTCACTATTCATCAAAATTGAAGTTTTTCAGAAAAATCCCAAAAATTCACCCAAAGCTATATTTGATATTCTGAATTTAAAAATGAAGCCTATTTTACAAAATTCAAAACATATAAGTCACATTAATTAATTTAATAATTAATTCCCGCTGTCAGAGCAAATAGCGTGTTTTTATGAAACAATATGTATCAAAAGATTGACACTAGTTTAAGTCTGATTTCAAAGTGAAATTAATTTCAATGACCACTATTGGATTTAATGGTAAAAATATATTCTAATTTTACTTTAAAACCAATTCAAAAGATAATATAATTATATAAATAAATTATATTAAAAAGAGGTTTTGAATTAAAATACAACATTTTACACTATTCATTTAAAAAATGAACTTTATCAGAATGATACCAAAAATTTACACAAAGTAAATTTTGATGTCCCAATTCTTAAGAAGAGTTTTATTTGGTCCAAAAGGATGTATAAGAGTGAACAAAACTATATTTAATGACGGTTCTCCATCAAAAGGCGATAAGTGAACCTTTAGTGAAAACTAGGGCATAAATGCCTAAAATTGAATTCTTTCTGTCTTTTATGCCTTTATCTTTTATTGGATAAATGTAAAAACATTTAAAAACATATATAATCATATTTTAGTTATTTCTATCCATTCCCAACAATACAAAGGCAACATGTTAACTACCATTTAAAATAATATTATTTTATTATTAGAGTGCAACGTAAGATTCCCAAGAAACTCGTTGTTGCGTGTTGGGTACGCCATCGAGCATAGCATCCCCTTTAAAGTCATATTAATATTTTATTCCCAAATATGGATAAATATGAAAATTTCATATTCATTATTTACCTGGGGTGTTACATCCTTCCCCCCATTTGGGAATTGCGTCCTCGCAATTTTTAAAATTGAGCTTGGAAACATCCTTGAAAGTCCCACATCGAAACAAGAGTCGGTAAAACAATCACTTCAAAATAAGGGAAGATAAGTATAGAGGTCACCCAAGTTAACCCATACTAGGATTCCATGTATAAAAACATGGACATGGAAGAAAAAGAAAAGGGTCATGTTCTTGAGAGAGAGTGATAGTAAACATGTCTAGGAGAAAGTTAACCATAAGAAAATCACAAACATGTGATGGGTTAAACGGTATTCGATTCCCCAGTAGGAAATGTTAATAGACAACATTTTTGTTTTAAGATAATTTTTATTGAGGAATTTATTCATAAGGAAACATAATCACTTATCATGTTGACTTTCAACTTTTACTATATTCTTTAATCAAACTCATATTTTTTTCCAAAATACGAGTATATAGGGAGACTTGTTCGCATTAAGAGTACAATAATCAACTTCTAGAGAATCACCTAATCCAAAAAAGAGAACTATATACATCCCATGTATTTAGGCTTTAACCAAAAACAAAACCAAAAAGGTTAGTACAAGGTCAGATAATCCAGAAAAGGATAACTCATTAAAAATAAAATCTATGCTTAATCTCTCAAATTTGTCCAACAAAACCCAAAGTTCAACGAGGACCATCCGATAAACAATTTTTCCATAAAATTCTTCAATGTAAAACAATCTAAGATTGAAACCCAAATATTTTAAGGATTTAGTCACATAGTCTTCCCAGTTAAATCGTAACATTTATCTCTAAACAACATCAGTTGCTCCTAAAGTCTCATAATGAAAAGTAATTAACCTAATCACATATCCTCCACGATAGGTTATTCATTTTCATAAATAACCCAAAATAAACTTACTCTTAATTCATAAAATCATATAACTAAAAATAATCAGTCAAACTAACCAGGGACTTCACGTAGTCCAGTGGTAGGCGATAAATACCAGTCGCACTTTGGTTTTGGGTTCGATTCCCGCAGCTTTGTCCGACGCGATGGGTAGTCACACGGTCTGTGTGTTGTCCTTTTTCCAAAACTATATAATTCTTAAATAATTCCCCAAAAAGAGATAAAATCATCAAAAATGATCATAACATATTTTAACCTCAAGTTTATCTCATGCCTTTCATTTTCCAGCATATCATATAATAACCCATAATTATCTCAAAAGTAAGGATCATATAAACTCTAATGGTTACCTTTATAATTATTACCTGAACTTCCACATCGATTGGTCATCTCGTACATGATGCATTACAGAACATACCAGGGTTCAAGTGATTGATCATGACTCCTTGATATTTGGTTTAGAACAACCACGAGTTTCCTCATTGAATCATCCATTTTATCTAGTATCTTAATCAGAGAACCACCATAGTTTCCTTCAAACCTGTTGTCTCTTTGGTGCCTGCTAGATCCATCCATTCACTAAAAACAGAAATGTCAGTGTGAGTATATCAACAAAACCATCATGTACTAATGAGGAAGGTAAATACTAAGATATACTTACTCATTCACTTTATCTAAAACTAGGACTCTTTCTGAAATCCTAACCATTATGGTAATGTCACTTATGCTTAAAGAATACCCTAACCTCTAAAGATATCTAAACCGACCTCTGATACCAACTATAAGGCCCCAGCCTTAAACCATACTTAATCTTGAGTTATTAAAAGATTACACATTGAGGATCTTTTCAGGTTTAGATTTTTAGAGAATTAGATCATGAAACTTGCATTACATTCCACATTTAAACAAAGTGGTTACATAAAAGACAGTATTCATTCTTCCCATCAACAGAAACATATTTAAAATAAAACGTGGATTCTTTCTTGACACATCCTTGACACTATCATCACATCATGTACCTTTCCCTTGACCAGTCAAAAACATTTCAAAAACATGGGATGAGCATAAAAATCTCAGTAAGGGTTATAAAAATATAGAAAGGAAACATGAGTTCATATATACATAAGAATGAAATCATACTTTACCCATAAAACATAGGCACTTTAACCTACCTCATCAAATCATGAATAAATCATAGAAATCATAAGACATAAAGGTAACTTGAGGCATTCATAACATTCTTACGTAGGGAGTAACCCTCTTGGTTACATTTGGAATACCCATCACAGTATATTCCCTAAATCTCTTCGGAGAAACCTTAACGTTTCACTCCTTCATGTTAACCAATCCATTGGAGAGCTATATCGGGCCCACCCGCCCTTAGTTTATCATGTAACCACCCGTCTTTATAATGATTCCCAAGAACCTCTACATAATCGTATCGAATAAAACATGAATAAAGGAAACATAACATTTCCACCTTTCAATCATAAGATATCAATACAACACAGTGATATAAAAACATTATGAAAACCATTTTCAATACCAAAATAAAAGAAAAGTAAAACATGGTATTTATTTTTCTTTAAAAAACGGTATGGCTTGTAGAGGAAGCCGAAACTCAAATAATGGTCACGACGGTGGAGAAGTCGTTGTCGCCGCATACGTACGACAAAAACATTCTCTTTTTTCGTTTAGTAAACACTTCATATAAAAAAGATTCCTTTAGTATAAACGTAAAAGTAAAAGGGATTTATACACCATATAAAAGAAGGTTGTGTATAATACAAAATATGCCTCAATGAATGGAGATTGAGACGAAGTCCCATACAAAGACAGTATCCTTGGATTAAGGATAAATCAGTTACATAACTATGTGTGACAAATGAATACATGAAATATAAGTGGGTATTAAGTGTAAAACAATCAGAGGACATTCACACATAATCATAGAACGACATATTCAAGGTGTACAAGTTTATCCCAAAGAATCGAAATTGGGTAAAGAAGTTCCCTTGCAAAAATTAGACAACCTAACAGCGTCACTTCAAAATTCAGAAAAAGAGTTGATGAGAGATAAAAAGGGGATTTCATCACATGGACATAAAATTTACATCAATAACGATATATAAGAACATATCCCAAAGTAATAATATGTGAATTAAAAGACATAACAAAATAAGTCTTTTAAGAAGAGGAGGGTGAAAGGTTCCCTTACCGACATGGGTATCTTTCGAAACATACGCACCGTGAAAGAAGGACAATACAACATTGATGTAAATACTCATAAATGAAAGAATATTACACAATGGGTAAAATAATGGTCAGTACATACAATACTCAAAGGAAATTGTGGCAAATGTAGCATAAATCTCACGGGAATAAAAGTGAGATGAAAAATCCCTTATGAAAACTCGGCAGCCTAACAGCGCCACTTAAAACATCCAAAAATGGATTGATGAGATCAAATAGGGTATCTCATCACATTAAAATAAAATTTACATATAGAGGAATATAAAAGAACACCCCCATCATAACAAAGAGGAGCTTAAAAGATGTGACATAAAGGAGAGTACATAAAGAGAAAGAGAGAGGTTAGATCTCTTACGAAAATTCGGCAGCCTAACGGTGCCACTCAAAACTTTAAAAATGGATTGATGAGAGAAAATAGGGTCTCTCACCATATGAACATAAAAAGTACAGTAGTAGTAATAAAAAATAACATCCCAATCATAATAAAGATGATCTTAAAAGTAATGACATAAAAGAGTGTACTTAAAAAGAAAGAGAGGAGTAGGATCCCTTACCTCGGGTCCGACTTGACTCGATCGTTCTTTAACATCCTGAAAAAAAAACTTGAGTTAATTTCCACTTTATTAGGAACCTTTTTATAGTTCACTATTCCTTTTATATCACTTATTTCCATGTTATAAACATTATGTAATCATTTAAGTTAATAATGTTTGTTTTGTCGATATATGGTTCTTAAGTCGAAAGTGGACTTCTTACAGTTACATGTTGTTCGTGTGGTAAAATGTTCATTATATCCAGAATTATATTCATGATTTGGATATCATATATATAATATATATCCAGAATATACATGTATTTATAATATTACATAATCATTTAGAGGTAAGAAATGAAATGCACCGTTCATGGAGACGGTAAGCCGTACGTACGCATGAACGCTACCTTAATTTCTATGTCATATTAATGGAATTAAAACTAAATGAGAGGTATGTATAATTTAATTCCAGAATTATATTCATAATTTAGATGTATCATTCATCATATATATCCATTATATACATGTTCTTATAGTAGTACATTACATTTGGGGATAATAAATGAAATGCACCGTTCATGGAGACGGTAAGTCGTACGTACGCATGAACACTACTTTCATTTCTATTTCATATTATTATGGAATGGAATAATAATGATATAGAGGTATATTATAATTCCAGTACAACATCATATATAATAACTTTAAATCCATCCTTTATACGCCCCACATATGGCATTAATGAATCACATCAATTTTAGGGGGCGGTAGTCCGCACTTCCTTAAATGAAGATATCGCGTTTACCCATAATGGAAACCACAAAGGTATGACCAAAATTAAAAATACAGAAGCTTAAGGAAAACATAAACATATTATATATCATATATATATATAGTGTCATCTTAATGGCCACCTTTGAAGGTGTTAAAGGAATGTTGAACAATCATCGTTTCAGGAGGCCGAAATTCGTCATCCACGGAAATAGTATGGTCTTTAACCATTAGATGTAGGTGTGTCAATGTGTAGCTCGAATACTTATAATAACAAAATGCAAGTATATTTATGATACTGGAGTTGTTACAAAAGAAATGAGTAAAAATATTTTAGGGGGTTGGAGAAGCAAAATAAAACAAAAGGACTCAAGTGAAGACATTACCTTAAAATCGGGTAACTCTCTTTGGTTTGAGCTCAAAGACTTCCTTGGGAAGCCTTCTGCCCAAATTGAGGCTTTGAGGAGTAATAGAGGGAAGTTTAGAGACGAAATGGGAAAAGGTTGTCCGAGCCAAAGGCTTTGAGAGTGTGGTTAAGGAGGTAGAGGTGCGGGCCTTTTATAAGAGGAGAGGAGGGGCACTCTTGGGAGGTAAAGAAAAGTCACTTTATTTTAAAATGGTATTCGGATTTAAGAGGTCCCACATTGATGTGTTTCGAGGATAAGGTGATAAGGGTTCAAAATCCACCCATCCAATAGGTTTTTGCTATGTGTAGGTCTTAGATAATACATTATCATTCCATTTTATTTAAATTGTTAAATAATGAGGTCATTGCTGCATCATCATGATGTCATAAATAATTTAATTTATTTAATGTCTAAAAATTGAAAAACAAATACTATAATTTAGTAAATATTTTTATATTTCCAATGAATATTTATAGTCAAAAATCTGATTTGTATGACCCCATGTAAAAATTGTTTTAGTAAAACATTTCATGTTTGTCTCATTTTTACTTTAACTTTAAATAAAAAGATATTAATGTCATTTTCCAACCAAAGTGGCTTCATGGGGTCCCCAAGTTGACCCATGGGTTGTCTTGGTTGGCCATGACAAATCCAATGAGGTTAGGACTTGTGTAATGTTCATTTCATATTATTAAAACATTATTTTTACCTTAAACTACACTAATTACCTCTAATCACGATTAAAAACTTAATAAGTTACTATTCACCAAAAAATTATTTTTATCCTATTGAACCACATTTTACTTCTTAATGACAACCATGTATGTTGGATTTTTGAAATTCAAAACACAAAGATGGCAAAATTTCATTTAAATGGAAAAATCAGTTTTTATAAGTACCACTTAGTGGTTTCACTATTCATAAAAAATTGACGTTTTTTCAGAAAAATCCCAAAAATTCACCCTAAGAAATATTTGATATTACGAATTCAAAAATGAATTATATTTTACAAAATTCAAAACATATAAGTCACAATAATTAATTTAATAATTATTTCCCGCTGTCAGAGCAAATAGCGTGTTTTTATGAAACAATAAGTATCAAAAGATTGACACTAGTTTAAGTCTGATTTCAAAGTGAAATTAATTCCAACGACCACTATTGGATTTAATGGTAAAAATGTATTCTAATTTCACTTTAAAACCAATTAAAAAGATAATCTAATCATATTAATAAATTATATTAAAAAGAGGTTTTGAATTAAAATACAACATTTTACGCTATTCATTAAAAATGAACTTTATCAGAAAGATACCAAAAATTTACACAAAGTAAATTTTGATGTCCCAATTCTTAAAAAGAGTTTTATTTGGTCCAAAAGGATGTATAAGAGTGAACAAAACTATATTTAATGATGATTCTCCATCAAAAGGTGATAAGTGAACCTTTAGTGAAAATTAGGGCACATACGCCTAAAATTGAATTCTTTCCGTATTTTATGCCTTTATATTTTATTGGATAAATGTAAAAACATTTAAAAACATATATAATCATATTTTAGTTATTTCTATCCATTCCTGCCAATACAACGGCTACATGTTGACTACCATTTAAAATAATATTATTTTATTATTATAGTGCAACGTAAGATTCCCAAGAAACTCGTTGTTGCGTGTTGGGTACGCCATTAATCATAGCATCCCCTTTAAAGTCATATTAATATTTTATTCACAAATATGGATAAATATGAAAATTTCATATTCATTATTTACATGGGGTGTTACATTATTAATGAACTAGTAGTAAAATGTTATAAGAGGTTAATATATAGTATTATTTATATATATTAGTGTCATTTATTATTATATTTATAATAAAAATATATTTATTATATATTAGGTGCAGGCACATAAAAAGGATGTCGAACCTAGGGAAGGGGTTTGTCATGTCACATTTACTTCAATGAGACATATTTCTTATTCACTACTTATTCCTTTGTTTGGTGTATATTATTCCACATTGGATATGTTATATCATGAATCTGTTTTTATTCATGGTATTTAATGTTTAATTTGATTTTATTTCTTTCATGGGGCTTATGTGTAAAACGTTACTAAGGTGGTAAGGGTGTATTTAACAATATTGACATTATTCTAAATTGTTTATTCATACGTCTCCCTGGGGGTAATTATTTGAAATTTATATCTTAAACTCAATCAATATTAATATAATTTGGTTATTAATGAACTTTTTAATGTAATAATACAATTTTTCTTTTTATTGGTATATAAAATAATTCAAATTTTTTGAAGAAAATCTGATCTAATTTCACTATTTAGTCAAAATTCATATTTCTTCCAAATCCATGTTTTCAAAAAAAAAATAAAAAATACTTTTTACAATATTAAAATGAATTATTAAATAAATTTATACCCTTATTTTACATTATATAAAACGTGTTTGAAAGGAATATTATTGACTTTTTAAAAAGAGGAACTTTTTACCCTTCTTACATCAATGTGAAAATAATGTCTCTTAACTTATATGACATGTGTGAAATTTCCGGCCATCATGACCACTCATTTTTAAGGAATATTTTTTATATTTATATGTTTTTATAAAATAAAATGAGCTTCAAAATATATTTTTAATTTCTTTTATAAAAAATTTTTATGTAAAAAATCTATTTTCCTTAAAAATTATTTTAATGACATTTTTATCATATTTCTACTCATCAACAGTAAAAATGCTTTATTGTAGTTATGATCCCCTGGGGATATATGTTATTGAAACCATTGATATTATTTATCAGGAGGGTTTTTATTTAGTTCTACTAGGGATGTAAAGTTTTATTACAATCACTATATTACTCCTTATGGTTTATGATTATTTTTATTGATTGTGGTACGTAATAACATTTCATATGTTAGTTTTTCAATAAGAATGTTTATGTTGATTATGCTATGACAATTTTATATGATTAATTAGTTAGAATTATTATGTGATGTATAGTGATAATAATTACATATCCCCACAATGCAACAACATGCCTCATGATATAAACTAGTTTTCCAACATTAGTGGGTTTTGCCAATAAATTTAAACTCTCTTATGGAAGGAGATAATAGAATGATTATGAAATATGACATTATGAATTGAATCAATATGAGATAATTTATTGAGTTCTATGTTATTATTTTATTATTTTGAATATCTAATGATATGTTTCATGATCATGTGAGTATTTATATGGATTTTTTTGATAATTATTTATTCATATAATATTAGGATCATGTTATTATTTAAATTTATTGTGTGCTTGTTATTTAATTTGGAATACTAATTATGGTTATTTATTTTTGATATATTCCACTGTATGCATAGCCTTACTGAGTATCTAATCTCACATCTTTCTGATGTTTTATTTTCTATAGAATACTAGTACTTTTTTTATTAATATGTAGGGATATATTACAGAGAACAATGGAATTATAGAAGAAAATACTTTATGTATTTTATGTTTTTAAATTCAATTTTAATTTAAATTATGTATTTTTTTTAATAAAAATAAAATTTTTGGGCCTTTGTGATGTGAATTATTATTTCTAGTTTGAACATAATGATGTAACCACTAGCTCTAGACTACAAGGGTCAAGGTCATTAAAGTTTATATCATATAAAATTTAGTAGAAATATGGGGAACTAGTGTAACATCCCAGGTAAATAAAGAATATGACTTTTTCATATTTTTTAATTGTTGAATTAAATATTAATTTTACTTTAAAAGGGTTTCTATGTTCGATAACGTACCTGATACGCAACAACATGTTTCTTTGAAATCTTACGTTGCACACTAATAATATAATATTATTATTTTAAATGGTAGTCAACACCGAGCCGTTGTATTGGTAGGAATGAACAAAACTAAATAAAATATGACTATACATGTTTGTTAAATGTATTTACATTTATCCAATAAAAGTTAGAGGCTTAAAATGGGAATGAATCTAATTTTAAGCATAATTTACATTAAAAGGCCGGTTTGTCGCCTTTTAATGGAGAAAACTTTTTAAATATAGTTTTAGTCACTTTAATACATTTTATATGACCAAATAAAATACTTCTTTAAAATGGGGACCTCAAATTTTACTTTTTGTAATTTTTTGTAATTTTTCCGATAAAGTTCATTTTTTAATAAATAGTGAAAAATATTTTATTTTAATTCAAAAGTGGATTTTAATATAATATATTAATATGGTTATATAATCTTTTTAATTGGTCTTAAAGTGAAATTAAAATATATTTTTACCATTTAATCCAGTGTGGGTCCTTGAATTAATTTCAATTTTAATTTGGACATAAACAAGTATCAATCTTTTGATAGTTATTGTTTCTTAAAAACACGCTATTTTTTATAATGGGAAATTAATATTAAAGATAATTAATTCCAATTACATTTTTTAAATTTCGCATAAAATATATCATTTTTGTATTCGAGATATCAAATATAGCTTAGGTTGAATTTTTGGTATTTTTATGAAAACCTTCAATTTTTGATGAATAGTGAAACCACTTAGTGGTAATTAAAAAAACTAACTTTTTCATTTTAATAAACTTTACCACTTCTGTGAATTTAATTTCAAAAATACCACCTACATGGTTGTCATAAAGAAGTAAAATTTTGTTAATTAAGATGAAAATAATTTTTGGTGAATAATAACTTTTGACTTTTATTTACCGCGGTTAAAGGTAAATTGGTTAATTCAAGGTAAAAAGAATATTATAATAATTCAAAATTACCATAGAACTTTTCCAAACATTATTGGTTGAGTAATTAACGACCATGGTCATATTGAGGTCTATTTTGGGACCCCATTGAGCCACATGGGTGTGACAATGACAATTTAGATTAATTAATTTAATGTAAAGACAAAATTGACATTAACAGAAATATTTTAGTATTTAATTTTTATATGGTGTTATATATGTCATATTTTCGACAATAAATATTCATTTTAATGATAAAAATATTTCCTACATCATGGTATTTGTTTTGTTATTTTTAGACAACAGATAAATTAAATTATTTATGACATAATAATGATGTAGTATTTACCTCATTAATAAATAATTTAAATAAATAAGATTATAATGATTCAAATAATATCCAAAACTTGTCAAATTATGATTGGATGATTTTATTTAGACCTTGAGTCATCTTATATTCATCTTTAATGATTTGTGGACCATTAGAAACCAAATATAATTATATAATAAATTAATAGTTTTACACTTTCCTAAAGAGACCGTCCTCCCCCTTATAAACGGAGACCACTTATAACCAATTAATCACAACTCTCAAGCCATTTGGCTCGTCAAAACTCTGCCCAATTAAGATCCCTACATCCCTGTCCTCCCCCTAGAAGCATTATTTAAGTTATAAGGCACTTCAAGAAGTCTGTTTGGTTCAAACCAAATGAAGTTACCGAAATTAAAGGTAACGATTTCTCTTAAATTGTTTTCTTTTATTTTATTTCTCCAACCCCTAAACTATTTTTATTAATTTATTTTGTAACAAAATGAGTATCCTAAATATACTAGTATGTTTTTATGAGAATTATTCAAACTACACTTACAAACACCTCCATCTAATGGATGAAGAACATAATGTTTCTAGGGATGGAAAACTAATGCCTCACGAAACGATGATTATTCAAATATCTCCAACCGCCTCTCATGGTGGCCATTATGATGGAACTGTATTTATATATGATATATATTATGTTTTTTTTTATTTATTCTTCTTTATTTTCCATTTATAACACACCTTTATGGTTTCCATAGTGGGTAAATACGATAATCTCATTTGAGGAAGTGTGGACTACCACCCCCTTAAAGTGATTTGATTCGTTAATGCCATATGTGGGATGTATAAAGGATGAATTTAATGATATTATAGATGATATTAAACTGGATTTATAATATACCTATGTGTAATTATGTTTTATTTCCATTAAAATAAGAAATATAATTGAACGTAGCGTTCATGCGTACGTACGACTTACCGTCTCCATGAATGGTGCATTTCATTTCTTACCTCTAAATGTTATACCCTATTATAAATACATGTATATACTGGATATATATGATATCCAAATCAGGAATATAATTCTGTATATAATGAACCATTGACCACATGAACAAAATGTGATTATAAGAAGTCCATTTTTGACTCCAGTACCAAATATCAACAAAATGGGTGTTATTAACATAAATGATTACATAATGTTTATAACAAGGTAATAAGTGATATAAAAGGAATAATAAACATGAGAAAGGTTCTTAAGAAATTATAAGTTAACTTTAGTTTATTATTCAGTGGATTAATGAATGATCGAGTCAAGTCGGACACGCGGTAAGGGATCCGACCTCTCTTTTTCTTTTCAAGTACTCTCTTTTATGTCATTTATTTTATACTCCATGTTCTTATGTGGGAGTATGTTATTTAATATTCCACATACTAAAATTTTTATTTTCATATCATGAGAGACCCCCTATTACTCTCATCAATCCATTTTAATAATTTTTAAGAGCCACTGTTAGGCTGCCGAATTTTTGTAAGGTATTTTCTTATCTCACTTTTAATTCCATGAGATTTCCTTTTTTCGCCACTTATTCATTGCATGTGGTGTATTGTGTACTTCCATTTGATATATGTTATCACTATTATCATTATATTACTGGTATTATGTGATTCATTTTGTGCTTATTAACTTTTGGTCATATGACTCAGTTGATTACAATGTGGTAAAGGGTTTCGTCTCACTTTGTATTCCTATGAGATTCATGCTATATTTGCCACTACTTCCTTTTTTGTGGTGTATGTACTTTGCATTATTGTAATATTTATGTAATATACTTTCATTTATTAGTATTAACATCTTCATTTTATGATCCTTCTTTCATGTGGCATATGTTGTGTAAGTTACCGAATCGGTAAGGGAACTATTCACCCTCCTCTTTATAAAGAGTTGTTTTTGTTATGTCTTTTAATTTACATATTATTATATTGGGATATGTTATTCTATAACCATATTGATGTAAAATTCATATCCAAGTGATGATATTCCCTTTTTTTTCTCATCTACTCATTTTATGAATTTTTAAGTGACGCTATTAGGCTGTCAAATGTTTACAAGGGAACCTATTAACTTCAATTATTTGGGTTCAACTTGTACTCATTTAATATGTCATCCAATGAATATGTGTGAATTAACTCTGATTGTTTTACACTTAATATCAACTTATATTGGGTGTATTTATATTTTCACACATAATTATGTGATTTATTTATGCTTAATTTAAGGATACCATCTTTATAAGGGATTTCATCTCAATTTACATTTCCATTGAGACTTCATTGTTGTTATGCACCAATTCAATCTTATATGGTGTATATAATATCCTTTGACATATTATATCATGAATCGCTTTATTCTCATGATATTATAAAGTTCTTATTAAATGTTATTCCGCAATTATTTGTATTCAAGAGTCTCTCATTTTGTTAAGAACTCTTTAACAAAAATATAATTTTTAAATGTTTTAATGATTTATCATTCTAAACCATTATATTTAATGTCCATGTTTTAAAAATGGTTTTGAGTATTTATTTATATTTACATTAATATTATAAAATTATAATTCCATTTAATGTTTCAATGTGTTATGGGACAATTTGATTCACAAATCTTTTTTTAAATTGTTTTTGAAGATGGATTGATTATTTCAATATCAGGAAATTACTTCTTGTGATTTCAAATGAAATGTTATTGGTGAAATGATTATATTTGAGATATTTTATGTGTTATGATGGTACTTGTACATTTTACGGGTTGTTACATGATAAAACATAAGATGGGTGGTACCGTGAATACCAGGATGGGTGGTTACGTTATAACCTTTAATGAATTGGGTATGGAAGTCGGACGTATGGCTATTCCATTTAGTGATATGTGTGGAAGTCGACCATATGGTTATTCCATTTAAGTATGTTTATGTGCCAAGTTACCTTTATAAGTTATGAGTTCTTTATATGGGTTTTATGGTAATCTTTTGGTTACAAAAGGGTAAGTAATGTTCTTTTATTCAGTTAAGAGTATTTACTACTTCGTAAAGGTGAAAAGTATTACTTATGTTAAAGTATTCATGGTTTACTTGTTTTTTAGAAAAACTAATAGTTTTACTTCTTTGTGTATCCCTTACTAAGCTTTTTATGCTCATCCTAAGTTTTTGAAATGTTTTTCACAGGACATAATGTGGAATAGGGTCAAGGATGGGATCATGTAAAATTTGTGTTGTCTTAAACATGGAAATAGACATGATTTTTTTTTCAAGAGTTCAAGTATTGTAAAAAAATGGATATTGGGTAGAAGTGTCTACATTGTAATATTTTTAAATGTAATAGTTATGGCCTAACTCTCTAAAAATCTAATCCTAAAATGATCCTCAATGTGAATTATTCATTTAATTGAAGACTATGTAATGTTTTAAGGTTGGGTCCCTATAACTAGATTTCAGGAATAATATATTTGTAAAAAAACCTATGATAGGATTTGAGTATAAATATAGAATAACATATTAATATTCTATAGAGGTAGTCATTATGAGGTTTCCCCTACATTATATCCATGTTTGGATAACCTCAGTGCATTTCGAAATTACACAGTTTCACCTAGGGGTAATAAAATTGATAATTGTGCAATGTAAATTGAGTTAGTCATCACCTAGATCATGACCGCAAGCCTTACTAAATGACTTGGTTAACACTCATTAAGGATATGACTGGAATAAACCACATTTTCTTTGCATTCAATTATAAAATATTTTATATAATTATTTTATTCAAAATTTTGTTAATGAAACCATGATTATGGTTATGAGATTTTTCATACATAAATCATTCAATTTATGGAATGCATTTCACTAGTTTTAGACCATTAATTGTGTTTCATAAGGATATATTTTAATTTAGTGTATTCCCTTTTTTATAAATGTATCTTAATGGATGTAATAGAAACTGTATCAATTCACATACCTCATGATCAGATATCATTGATAGTAAGGAAAATGAAACTAGATATAGAGTTACATATTGAACTATTCAAATTTTAACTATACAGGGGTAACTGACTCATGTAACGTGAAATAACCATTCCCTTAAGGGTAGCCTGCTGATCCACCATGTTATGTAAAAATGTTATACCACTTTATGCATCAAAATATTTCACCATTAAAAGAGATGAAAAATCCATTTTTAGGTATGAAATTGATATGTTCTTTAAAGAAGATATTTATTTCTTTGGAAATAAATGAAAGGGAGAATTTTATAATGGTAGAATATCACCACTAATGATATAAATAATAATAGTGTCCTTTGGATCAAAAAACAAAGGATGAGGAGGAAATAATGGTAATGTAGTTATTTTTTTACTGTACTCTTCTTGGCAAAATATTTTCCTCATGAGAAAAGAGAGAATAAGGAGAAACTATTTGTGAGAATAAGATAAATGGAAGATGAAAATGTTTCTATGTATGAATCTATCCATACAAGGTTAATAAGGAATTAAATGGATGATATAAAAAATAAAATGATCAAGACTCAATGTTTCCTGGATGGTCTTAAGAAATTCCTTTCAAAGGGAAATACTCTCCAAAATATTCTTATCATATGAGGACATATTATCTTGTGATATAAAGATAGATAAATACTTCTCCATGTTATATGGAATATATGGGATGAATGATATGGAGAGGATGAGAGAGTAAAATATATATAATGTGAATATGGGAAAAAAGGATTCCACCAGACGTGATCATTGTAGAATGAAACTCTATTGTTATTATATGATGGTAATGGGATTTTCAACATGTTTGGGGAGAAAGGCCACTATATCCATGTTTGAGGGGGACATAAAGACATTTTCATTGTTCAATTCTTCTATTGTAAGGATATAGGGAACTATGAAAAATAATTCCCCCATATTTACCAGAAAATACCAAGGATGATGTTATGATATCAAGGTTATATGTATTATATTAAAACACCCAAGGGGGAATGATTAATGTGTGTGTGTATTTGGTTTCAAAAATTATGTTTAAGAACTATTTTATCAATAATCGTTTCTTTGTAATAATCATGAAACCGATAAGGATTATACTATAGTAGTATTTCTGTGAGGATTTAGAAACATTTGTTTAATACTACCAAGAAAATTGATTTGGTTAACAATTTATTTTTTTTGGAAAACATATGATTGATGGAATATGAAACTTAATATTTAATTTATGTTTACATAATAATTAAAAATATATTTTATAGTATAGTATTAGTGTCCTTGAAATTGATTATCTATTTGAGAGTTTATGTTATCTTTACTGGAATTTATTACAATTTTGGATTAATATAATATATTCAATAACCCAAAATTCTATTTTTTCAAGCATGAATGTTTTTGTTATTGTTTTATTGTAATTAAAATATTAATTTTTTAAAATGTGACATTAATATCCACATTATATTTTCTTGGAAGTATAATGTTAATTTAGAGAATCTTCCTTTAAATTTTTTTCATTGAATTTATTCAGACATATTTTTTTTGAGTCTTAGGGTTAACTATTTATTAAAAAGAATTATGTCGAAATTTATGAGTTAATAAGTAGGTATTATATGTTAATTTATTATTTGATAACTTATAATAATGTTTTTCATCTATGAAGATATATAAAGACATGAGGAATGAATTTTCAGTAATTTATAGATATTATGATCCTTTCAATGTAAATTGTAGTGAATCAAACATAAAAAATCGTACTCGATATTGAATTTATGAATTTTATATGAATTTCAAATTGATTAAATTGAATAAAAATTATGACATTAAACTTTTCAAGTAAGTATATTTATTTATCCGCATATTCTAGATGTTAACTGAGTTCCTCAACTCTAGAAAAATTATCTTGAAACAAAAATGTAACCCTCTTACCGTCATTTATAATGAAATTATGGTCCTTTAACACATCATGTATTTATGGTTAGGTGGTAAATAAACTTTCTATATCATTCAATTTCTAGAGAAAATTTTTTTCTATCACTTTCCATATTTATTTATTCATTTATTTCATTCCCATAATTTCACATCCCACCAGAAATTTGTTACATGGAATCCTAGTATGTGTTATTCAATATGACCTTTTTAACTTCCCTGAGAATCTTACCAAGATGGTGATTTAATGAAAAAAATTACAATATCAGTTTCCAATACTGATATTTTATATTTTGAAACCCTTCATTACCAAGATCAAGATTAAATTTCAGGAATACAATTTATTTATGTTGTATATAATGTATCAACTAGTGATTTTTAAACAGGAAAATTATATTCATTAACATATAAAAAATGAATCAAAAATATTATATTATAATTTAATGACTGATTAATTTACAATATATTTATTCTAAAATAAATTCAATCTCAATAATTTATTTAGTTTAATGCAACATTGGTTTTAAAAGACACATGACACTCTATAAAAAAATTATTATTTAAACAATATCATTATAACATTTCCATTATGATAGAGGGTACTAATATGACTATATATAATTGTTTTAAATTATTTTTTAATGATTTATAAGATAATGAAATTTTTTATCTATTTATTAGAATTAAAATAATAACCCTTTGACTGGATTTTGTTTTTTCTAAAACATTTTTTTAATAGGTGGTTTAGTCACACATTATAAACAGGATATAAAATAAAATTTTAACATAGGTAGAAAATTTATTTTACAAAATAATTATTATTTTTTAAATATATATTCCTAAATTATTATTGGATTAATATTTTATATTTCATAAGAGATGATTTCTTTTTTAGAGATTAATGAATAATGTTGATTTTATTAAAAAGTACCAAATTTTTTAAATTACAGAAAAAGAAAAATTATATTTTAAATTCATATTAAATTAATATTATTTAAATTATTAATTAATTAATAAATATTTTTCATAGGAATAAATTCTATTTTTATTTTTATATAATAACATTTCAAACATTTGAATGTTTTTTGTTGTAAAATCATTTTTTCCGCTTCGGTAGGTTAAATTTTAAATTGAATTTAGATACTCTAGTGATATTAAATTAATATAATGTATTACATATTTGGAATAATAATAATTATTATATTTTTAATAAGGTCATAATAATTTTTTATTATAATAAAATATTTTATGGGGTTATGTTTCAAATTAAAATTTGTGCGATACATTCTCTTGAGTTAAAATTAATTTTTCAAAATAATTGATTTCTTATTTATTTATAATTTATTATATAAAAAATATAGGACCAAATTATCATATATAAATCATTTTATTTTAGGATTAATGGATAAATTACCTTGGGTTAGAAAACTAACTACCATAGTGAGATCTAAAATGGTTATAGTTGGTAATGATAATTGTTAAGGAATATAATTTTGAAAGGGAATGTTGTTATATGTGTTGGCGGTTTGGATAAACATTTTCATATATCCAATCCATTATTTATAAATTTTAGGCACTTTTAGTGAGAGTTACTTCAAATTATTGTATAATTTTTGTTATTTACAAAAATTACATTAATCCTCAATTTTAAAATGGTACTCACTACTCTAACTTATTCAATTCTCGTATGATGTTAGTATTGTACAACCATTGAAAAAATACCTCAAAAAAACAATTATCCACATTATACTACTTTTGTATTCCAAAAATTATATCTCTTTGTTCTTTAAGATGGGATTCAAATGGGGTTTCTCTAAGAAAAGTTAAATGTCTTCATTATGCTCATTCATTTTCTTTCTTGTTTACCACATTAAATAACGTTTTGACACTAAAAATATAATGAAAACAGAATGTAATATATAATGAGATGTTATTATTTTTATTTGATAACATTAATCCTTATTCACATCCATTAAATAAGAAATAAAATCATAAATATTGTGTATGAGTGATTACCGCCTCGCGATCTGATGTAACTCATTTTCAATCAACACTCCCCACAGTTGGACTTAACAAATGATTTAATATATATATATAATATCTATGATATAATTATATTTCTGGTGTTATGATATCACATTAAACTTCTTACATAAAATTCCATTTAAAATACAATAACGTCGTTGTAGTGTACACTACCACCTCCCGAAGTAAAGGGATTAATTTTTCACTTATGCTTTATATTAAAATTAATAAATATAAATATAATTCATATTTATGATATATATGACTTTATATCAATTATATAAAATTAATATATCATAAAAATCCTTACACATTCACCCTTTTAGGGAATAACATCGTTTCTCATGCATATGTATGAATTACCATCTCTCTTAAGCATTTTTCTTCATTCATTATTTCAAAAATTATATATTTTTATAAGGATGTATCTAATGAAAAGAATATTTAAGTTTTAAAATATTTATTTATATAATTGATCCATATAATATATATAATAATCATAACAATAATTATAAAACACACATGAGAAATTAATTCAATTAGCACATGAAACAACGAGAAAAATAAAATATTATGAATAAATAGGTGGTAAAATGATATAAAAGGATCATATATTGAATGATATATATATATATATATAATTGTGGTTATGTAATATATGTATATTAATATTATATTTATTTTTTAGGTGGCTCAGATACAAATGTAGGATGTTGAACCTGAGATAAGGGATTATTGTCTCACTTTTACTTCTGTGAAACATTAGACATATTCAACAATTATTCATTTTTGTGATGTATTTACTAAACCTTTGGAAATTTTATATCTATGATTTATTTATATTAATTTATTTAATGTTTTCATTAGAATTATATCTTTTATAGTGCTTATTATTTAATCATTACCACTGTGGTAATGTTGTATTTCACAATCTCATCATTATTCAAGATTATTTATGTTTAATTCTAACATGGTGCAATTATTTTATATTTATATCTTAAAATAAATATATATTAATATCTTTTGGATAGTCCTGATATTTTTTATGTAATATTACCTTTTCCACTATCATTGTAAATTTAATTTATTGAGAAACTATTTTTATGAAAATCCAAATTTATTATCCATTCGATTGATAATCCATTTCCTTCCAAATCCATGTTATCTAAAAATGTTTTCATAAATTTTTTAAAATTTTTCTAAAATGATTAATTAATGAAATTTTTTCCATTTTTTAGTTTTTAAAAAATAGAATGAACGGAAACATCTTATCATTTTATGAATGAAGAACTTTTTATTCTTTTCCAATATTAGAAGACGAATGTTTTATAAATTATACAACAGGTACATAATTTCCCACCAACATTACCACTGAATGTTTTAAATATTCCTTTATAATTTTAATGGTTATTCTCAAATAAAATTTGTTTCAAAATATTATTTTTATATTTTAATTCTAAAAAATATGTTCAGAATAAAAAGGATATTTTTTCCCAAAAATTTTTAATTACAGTTTTATGGTTTCTCTATCTATAAATGAAACAAACCATCGTTTTACTTACGATCCAATGAGGATATGTTTTATTTATAACATCATTAATATTTCTTTGTATGGTGTATGATTATTTTTAGTAGGAATGTATAATTTTACTACCATTCACCATATTACATTAGACTATTTATAAGGATAATTATTTATTGACGAAAGTACTGTAATTTTGTATGTTATATTTCAATATGAATATTTATGCTTGTTATGTTCAAATAATTTAATTTTAGTAATTATTTATACTTATTTTTTAATGGGGGGCTTGGAGTTACAAACCCCCTTGATGAATCAATAGGTGTTAGGAGACAAAACAATTGGCTAAATTAAATGGGGTTTTAGCAATAGCATTAAATTATCTTGTGAATGGTCTTTAATGTATATTCTGGATGTGTTTCATTATGTATTCCCTCACTATGGGATCAATTATTTTTTTCATGTGATTATTTCATTATAATGAATATAAATGGATATTATTCAAGATCATCTGATTATTTATATGGATTTAATTAACCATACATTATTGTTTCAATATTATGGCCACATTATTATTTACATGTAATGGGTTTTAGTTATTAACTTTTCTATTTTTATTAAAATTATTTATTATTTAAATCTTCCACTATATGAATACACTTAATGAGAATATAATCCCATCCCATTATTTTGTTTTATTTACCACAAGATACCTAGAAGTGTTCGTTGATTTATATGTAAGGATATGATAAGGGGAATAATGTGTTTATCGATGAAAACCATTCTTCAATTTTGGATATTTAAAATGTAATGTGAATTCCATGTATTTATATTGTTTACCAACACTTATAAACTTTTATGTACATTGGGATGTGATTGGTTATATCTAGAGCTAACATAATAATGTAACCACTTACATTAGTCTACTAGGGTCGATGTCATTAAACTCAATCAGGATGATATAATAACATATATATCTATAACATTATTTGATTTTATGATTTTTTTTAAATAATATAATTCTATTTTATTTTCCATCAAATGGGAAAATAATTGTCATTTGTTTGTATGGTTGAATACCCCTCACAAAATGATGTAATTAATTTTCCATCATCACCTATCATGGTTGCTCATGATGATGGATTTATTATTTATATATCATAATAGAGAAATATTGAACATTTTTGAGAATTAATATGTCATATACCTTCTTATCATACAATCCATTGAAAAATGAAAGTGACATTCTTATGTATGGACGACTACCTCCTGACGATGTAATGTGATTCAATGTTTAATACCACATGTCATGGTTGAAATAAGTAATTGAAATTAATGAAATAAATTGATATTTATGACATTATGATATTTATAGAATCATAAAACCATACTTACCTTCTCTCCATCATACTTATGGAAAAATGGAAATGTCACTCATCTGTATATAAGGATTATCGTCTAAATGAATATAACATAGTTCATTTTTCATAACCATCATTAATGATTTTTTAAAATTAAAATTTATGTATAAAAATGATAAATATTTCATGATAATTATTCTTGAGATGAAAAAATAATTACATATTTGTCTATAATCCACATAACAAATTTATTTTGGAAATATATACTAAATTTCTTCTAAATATCCAACATGAAACTAAATGATTATGTATGAAATATTATAATAAAAAAATAACTTATAAAAATTTCTCATTATAGTTTATAATTATCTTTTTTATATTAATCAGGATAATAAATAACACAGGAGATGAATTGGGATCGATGTAAGGGATCTCTCTAAACCACCCTTTCATTCACGCTATTGAAAATACCTCTCTAACCCACATTATTTATCTATTTAATGTTATTAAATGATAATAAATTATGTATATATTTTTCAAAAATAAATATTTATCCTATTCTACAATCATATATTGATAAATACCTACAATATGTTCGTTTCCAAAATTCCATCATTATTAAATTTCCTTTGATTGAGATATTATGAATGATTATATAACCAATTTTCATTCAATATGTATTTCTTATGTTATTCCTCGTAATTGATTTCCATTTTGTAAAACACATAAATCATGAAAATTTTATAATGGGTAAACACATATATCACTCCAATTAATTGAGTAATCTTTAGTCACATGAGAAATGATGTATGATATTAGGGAGTAAACCTATGACATTATGGGACTTCATCTATGATTTTAATTATCTTAGATGTTAGAATTTTCTCATGTTTATGTAATTTTTTGTGATGGAGACACATTTATTAGGTTACCATGATCATATGATTAATTTTTTCTTTTATTATGAATCTATTTGATTCAACATGATCTATCTATTTTATTATATCATGTTATACATTTGACTCACCTGTTATGTTTCTTTATCATGTTTATTACCTTAACAAGATTTTCATAAAACACTTTTCTTTTATATATTCCTAAGGATATCTATGAATATTTATGACATCCAATTGACTTTTTTGTTCATTATGATGTATAAAATAATTAGTTCAGGTTTTAGGATTCCTTTTTTTGTTCCATTAACCTAATATTCCAAGGACACAACTTCCTTTGCTATCATTGTTTTATATTAAGGAATTTTTATGTTATAAATATTGAAATAGTCTATTTAAACATGTTTGGGTCTCTGTAGTTGGTATAAGGGGATGATCTTATTATTTTTACGGAGTTAAGACTATAATAATTTACTAATAACCCTATGGTTATATATAAGGACAATTCAAATTATTGGGAAGCATTATGGAACATTGATGATAGGTAGAGTGATTACATTTTTAGTAATTACATCCATGCCTGAAAGTACAAGCTTTTGTAGCTGTAGAATAGTTATATCTAGGGATAATACCCATAAAAAGGGTGCATTATGATGGACTCACTCATCATCTAGTGTATGAAAACATAACTTGTTTCATACCTAGATTTAATCTCCCAAGGTGGGATATTCTTTCAAGATTCACAAAACACTTCATGAACCATTATTAGGGATAGAAACAATTTATTATGTTTGAAAACATAATAGGTAAAATTAATATGGACAACCAAAATTGAACCCTAGAACATCATAGGTCATAATATATATATCATTTATAAATTTTTCCCACAATTTTTATACATTTTCATTTAAAACATTTATTTTTATTTGTATTATCATCATGTTTTTATTCTCTTAATTACATGTGGGAAATAGGAGAAACCCACACACAAACCAAAACTATAGGAAAGGTGATCACTAGCCCCATGATATTCCAAATATTAATGGATATAGGGAAGAAAAATTCATGGAATTATTATCTATACTTACTCATGTTATGAACAATAACATTAATAATACTTACTTCCCTTATCCTCATTAGAATGATCAAGTTGTAGTTATTTTTTTTATGAATCAAAGGCCTCCAACCTTCAACAGAACATCTAATACCATAATTATGAAATAATATATTTAATTGATTGAGATGATATTTTTTTTATTCTAATGCTTTTAGAAAGATATTTTTCTACTAGTTATTCATCTTATTGAGATACAACCCACACAGTTGTGGAAATTGATCATGTACACAAATTCTATAGAGTATATTTATTCAATGGAATGAGAAGACTTCCAATTTTTTTTTAATATATATTATCCCAAAACTCCCCATCATAAAATGGGAATGGAATTTCACAATCGGAAAGAAAAAGTATATGAGTCTATCATGGCGTAATAAGAAAATATCAAATGGATTTCATGGTAAACCTCCTATATTGTCAACACTTCTAAATGTAATGAAAACCAATTCTATAGTGGTTTAATGAAAGTCCTCTGAAACTATTTGATGATTTGAGGTTTACATAGTTATAAAGAAATTGTATGTTGTTTCCTAGAAGTTGGTATAGAGATCTATGACTATTTGTGGTCTCATAGGACTGGGTAAAAAACATGTAAAATTTATTTTTCATCAAGGGTATAAAATGATAAATCACATAGATGAAATAAAACCCAACATTGTAATTATTAAATGTGGGAGAAGAATCATTATAGAAGCTGTCTATTGGGAAGTACGAGATGGTTCAAATATTGAAATGTGGGCCATCAGAAAATCCAGTTCTAGATGGGAATGGAATAAACTTGTAATAGAGAAGTAGAAGATAATATTTATATCAAAACCCAACATGTGGTGCAATGTTTCAACTATATGAAAGATTCAAATAAAAAAATACAGTTCTATAAAATAACGGTTATTGAATAAAATAAGTGGAAATAACCACCAAGGATACATGGAAGGCCATATTCCATCACTACCACTGATTTGGATCCCAAAAATTATACAGTGAATGGTATCTAGTTATTCAATAAATAATATAAAACATACTTATTTATTTAAGTTCTACACACTCAATAATATCTTTTATTCCTAGTATAACTATTCAATAACCACTTTAAAACATGGTGGCTGGCCTATCTATGAGTGAAAATATGTAAATGGATGCATCCCATGTATTTTACTCGTCCAAAATTAGTTTATGTGTATCGAATCATCCAGAAAAAATCATCTTACTACCTATATTTAAGTTTTACACTATATTGGGAATATATTTTTTATCCACCTATAAATTCAACATCAACTATTGTGAGAGGGATATCCCACCCACTTCTCATGTCATAATCCAGTTATATACAAATATAATGAGGGGGGCGAGTCTCTCCATGAATATTATGTTCAATCGTGGATATTATTTCTTTAGGAATAAGCATATATAGTCTAAATGATGGAGATAAAACAGAGAATCATACTTGAATACATTCCAATAATGAGGGATTATACTAGTGTATCCCTCAAATTGTTGTATGGACTTCCCCATGTCAAATAGATTAAGTTATCAATTGAACATATATATAGATCTATTCAAATATATAATTCTTCTTATATAATTTCCACTAATGAGTTAGAAGAGCTGAAGGAGAAATTAAAATATAATTTTGAAAAGGTTTTTATATGACTGAGTGCTACACTATGGGGTGTACATGTCCTCAACATCAAGAAGATATAGGTTTCAATGTTCCTCGATATAGATTTTCATTAACCAAATAATCATTATAAATAACTAGTATCCTTTCCATAGAATAATGACTTAAATGAACAATTATGTGGAGCCCAATATTACTCTAAGGTGGACCTTTGATCCAGATATCACCAACTAAATTTGAAGAAGGATGATATTCCAAGAACTACCTTTCGAACAATTTTTAAACACTATTATATGATAATGATTTATTTTGGACACACTAGTTTATTAAAAAAACATTAAGGACATAATAATTAGAGTATTAATACAATACCTCTAAAAAAATTTCTTATTCATTACATATTAGATTCTAGTTTACTCTAAATGCATGTAAGTGAATGAAGATCATGAAACTGCCATTATAAAGGATTTTAGAATGGAATATATATGTGACATGTTTAGTAAATGTGTGTTTTGGATGAAGTAAGTAACATTATTGAGGCATATTATCACCAAAAGGGATATTTTTGGACCATTATAAGGTTAAGGTAATTTCAGACTGGCCTACACTAGTGTCTCTAATGGAGATCTATAGTTTTAATGGGCTAGCTTGGTATTAATAAAGATTTATGATAATTTGCTAATAATTTTCAAACACACTAACCAATATAACATGGTAGGAAGTATTGTTTTTTTGGATCAGTGATTGTGAAGTGAGAATTAAGGTGTTAAAATTAAGGCTTATGATATCACTATTCCTCACATTACACTCAAGTGTGGATCATTTTATGGTATTCAGGGATGATAAAAATAAGGTAGTGGGATGTGTATTGATGAATAATGATAAAGAGATATCTTATGAAATAAGGCAGGTGAAATTTTATGAGTATAACTATCTAACACATGATCTGGATATGGATACAGTTGTCTTTTGTGGAATATCTATATAATTTTTCTATATTGGGTAAGTGAGACATATATATTTTCCAGAAGACCCTAAAATATATATTTATAAATAAGGGGAAAAATATTAACCAAATATTATTGTTTGAGATAAACAAGTACTATGAGTGATCATCCAATCATCATCATAGTAATAGGAAAAAGTGGCATATGATCTATGTAAAAAGGATCTTGTGACATTATTTGTGATTAATATTTAAAAGGATACAATCTTCTTATAATTAAAAAGGATAGAGATGGGAATCATCAATGGTGGGACATCATCCTTCCTATCTCAAAAGAATGCTCAAACATCCAATTTGAATAAGTTAATAGAGGCTCAAAGAGATAATGTGAAAACATAGAATAAGGTTTAATCAATGAAAAAAGGTAAATCCATGGAGTAAATAATTAATGAAGAATGATTTGTAAAATTTTATTCAAGACCTTGTGTAACATTAAATAATTAGATAAATAAGGTGTTGTTTAATGGTCCACATATCTCGACCTTATCCATCAACCATCAGAGCAAAAAAATGTATCGTGATCTATGATTGCACTATTGGTCGGTTAATATAAAAAATGTTATCATTGAATATACATCAATGTATCTATTGTGTTAGTAAGTGATGGATATAAGGAAAATTTATAAGGGTATTATGTAACCATTATCCATACGTACATGCAATTTAGAAAACAACACCCTAGACATTGCCTTTTGTATTCTATTGTCATCAAAAAGAAATAATTACAGATGGGTTTTTTGGATCATCATACCATTAATACATACATCATTTCAATTCTATAGGACTTATCACTCAATAAAAATGCATCTAGTTAATTCATAGAGTTTGAGAGGCTATATGGAAGATGAATATTGGTTCTATCTGACCGATATCTAAGATTTACCTATAATTTAGAAAATACCCTCCAATATACTCTAAATATTGAGTTGGTCTTTATTAAGACTTATCACCCCAAACCGATGGCTAATATAAGTGGAATTTGATAATATTGAAATATATGTTGCTATAATGTTTTATGGAATTCAAAGGATAATGGGATCAAACTCCTCTCTTGGTAGAGTACTTTCAAAATAATATCTTCCACTCAAGAATCCAAATGTATCCCTAGAAATATAATTATTGTATGAGATAAAAAAAAAGCTTCATTTTTAGATAATTCTTGTGAATGCGGGCTATTTAAGACCTAAAATTAATTAGTAAATGGTTGAAATGGTCATGACCATTCAGAAACACATTAAGAATACCCAATTTCTTCATTATAGATATGATGAGAACAATTAATGTGACCTAGAGTTTGAGTTATGGGGTAGAATTATTTTATATATATCTCTACGGAATAGAATAATGACATTTAGAAGGAAGGGGAATCAATGCCTCAATAACGTTTTCACATTTTGATATTTCCGGTCACATCGGCTTATTCCCTTATTTAATACTACTCCCACCAACTCATTATAATGTATATAATGTATTCCATATATCTCTCTTGAGTAAGTGCATAATATTTCCCTCACATTTACAAAATTCTGTGGTTGATCAGCTGGAAAATTATATCTCTTATTATGAGAATATGATGAAAATCTTGGATTTATGGTTAATGTTCTCTGAAATAATTTGAATCACCTATAAATGAGATATTTAAGAATGATAAATCAAAAGTGGAAACATGAGAACTATATAAAGCAATTAAGTAGAAGAACCATCACTTGTTGTCACCAATATCTATAATAGGAAATGTAAAAGGTGAAATTATTTATAGGGGGAATAATGTAAAATGTTGTGTTTTTTTTAAAATATGATAAATCTATATCAATAGCATATATGACACAAAAACCAAATTTTTAATAATCTTTAATATATTATGTAATGTATCGTATTTTTTGTGTAATATTTTGTTAAATATTATATAGAATTATTACGAGACCAGGCATTGTGACGACGAGTGATTCCAAGGCCCAGAGAGCGCCAAATAAATGATTGAAATAAATTAAACTTTTATATAGTTAAAATGAGGGGTTTTCTTTAGAATGTCAAACAACATTTAAATGGGTGGTAAGATCAGAAATCTGAGGGCACTTTTTCGTTCGGAGAAATGACTTTACCTTAGTTGGGGCCTAACATTGACTGGTGTGGGTCAGCTGTAGGAGTTAGTTTTTGGAAATTTTAAAGGAAATAAAATAAATCAATAATTTATTTTATTTTAAAAGTCTTCATAATGAAGAGAAACTTATATTATTTAAAATAAAAATGATCTAAGGGTTACACTCAAAACTACAGAATGCACCCTAGACTCATCTAGATCATTGGAGAGGAGCTGCCTTGGAGAGTTCATGACAAATGCTGATGAACGATGACACGTTGTTCGTGCGCATCAAGATCAAATCTCAAATGATGACCAATTTTTTTATTCATCCATGATCTAGGTAGGGGTTTTGTTTTTTAATTTTTTCTTTCCATGTTCCTTGATGAAATGTCTAATTTGGATTAACCCACGAATAGGTTGATCTACAAATCGTGTGTTCTCACGGGAGAGCATTATTTTATGTTTCTTTTGGGATTTTTGAGTATTGTTTTTATGATAATTGTTTTATTATAATTTCATTCACCATTAAACCTAATAATGGGAGAAATTTGATAATTTAATGAATGATGGAAGAGGTGCATTACTCTTTTGTTTATTTTATTTTCTTCTAAGTTTCTTGTCTTATTCTTCACAATCATTTTGGGGTGACAAAAAACGGATCACTGCGAACCCATTTTGCAATGCAACGATCCAAAATCAAAGACAGAACATCATGAAAACCATGTGGAGGTTCGATGATGATGATAGATTACGATTCTGCTCAGATAAGTAGGAACCATTCTCTAACCGTTCGTCACACGAGTGGATCTAAATGAGGTTTTGGGGCTGATTGAATTCATAAAACATCTTGGAACATCGATATCATGGAAGAAAAACCATGGTTCTCAAGTTTTATGTCAAACAGACCACTAGAATGAAAATCGAGATATTGAAGATGGTACAATGGTGGGGGCTCTCGATTATTGAAATTTTAGAAGAACACATCATGTTCTCTGATGAACACGATGTGTGGGGTTAGCATTATATTAGCTAGGACTTGCGTGCTGAAAACGATGAAGGACGTGGCATGCTCTCATGAAGACATGGTGTGTGTGCCCCACCTAGTGATGACTAGAGTTTCAGACAAAATGAAGCATAAACATGGAATGTAACCACTATCACACAGCGTGTGGGTCCTTATACAGAGCTCGACGTGAATCTCAGATGATACACGGACACGGGATGCAGTACATACAATGTACTCCACCACACGGCCAGACAAGGCCAGTTATGTGGGTCACCCCGTGTACCGGTTACATAGGTTTTCATACACTGGTTGAGTCCTTGTACGGGCATATGGCTAGTGTACATGGAGAAGAACCCAAATACCTTGAACGACATGTGATCCTTCCTACATGTCGTGTATATGCATTTTTATAGGGCATGTTCTCAAGACTCAGGTTGTTGTACACATGTAGTACCCGGAGTGAAGGGACATGACGTGTGACCACTTCTATTTTCGTTATACACACTTCTACAAGGATTGGTCCTCTTTTCCATAGTTCGTTGGACAATATTCATTTGGTTTAGTTTCCCCTTTCTTGTTCCCTTAATGGTGAGGTATCTTTTTCGTCCATAATAGTATGATCCCTTTAGTAGTACATTATGATAAGAAGTCTAGTATTCCTCTGAGAGTCCCAGAGAGTGATCTTATATCCATTCATGGCCCTATATAGAGTTGGGTATCGATGTGACTAATTATATAAGACACTGATCCTCCACTTAGCAGGTGAATCTAGACGAGTCTTGGTATCCACCAAGTCCATAGAAGTGATCCTCATCTTTGAATCATGATCTTTTCCCACACAAGAGGTTGTTATCCTGAAATGAGTTTACCTGTTCTCTCTTTAGATCTAAAAATACATCGCTCTCTCATGTATTTTCCCGATGGACATCACTTCTTGGATGGACATCGTCAATGTTTTCAAACTCATCAAATGAGTACTACAAGATTAGTGCTTTTGTGGAATCTCTAAACTGAACCCCTAGCATGGGTTTGTAGCCATTGTTAACTACGGGTATGGGTTTCACGTATACTTTTATGTGTTTCTCTTGTAAAATATCTAGCAGAAAAATAATATTTAGAGATGATTGTACCAGTACATTGTGTATTTCATTGTGGTTTTCAGGATCCTCTGTTGAGTATTGTTATACTCACCCCTGCAAGGGATTTTCTAGCACATGTCATGTCATGTATAGATGATAACTCTTTCAATAGAGTCTAGGGTGGACCAAGATCAGACTGAGCTTTCTGATTTCCTTGCATGCCGAGGTGTTCCTACATTTACAATCATCTGTCCTAGTACCTATGTGTTATTACATGTAGGAATTTTTAGTTGGTAGACTCTTTTTTTGGTGGGCTTGTATTCTGGCCTAGTTTACATTACACACTTTATATTCTGTTGTACTTTGTTGGTTGGGTTTAGTTGTATGCATGTATTAGTTCCTTAGTGGTTTTTTTACTTTCAATATTTGTGGGAATGGATATGTGTGCTTGTGTAAAGGTATATAAACATTGCCTCCCATGTTAGTGATATGCCTACACGGTGCTAGTCACCAGCCCCTAACCTATTGGTGGTGGAATGGGGAGTCATGTCATGGTCCCCACTGGGACGGGTTGTGATAGAATGTTATCAGAGGTGGTCAGTTCTACCTTAGGACCAAGAGTTTGTGTTATTGGTTTGGGGCAACATTGTTAAGTGTTTAGAGCATGGATTTCAGGAAAGGGACTCCAGTGTTGGTGTGTGCGGCTTACATATCCATTCACTAGGAATTTTATAACCTACTTTTTCACATAGTATATGAATACTCTAGTTGCAGTGGGAATAAAACAATGGTACAGACATCATATATGATTGGGTTTTTTTCTATGTCCTATAAATGTAACATATCCAGGTATACTCTAGACTGTGGTGCATTTTTTTATTTACAAGATGCCACCATTATGCATACCCACTAGGATTGGGTAGCTCGATCATGTGGATGATCTCCTTAGTGAAAAAGAAATGATATTAGGGACCAGTTCCATATGAATTACCATTAGTTGGTGCACCTTCTATACCACCACTAGTGGAGCAGCAAATAGTACCTGGCGTACCAGCATGAGATGAGTGCAGACTGAGCCTGCTCTATGATTTTCAAAGACAGAGGCCCCTTAGGATCTTAGGCGATCCTGACCCTCATGTAGCTGAGGACTGACTTGAAGTGACGACTAGTGGTTTCCATCTAGTGTGGATACCAGTAGACATAATTGTGATCCTAGGAGAAAGACTTTTTCTGGGTTCGCTGGGACTATGGTGGATTTTGACCATGCAATATCATGAAGAGGAGACACTTTCATTGATAGAGTTTGAGAGACTCTTTTGGGATGAGTTCGCTCTAGTTACACTAAGATCAATGAATTTCCAGAAGTTTCTTCAGCTCCAGCAGGGCAATTTGATGGTGTATGACTATTCACCGAGGTTCACCAACCTCACCAGGTAATCAATGGATATGGTGTGAAATCGGTACATTAGTGCGTGAACCTTTGAACGAGGTCTATGAAGGGATATCTGATAATGTGTTATGCCTCTATGAATTTAGACTTATACTATAGTGATCAAGTAGGCTTTGGTGGTTGAAGTATTCTTGGTGGAGTAAAGGCAGCCTGAGTAAATCAGCAATAGGTATATAGGTACGAAGGCCTCGAAAGTTGGGAGCCGACATTAGGCACAAAGATCAGGAAGTGGGAGTTGTCATAGGAGGATCCAAGATTTGGGATTGATAGTCTAGGGCTCTTAGGAAGGATCCTGTAAGCCTAGGACAAAGTAATTCTACTCATGTGACATTAGAGGACATCTCTCTAAAGATTTCCCAACCCATCGAGATGCTGATAATGAGGAGGTGGATGGACCGCTGAGGTAGAGGCATAGAGTGGAGAAGACATACCCTCCCACTGGCAGACATGGTAGTGGAGTAGGGAGAGCTGCATGTGGTGGAAGACGCTTTGATCTACTTCCACCACCACACCTAGTAGGTCCACACTATTCTTAAAGAGCTTGGGAATATGGATAAGGACATCTTTATGTGGTTAAGGAGTATGACCCAGGGACTCCATGGATTATCTAAGGTACAATTTTTCTCTTTTTTACCTTATCTTATGTTATCATAGACATAGGTGCATGTCATTCCTTCATCGCCATATGTATTTTGAGAAACCATGAGATTCGGGAGGATTAGTTTCCCCGAACCATATGGTTGGAGACACTTATTGGAGAAAACATGATGATCACACATCTTTATAGACCATGTTATATTTCTCTTGGACGTGAGAATTTCTGTTAGAACCTCATGGTGGTAGTGTCGAGGCCTTAAAACATCATTCTTGGTATGGATTTTTTATCTTCGGACCATTCCCATGTTGACTGATATATGTGAATAGTGAGGTGTGTTCGCACTTATGGAAGGAGTTTTTTTGTTTTCGGTGAATGGGAGACCCAGGGAACACCCAATAGGCTCATTCATAGGAGGGTTCTTCCAATAACTCATAAGTTGGATAGTGTTTCCCTCAAGGTTGTATATGTCAAGAGATTCCAATTCCTAGTAGTAGGGTCAGAGTGTGAGGATATATTTCTAGAATATGTTATAGGATTACCTCCCTAATGGGAGATCAACTTCTTCATCAACATGCATCACGGGAAAACCCTGATATCATCACAAGCGTATCAGATGGATCCTATAGAGCTTCGTGAGCTGTGGGTGTAGTTGATGTATTTTCAAAGTATGGGATTTTTAAGAACCAGGGTTTGACCCTTGGCATCCCGTGTTTTGTTTTCCAAGATGGAATATGGGAGTTTGAGGTTTTGTGTAGATTACCAGTGCCTGAACCAGATGATGGTGAAGAACAATTATCCATTACCTAGGATCGGGGACCTCTTAGACTAGTTGAGTGGGGATGTTGGTTCTCTAAGGTCAACCTTAGGATGGGTTATCACCATCTTTAATTATGGGGTGAGGAAATTCCATAGAAGACCTTCAGATTTCTTTATAGTCACTACAAGAAATTGGTGATTCCTTTAGGTGTGACGAACACCATGACAGTTTTTATGGGATATATGAAACTGATCTTCTACCGCTACCTAGTCCGGTTCAGAGTGGTCTTCATCGATTAAATCCTTTTGTACTCAACTTTAGAGGAGGAGCAAGCAAGACACTTGCGTATGGTTCTAGACGTACTCCGAGAGAACCATATTTATAGGAAGCTCTTGATGTTCCAGTTCTAGATACAGGAGTTCCAATTTTTGAGTCATGTTATCTAAGAATATGGATTAGAAGTGGACCATCCATGGTCCAGACTCTATTAGCATGGAAGAAACCTCAGAACGTGACAGAGGTGCGTAACTTCCTAGGGCTGGAAGGATACTAACATAGATTTATCCCTGATTTCTCCTGAATATCAGCACATATGGAATCCTTGACCTGAAAGGGGTATATTTTCTTCGGGATGGACAATTTACACCATGCTTCCCACCACCTGAGGTAGAGTTTGACAAGAACACCGATCTTGAGATTTCCAGACGAGGGTTTTAGGTACATATTCTTCTACAAAGCATCAGAGACCAGGCTTGGTTGTGTCTGGATGCATTGATAGTTGGTGATATCTTATGGTTCACAACAGTTATGGCCACATGATAATAGCTATGTGACTGATGATCTTGATTTTTTAGTGGCATTGCTCACATTTAATATGCGGAGACAGTACCTAATGGGAGAAATATTTATTTTCTACTCTAATCATAGGAGCCTCAAGTACATATTCTTGAAGAAGGATCTATATTTTTGGAAGGGGTGATTTATAGAGTTCTTCCATAATTATGACGTCAAGATTATCTATAATCCTATGAAAGGGAATGTTGTGGATTATTCTATCATAAGGAAATTGAGTTCATAGTGGTTGAGAAAGGTTTCAGAGTAGTTGGCCTCACTACAGTTATCCTTCGTAGATAATGATGATGCCGCCTATATCAAGTCAATGGTTTTCACCCCTAAACTCTTAAAACGAGTCAGGGAAGCATAACTAGGGGATGTCAACTATGATACTTTATACGCTCAGTTATCCACATGACATGATCTTGATAGATATTCACAATGTGGGGAGCATGTAGTATGTTCTAGAGGACTCACGGTTGTGCCAGCAGCGTTTTGGTAGGATATTCTGAGGGAGCATCATACACCCCCCTTGGAGGTACGTCTTGAAGTTGAGAAAATGTCCCCGGACCTCTAGCATCAGTTCTGGTTAAAAGGTATGAAAAAGGTAGTGGCTGAGTTTGTTTCTCGATGCCTTATGTGCCAATAGGTGAAGGTTGATCACCAGATTATAGCATGGTTAGATCACTCGTAGAAGTTCTAGAGTGGAAGTGGGATGTGATATTTGTGGAATTCATGATGGTCTTACCACAAATTTCCATGGGACATGATTCCATCTGGTTGATCATCGACCGAATCACTAAGTCATCCCACATCCTATATATCAATGAGCAGAGTTTCTTAGAGATATTGGGATGCCTCTAAGTTTAGAAGATAGTTCGGAAGTTATGGCGTGCCATTGACGATAGTCTCAGATCAATATGCTCATTCCACATCCCTATTACGGAAGGGATTGTAGGTGGCTTTTGGGACTCAACTACAGTTGATCACAACGTTCCATCCCCACATAGATGATCTAATGGAGAAGACCATTCAGGTTCTAGAAGATATGTTGTGGGCCTGTATCATAGAAATTTTTCTTTAGTTGGGAGGACCAAATACCTCTGGTGTATTTTTCATAAAAAAAAAATCATCCACTCAAACATTATCATGGAACCATTCAAAGACTTATACGGATGACCCTGGCAGTCACTACTTTACTGGATCGACCACGGAGTGTCAGCACACATTGGTCTAGAGATGGTGCAAGATACCACTGAGAAGTTGCAGATTATCTAGGAATGGATGATGACTACACCGAGCTGACATAAGTGTTATGCTGGTATGCAGTAGAGACCGTTGGAGTTTGAAGAGGGAGACCATGTATTCCTTCGAGTCTCACCTCATTAAGGGTGTAGTGATTTGGATAGGGCATCAAGTAGTCTCTGAGGTTCATTGGACCTTTTCAGATACTACGCAATGTTGGTGAGGTGGAATACTTCATAGATCTACTACCACTGTTGCATCGAGTTCATGATGTCTTCTATCTATCACAGTTGGGGAGGTAGGTGCATGACACAGTGCACGTCATCGACTGGGAAGAGCTACACATTGAAGATAGAGAGACCACTATAGAGTACCCAATGAAGATCAATGATCAATAGAAGAGGATCCTTAGTCAGTGGGAAATTCACCTAGTGTCTATCTGATGGTAGGACATGAATCTTTAGGAGAACACAAGGGAACGTGAGGCTCATATTTTTGCAAAGTACCCACATCCATTTGAGAAGTGACATTACCTTAGCTGAGTCCTAATATCAACCGATGTAGGTAAGCTATAGGAGGTAGTTTTTTGGACATTTTAAAGGAAATAAAATAAATTAATAATTTATTTTATTTCAAAATTTTCTATAATGTAGTGACATTTATTTTCATTTAAATAAGAAGGATCCCAAGGTTAGGTTCATAACCTGGGAAAAATACTTATAATCCTCTAGAGCCTTGTAGAGGAGACACCTTGGAGTGTTCAAAACAAACACAGAGAAATGACGACACATTGATCATGCACAACAACATCAAATCCTGACTGATAACCAATCTCCGTCTCCATCAATGATCGAGGTAGGGTTTTTTCTCAAATTTTCCATTCCCTATTCTTCAATTAAACGATGAAAATAGATCAATCCATGAATAAGATGATCTACAGATCATGCATTCTCATGGGAGGGAATTATTTATTTTTTCTTTTAGGGTTTTGATTTTGTTATATTTTATGATAAATTTTCTATTATAATTTGATTCACCATTAAACATACTAATGGGAGAGAATAGAAACCATGATTAATGAAGGTGGAGGTGAGTTCCTCTTTTTATTATTTTATTTTCATACACTTTTATAAGCGTATTCAATGTGTCATTTGGGGGCAAAAATGGATCGTTGCAAACCTATTTGATAATGGAACGATCTGAAATTCAAGATCGAAGATTGCAACGACCATGTGGAGGTGCAACAGTGATAGAGGATGACGAATTTTCATGGATCGGTAGTAATTGTTCTCCAACCATTATTCATATGAGTATATATAAATGAGGTTTCAGGGCCTATTGAATGCTCGAATCCTCCCATAACATCAATATAATGGTAGGGAGACCATGGATTTGAAGTTTTGTGGCCAACATATCATGTGAACGATCCTAAAAATAATGCAGAAGGGTAAACAACAGGGGTTCGCGTGTCTAAAAATTTATAAAGAACATATTGTGTTTTTTGATAAACACATCGTGTGTTGTCAGATTTGCGATTACTCGATCTTGAATGCTACATAAAGGGAAGAAAAAGACATTCTCCTGGGATGACATGGCGTATGGGCTCCACCCAAAAACGACAATAGTTTTGAGAAATAAAAAGCATAGACAGGGTGTGTGATCACAGTCACATGGAAAGTGGGTCATTACATGGGACACGACATGTATCTCGATGATACATGGATACAGGGTGGAGTACACTCTATATACTCCACCACATGACCAAATGAGGCTGGTTATGTGGGTCACCCCATGTACCGGTTACACCGGATAAAATACACCGGTTGAGGCCATGTACAGGAACATGGATGATGCACACAAAGAATAACTTGGATAACATGACATGGTGTTTGATCCTTCCTACATGATTAGTATATGTGTTTTTACATGGAATGTTCTATAGACTAAGGTTTTTGTTCATGGTCATCACCCAGAGTCAAGGGACACGATGTGTGAACCGTCCTACATGTAGTTTACACTCTTCTATATGGATTGATCCCCTTGTACACTGTTCCATAGACATGTTTCATTTAGGATAGGTCCCCCTTTTTTGTTCCCCAGATGTTTAGTTATCATTTCTCTCTATAGGAGTATGATCCCTTTAGTAGGAATTTCCAAGAGAGAGTAAGGTGTCCCTCCAAGAGGCCTGGAGCGAGATACTCTTTCCATTTAAGGCCCAAGGTAGTGTTAGGTATGGACGTGACTAATCCTATAGGACATTGATCCTATAAATATCATGTGAATCCAGAGGAGTCATGGTATCTTCCAAGGCCCTAGTAGTGATCCTCATATGTGTATCTTGATCTTTTACCACTCAGTACTGTGTTTTCCCGGAATGAGTGTATCAGTTCTCTCTTAGGATCTACCAGTGATCTCTCTTATGCATATTCCCGATGTACAAAAATTCATTGAGAGACATCATCAAAACTATTATAATCATGGAGTAAGTTCTCCTAGATGAGTGATTTTGTGGAATCTTTGAACTGAATCCCTAGTGTGGGTAAGCGGTCATTGTGGACTATGGGTTTGGGTTTCTAGTATATCTGGATGTGTTTATCTTACTCTATGGTTAATAAGAAATATACTATGTAGAGATGACTATAACATTACATAGTGTATTACATTTTGTTTTTTGGGTTCCTTTACTAAATACTGTTATAATCACCCTTTCACAGGATTTTCCCGCACATGTCGTGTCTTTAGAAGATGATATCCCTTTTGACGAAGTACATCGTGGACCAGGACTAGACCTGGATTTCTGAGTTCCTTACAGGCTGAGTTGTTTATATGTCTGTGAGAAGCTATCCCAGTACCTATTTGTGCTTACATGTTAGACTTTATAGTTTACATAATCTTTTTTTGTGGGATTTTATTCTATCCCAATTTACATTACACACATTACATTCAATTTAACTATGTTGTTTGGGTTTAGTTGAATGCATTCCGTTTTTCCCTAGTGGGTTTTATTTCAAGTTTTGTGGTCTTGTATATGTGTGCGCGTGTAAAGGTACTTTAGAAATGCCTCACGTGTTATAGATATGCCTACTCGGTGCTAGTCACCAGCTCCTGGCCTATAGGAGGAGGTATTGGGGAGTCGCAGTATGAGCCCTACTTGGATGAGTTGTGGAATATTATTAATATTATTATTTAAACAGGAAAATTATAACCTAACATAAAAATTTTAAGGTATGAATATGAATAACTACCTTTGGAAATTTATGAAATAAGGATAAAGAAAACAAATTTATAATAAAACACTAAATTCATTGAAATGTAATTATAAGCTTCAAAAATACCTAATTATCAAAAACAAATTATTATATTAATGAAAAAATAAACCTTATAATATTTTATAGAACTTAATATATGAAATTAAATTCATTTTTGAATCAACCTTTCAAAAATATCTTATGATTATTTTTGGGGATTTTTTTAAATATTTTAGTTTTTTAGAGGGTCATAAAAAATAATGATTTTTAACAGAAATTTACCTTTCATTTAAATCATTTAAAATGTTATATTTTCATATAAATTGGTTTAAAATTAAAATTACATAAATTATGTTGTGAATATAGAAATTTTAATCATTATATTGTAATTACTCAGATGTTTCATTGTATTTCTCTATAATATTATATTGATTATTTTCAAAGGTTACTGTCTTGATGAAAATAGACATTGTATCCCAATGATCCCATAATTAATGCTTTAAAATATTTATATAATTCAAATGATATTTTCTTTATAAATTTTAATAACTAATAAATGGATGATGATATTGAAAATTGGACACCTCCATTAAGGTTGGCGGATGGTTTTACCCTAGACATGACATGATATTTCTCATCCTCAAGAATTTTGGTAAACTGTAGGCACTAGAGAAATAAGTAGAAAAATTATTAATTTAGTTTATTATGATGATGTTATGACCCATTTTCCTATATAAATATGTGGTAATAATGACATCTCATGGTTGGCCACATAACCTGGAAGATCTAGTAGACTATTGTAGGGGAGCGTTCATGGCAGATGAAATCATATCTGATCAATACCAAGGATCACTATTCGATTCGTGTTCATGGATCTCACCAATGATGGTAATTTGGGACCATTCTTCATCAACGATTGATCCAATATCTGGGTTGTATGGATGATTTGTCATATTCCATCCCATTTTCTTATTCTTTTCGAACATAAATAAATTCTAGGAACAATAATTTATTAGTGTATAGATTGTTGATTTTATTTACTATTTATTTACTTGATCATTCATTATTCCTCTTCAATAATCTAATTCATTGAAATTGGATAAGTTAAAAAATAAGAATATGCCATGGTTTTTTCCTAAAGATTTTTTATGGATTTCTCCATTGTTTAATTGCATTTTCATATCAACCAAATTTATTTGGACCATGATTTGAAAAATACTGGGTGTATGATCATTGAATGGCCGTTAATTGGTTCGATATATCAATACCATGATTATTATTCATGATTGAGGGTTCGATTGTGGTTTTACAATGAATGAGGATGAATAAATGAATATCATATGGTCTGATGGATCTCATTTAGCCTAAATTGGTCTATAATGGATGTGTGGCTTGATGATGGTGATTTCCAAGATGATTGGATCCTAGATCTCAATGATTGGTGAAGGTATTGTATGTATGTTCTCATATATTTGATTATAATCTAGAAAAATGGAACTAAAAAAAAATAAAATACTATGTCGATTAGAACTAAGGGATCAATAAAATATTGAATTACATAGCATGCAATATGGAGATATATCCCATGTGGGACCCTCTGTGGGGAGCTAGAGTTTCCACAGAGAAAAAAATGTCACATGCCATGTTACATATGTCAAATTCCATGTCACCCTACTAGATTCTAGACCTGTATATCTGAGTATGCAATGTCACATGTTGGTCAGGGCATATAGAAACATCTAGATTATATAGGTATATTAGTGTTCATAGACATGAAAATTTGTATATGGGCTTGGCTTGGTGCATAAAAGCTGGCATATGGGAACAACCATAAGAACCTAGGAATAAACATATTACACTGAAAGGGTACAAAAATAAATCTACATGTTTCGTTTTTATACATACACAATTTTAATTATTTTTATTTACATTCTATTTGAGGTAAAGACACACATGCATACTAGGGGTTGGCTAGTCATCTCGTGTTCCACCCAGTACATTCCATGAATAACCTTTTATTATTTTTAGATCCCTTAATTTGTTCTTTTCTACTATTATTGGTTTTTTTGTTCCCTTGGTCCATCCCCTCATGAGAAATGTGAGTAATTACATCCACAACACTATATTTTTATCCCATATAGAGGATAAGACTCAGATAGAGTTTGCATTATTCCTCCGTGAGACCGGAGTGTGATCATAAATCATTACTTCATATAAAATAAGTGGTGTTAGAGCAATAAAAAGAAAAATAAATGTGGGGAATAAATAATGAATCTTAAAGGCCATTTAGGAGGTTATAGGGTATTATTTGAATATGATCCCCAACAAAGAATGTTGACCGGGATTGGGTTTGTGGTGTCCCCCAATTGTCTTGGGTGCCATCCTCTATCTGGGAATTGTGATCATCATTGAACAATGTGGTTTCTTCAGTAGGTCACAATGATCATGACCTCTTTGAGTAGTGTATCCCATGGTAACATGGACCGTTAAGTGGGTTCTCCAATAATGTGTATGGCCTAAAAGCTCCGAGAAGAATCTTGTGGTTTATAGTTTGGTTGAGACTGCCTGAATGTGTGGTGTCCTTCATGAGTATATCTATGTTTTCCATTGATTTTTTTATCATTAATATGACCTAAATATTATTGATGGTTTGTGTTAATTTTTTTGGGGTGTCATAACAGGTATCGTTATACTCACCCCTTTATTTGATCTTCCTTCACGTGTCATGTCTTATGTAGACAAAAACCATTTTGATCATGTCCCAGGAGGATATAAAGATTGTGGAGTGTATATTGAGATAGAATGAAAGATTTTTTTAGTGGTTGAATATAACACTATCTCCCTCCTCCTGATTAAGTTGGAATCTCTATAGTTTTTAGCTGGGAATGGAATTTGTTTCATTTTCCATTCCGTACATTATTTTCATACTCTAAATAAGGTATAATAGATATGTTCATGATCTTTTTTTATAGTTTTTTTATATTATATCATTGTATGGTAACGAATATGTTTCTGTGTTTGATGGTACAATAGTTTTATTCCTCCCATTTGTTGGATATTCCAACATGTCTCTGGTTACCAGCCCTTGCACTAATGGATGTGAGATTATGGTATTTGCAGCTTAAGACCTAGTGGGTTGGGTCATGATTGAGTGGTATTAGAGGATTTGGATCTACCATATAACAAGATTATGTGAGATTGTTCTGGGTTTTATGGAAACATTTTTATGTTTTTTGAGTTTATATTTCATGACAAGGACTAGAGTGTTGGTATGATTATTGAAGTATCAATAAACTCGGACACTGATCACCTGTATTTTAAATCAGCACATTTTGAAATTGATTGTAGGTAAAAAATTGGAACATTTATAATATATAATGGGTATTGATTTCCATTTCTAAATTATGTAATCATACTTTATATACACTTTGAGTAGGTTATAGAATGTTTATTTTATGATTCATATTTGAATAAAACCATCCATGATTCCATTACATGATCACAAGGATGATCTGCTGAGTAATGATGCTTTAGTATATTGTCATGTACCTGAGATAGTAACTTTGGGTCCTTTACCATATATTGAAGCTCCTACTAATAAATAGTTAGTATCCAAAAAGATTATAGGAGTGTACTTGTTTACTGAGTTTTCTATATGAGTTTGGAAGGCAGTGATATCCAATGTTTTGGGTTGAAACATACATCCTTTTTTCTAAAGACTTTCCAGAGGCAGTAACTCATGTTTTATTCCTTGTGAGAATACTGGTTGATCTGATGTAATTATTCATAGTGATTCTTATTTTTTCATCATATATGTTGTTGTGGAGTCTTGTGACTTAGTCACATAATGAGATAAATCTCTCCTTTATTAATTTGAGAATCTCTTTCAGGAGATGGTTTATCTCTCTATATTTTGATCTGTGTGTACTCAGAAGATTTTGAATCTATAGAAAGGATGTATAATTGTGGTGAAGTATTTGGTATGTCTTACTAATATCTCAAGGTACTCCATAGAAACAACGAGATAGTATTTCATTATGACATTAAAAATGAGTAGGTATTAGGATGAGATATCATGGTTTCAATGATATATCATTTCATTTATATTGATGTGGGATTTCTTGAGTAGGCCTTAGTAGTATAGAGATTCTTGGATGCGAAGACACCGATATTATGTGATGGTAGTGGGAACCAAAATCTAAATCCTTATCATCTGGTATCCAACTGTAATAGGTGCATTCATGGAATGATAGAGGTTTCAGGAGAAGATCCCATGATATAGTATGAGTGGAACATATCTCTCAACATGGATGAGTTAGAAGAGGAAGATGGGATATTTCTCTTCTGATAGTCGGTGAAAATTTTCAGGGGATTGAGTGACCCAACGTATATATATTAGAGAGAAGGTAAAGAGACCTCCATGGAAGTGATATAGGTATGATCAAGTATTTTTTTTAGGGTAGAGGGTTTGATGGAGGGGTTGGCAATGAAGCATGAGGTGGTTATTGTTTTAACCTATTTCCACCACCACCCCTAGGTATTCCACACCAAATTTAGGGAGATCGTGGTCAAGGATGAGCATAGCTACAATCTAGGGAGGCTTATGACCACTAGGATCCACGGATGATATGAGGTAGGATATGGGTAATTTATACAGACATGTAAAACTGATATACATCGGTGCGAGTTATTCCATTCTTAACACTTCTCTAGTTTGAGACATAGATATTCGATTTGAGTATTTAGCTTAAATATTACCCTTAGAGTCTCTGAAAGGAGATGAAATAGTGATTTCAAAATTCTGACAGTATTTTGATATAATTTTTGGAGGAAATATATTTTCATGGTATTTCTATGTAGTTGTGATGAGTCCTTAAAACACAATCTTAAGTATGGAATGGATATCATCAATTAAATCTTATATTGACTTTTTTAGGTGGAGGATACAATGTTTCTGTAGATATGGGATGATAATTTCCTTTTTGGATAAAATGTAAACCCTAGAATTGGATGAATGGATCAGTAATATGAGAATGTAATTGATTTCTCACTATATGCATAGAATGACTCTTAGAAAAATTAATGATATGGGCTACCAATTCCCAATGGTGGTAGTAGTGTAAGAGGATGTATTTCCTAAGAAGATTCAAGGATTACCCCACTGATATCTTATGTTATATATTTAATTACACCATGATATTGAACTAATATATCCACCAACATATAAGATGTCTTCTGGAGGTCTTTGTTAGTTTTTGGTGCATCTAGAGGACTTACATAAGAAGGGAATCATGAGGCATGATGTTTCCCCATGGGTAGACCTTGTGTTGTTATCCATAAAGAATGATTTGTGCTTGAGATTATGTGTGTATTAATAATAAATTAACTTGGTGAAAATGTAGAATAATTATACACTAATGAGGATCTGTGACCTCTTCAGTCAGTTGTAGGTTTGAAATGGGTCTTGAAGGCTGACCTCAGATCAGGCTATCACCCGTTATGAGTACTGGTCTATGTTATAACAAATATGAGATTTATATGGCTCTTTGATCATAATGATTACATGGTTATGATATTCATCATGAAGAAAAAATCAGTAGTGTTCATATGACCCATGAACTATTTTTTTTGTCTTTTTATTGACTGGTTTGTGGTGGTCTTCATAAATGATATACTAGGGTAATCAGTGCCTGAGGGGGTGGGAATGTGATACACTTGAGGATGGTCCTATAAATACTACGAGGAAACTAGATTCCTGGTAATCTTTCAAAGTGTCAATTTTTGAATTGAAAATTTGACTTTTTGGGACACATAAACTCAAAGGTAGGAGTGGAAGGGGATCTACTGAAGGATGCTATTGTACTAGATTTGGAGCCACTCAAATGTGTTACCAAGGTGCAGAGTTTTTTTGGGATATTAGTATACTATTTGAGTATTTTACCTAATTTGTCATTATGTGTAGAAAAATTACATATTATAAACTATTGGGTTATACTATCTTGTTTATAAAAATACTAACAATAGTTTGTATAGTAGTTGATGAAAATGTTAATGAGATCCCCCGTATTGAGATAATCAGAGGCGGGTGCCTTGTAAATATTTTTTTATTCCCCAGGGACAATACTTGGTTGTGTTACAATTTGGAGGTAGGAAGTGATTACCTATTGAGAATTTAATTTGAGATCATGTAAGAATATCAATAAGGCATCTGATCTTGAGGTCGCGGTGGTATTCAGGTCCATGAAGATTGGGTGACAAGACTTTATAAGCGAGTGCTTTATCATCTACTATGGACAAATGAATCTGATGTATATATTTTCTTGTAAATATCTCACCATGTGATAGAGGCGATGTCTAGTGTTACTTTAAGAAAATTACTTCATGATTTCATATATTCTGAGTAAGGGGAATGTGGTGGAGGATTTTTTTACTAGGAGGTACTATTCTCACCTGTTGGCTGGGGACCAAGATTAGTTAGACTCATTACAATTCTACTTAGTGGAAAAAGATGCTGATTGATATATTATGTTTATGGATGTTTCCCCACCACTTCTACAGTGTTCTAGAGAATCTAATATTGGATATAATGACTATGATACCTTTCTCAGATATCCATTACACATGGTCCTAATGGATATTATAAAGGTGAAGAGAACATTCTCTATTTCATAGGATAGTGATGGTACCATTGATATTATAGGAGGAGGTCATGATGGGGTTTTATAATTCCCTTTTTATGGTATATATAAGTGTGTTGATGATATACATGGACATCTAAAGATAGGTTTGTCGTCCCTACTTGAAGGGTTTTCTTGGAGATTTTATCTCTCAGTGGCTTACTTGACATCAAGTGAAAGCTAAGCATTAGTTTCTAGTGGGTTTAGATCAACCACATGAGGTAGAAGAGTGGAATTGGAGTAGGATATTTATGGAATTCCTGATATGGTTACCACATATATCTAAAGGACATGATCCCATATGTGTTATCATAGACCAACTCACCAACTTGGCTCACTTTTGATCTAATTGAGAGCAACATACAGTAGAGATCTTAGGACATTTGTATTTGTAGGATACAGTTCCAATCCATGGAGTTACCTTCATGATGATTTCAGACTGATATATTAGTTTCATGTCATCCTTATAGAGATGATTTCAAGAGGCCATTGGGACAAAATTGTGTTTTAAAATGAAATTTCACCCCCTAGACTAGATTCCAGAATGAGTATACAATTCAGATATTAGAGGATATGATATGGGATTTCATGACGGTCATTTTCCATATTTGAATGAATTGGCTATCATTGGTGTATTTTTGTAAAATAAAAGATACCATTCCACCATCAATATGGCACCATTTTAGGCCATATTTTGGGGATCCAATAGGTTATCCCATTGTTGGATTGAACTAGGTGATTTATAACTCATTATACTAGAGATAGTTCATGTTATGATAGATAAGGTACAAATCATCCAAGAGAGGATGAGTACTACAAATAGATATTTTAAGTTATATGCAGACTACTAATAAAGGACTCTAGTGTATGAGGAGGGAGACCATGTGTTATTGAGGGTATCACTAAGATGTGGATTATGGATATTTGGATAGGGTGGGAAGATATATCTGTGATTTATTAGACATTTAAATATAAATTATAGAGTAGGAGATATGGAATACCGCTTATCTCTATTGGAATAGTTAGACATGATACAAGACATATTCCAAATGTCATAGCTAAGAATGTATATACACGTCCCATTTCATATTTTTGACTAAGGGATATGGGCATTGAGTATGGGGATAATACTACTAAGTACACAATGGATATTGGTATGTTTCATTGGATAATCTTTCGTGGGTGATTGATTCCACTATTAAATGTCCGGTGGCAACATGGAAATATTTAAAATAAAACCTATTTTAGAGATATTTAGATGTGTTCTATGAACCTTTATCATATTGAGTAGGTTTTTTTCTTTTTATGACACATATAAATAAGGATGTAAAAATGTAAATACTCTAATTGTTCAATGTATTACATAAAAATATTATATGGATGGTTTTTCATCTAGGTGATGTGAGATTTCGAGGCTCAACGATTCGAGAATTACTATTGAAAAAATATTAAAAAAATTAAATAAATGAATGTATAATACTGATGAAAAGGTGGAATAAATTATAAATAGACTCTAATATTAGACCTTTATGGTCATTGTTGAGTTTTGAGAATGGGTTTTACCCTATGCATGAAAAAATATATGTCGGCATGAGGCATTTTGGTAAAGTGCAGTTGCAAAAGAGAATAATAAAACTAATAAATATATATATATATTTTTGTTTTCATAGTGAACTATTTTCATCTATACATATATGTTTATTATGAGATCAGAAGGTTTGAGATATTGTAACTTCCAAATATTATAAAAACAAAACACTATGATCCATATCGTAATGATACGCTACATCATGCTTATACAAATGACTAAATATTATAATTTAAATGTGAATATTATAACCTAACCATTGTAATGTTAGGAATGAATGATATTAAATAATTTATGAAAATATATATTGAACATTTATATAAAAATAGTTATTTTGTTAATAATTAATTATAAGTAAAAAATAATGACCTTAAAAATATAAATAGTGTGTTTTTTTGTAAAAAACTAATTTTATGCCCTTGGTGGAATTTTATCATAATAAGTTTAAAAATTAACTAATTTTATATGATATTAAAGAAATTTATATTTTATATATTCCAAAAAAATTTAAAAAATTATCTAATATGTTTGATATGATTAAGATAAAAATAAATACAATTTCAATCATAAAAGCTATATTTTTATATTAGATAATTTTTCGACCTTTTAATGGTGAACCATTTTTAAATATAAATTTTGATAGTATTATAAATTTATTTTGAAAAAATGTTTTTAATTTATTTATGTGAAAAATATACATTTTCCTAGCGTGAGTTTCGAGTATTTTTATAACAATTTTCATTTGTTTAATTAGTAAAAAATACAACATTTTATTTAAAAAATTGTTTTTTTCTAATTTATTTATATACTAAAATTATATGTTATTTTTTAATGCATAATAAGTTGAATTAAACATTAATTATTCCATTATATATTATTTTAGTCAATATTAAATTGATATTGGATATAAGAACATCTCAAAGTTGTGAACATTTCACCTTAAAAAAATGTTTTTAGTTATGTCTACAAGATTAATTTTCAATATATTTTTGTAAATTATGTTAATTTAATTATGTAAAATGGATTCCATATTTGAATTTAGATGTAATAAATTTGGTTTTAAGGTCAATTTAATTTTTATTATAAAAAATTAACCGTGGTAAAAAAATTATTTTCCACAATATAAGTAAAATATAGTCACGTGTTTATGTTAAAATGTAAAAGCTTAATATACCTAAAAATTAAAAACATTAATGGTTGGTAGATATATTTACCGACCCTAAATAGACTTTAAAAATGAATTCATAGTATAATTCTTTTATATTAATGTCATATCAATATTGTTGGATTTAAATATGAAATAATCATTATTATAATAATTTAAACCCACCTCTCCTCAAGTATAAATCCCACCCCTCATCGCCCTATTGCAACTCAAAATCTAGGTATATCCTCATATATCTTCACAATCCTCTTATTCTCACAATTAAAATGCCTACGTGCCTTTTTTATCTCCCATATTTTATCTCGGTGTTCCTTAAGGCGTCCTTCAAGGAGGAGATATTCTAGAGGAAATTTTCTTCAAACAACTCTCTTATTTTATTTTCTTATTCTATTTTCTCCTCACCTCCTTCATCCATAAATTCATGATAACTTGAGAATCATGTACATATAGTATTTTTTTTTCTTATGGAATATCTAAAATCCATTTCATTTGATATCTCTATTTAAATGAAACGAAACTATTGTCTAAGTTATGTCAATTAATCGCCTCTGTGAATAATTATTTTTTTTGTTTTCCATTACTGCCTTATTAGCAGGTCCTAAAATTTTTATTATTGTTAAATAACATTATAATAGGTATATAATAACTTATTTAATATTCTAGAACTAATATATCGACATAAATATGAATAAAACAAAATTATTTTCGGATATTTGTAAAAAAACACAAAAATAAACTAAATATTAATCATTAACATTTTATATAATTAATCATCCCCATCTAAAAAATAAAAATAATATATGGGATAATTAATACATATAGATGTTATTTATTACTATTTCATGAAACATCTTGAATTTTTACTTCCATTCATTGAGTTATATGTTTATTTCGTTGGATATATTATGTCAAGATTGTGCGTGGAATCCAATATTTAATTATTTATTTGGTATTAACATAAATATTTCTTTTAAATATAATTTTTTTACAAATTATATCCACAAAAATTAATTCTAACCTCAATTATAAGAACATTTTAAGGTATTTTCTTAAATACATTTATATTCTTTTGGATAAACATATACATCTCAATTATATTGTACTATGATTATTTGGGAAATTAATTTTTAATATCTTGTGTTTTATTTCGCAATTTATTTTGATTTACATGGGATACTGATATTTAATTAAATTGATTAATTCACACTTCCATTATATGATATGTATAAGGGACATTGTCTCAATGTCTTTCCATTGAGAAACTTTTTGATGTTATTCCAAAACCTTATTTTATGAGGTGTATATACATACCCTATGACAGATCAATATTATTAAAAAAAATTATATTTCCACTTATATTAATATAAACTAACTATAGAAGATATATTATGTCAAAATATATTTTCAATAATTTTTTTTAAAAATAATCTTCTTACGTGTTTTATACATAATGTTTTGACAAACTACAACTGGAATGTTTTATTCCTAACATACTCATCGACATTGAATTTTATACCACTTTGACTATTATTTAACTTCTAAATTCTACTGAAATATTACATGTTTTGTTATATGAATATTTTCATTACATTTTTTTTGTTTTTTGGATTTGATGAAGGATTTTTCAAATAAAATATTGTTTTGATACTGATAATGATGTTTTTAAATGAAAAGTACATTTTTATATAAATGTTTTTTTCACATGGGATTAAAATAAATGTTTAAATGGTTGTTAGAAATTTTTTCCTTATACCTAAAATGTAACCTAAGTATTATATTAGAAATATGTCATCTTAATACTACATATATGGAGGTTTGATCCCTATTATACCTCATCGGTGAGCCAAATATTGTTTATATGAAGAGTTGAGCACCATTCTAGATCATGAGAAATAAGTGAGATGGATATAGTATATATGAATGGATGAACCCATTTTTTTCCCAATAGAGAGACCAAAATAGAATATATAAATGGTTATCACCATTAAATATTTAAAATAAATTGCATATTAGAAATATTGGATTTTATACATATGGTTATTCCAATTAAAATGTTTTGGAATGGTTTAATTTAGTTGGTTCTCTAAGTCACCTAAATGATTTTTAATCGCTTGATTTGGGTTTTAATGATTTTCATTTAGAAAAGTGCGCATTTATTTTGTTAAAAAATTTATTATTTTATATTAACAATAAAATATTAGATAATGAAAATATTTCAAGGGTTGTGAAGTGTTTTACTCGACTAATGTTTTCCATTCCATTATAACACATACTGAATTTTTGTTTTCATCCTAATTTTTAAAATTTTTTCTATAGTATATAATGTAGAATAAAGATAAATAGGATAACAAATGGAATACTATGAATATTTTAAATAAAAAAGAAAAATTATTTTATATTAAATGGGTTTTTGGTGAAAAAATGGATACGAAGTATAACATTATCTTATAATTTATTGGATTACTTTTTAATATATATTTTTAATTCTATAAAACTATAAACATGAATGATATTTTGGAATGAATGAAATATAATAATAATTTTGAATCACTAAAATATGTGTATATTATGGTTGGGTCCTTAAAGTTGGTATCAGATTAGTGGTTAGATAACATTATATTTTTGGATGTTATTTTAGATTAAGTTAAATATCCCCTATAACCAAAAGGGTTTTTATCATATTGAATATTTTTGAAGTAATTATGAGTTCTTGGTTTCTTGGATTCATAATAGATGTTATAATATAACCTTTGAGGATAAACCATTATTAAATGTAAAATACATTACATTTATTTTTAGGATGTTTCAAACATTTCATGAATATTACAAGTATTAGATTAATATAGTTTTAGAAAATGGACAACCTGTGGGATGGGTGAAAACCAGTAGTGTCCATAAAAGTTGTATGGATTGAACCCAAAAATGAAGGGTGAAAATGGTGAATTACTTTTCATTAGACCGTCTAATGACCCATTTGGTATAATAATTTTCATTTTATGTAAACTATTTTTTCATTGAAAAATAATAATATGTTGGGATCAAATGTTTTATCATAAAGATAACACAGGGATTGGAATCTATTTTGGAGAATAACAGGTCAATGTAATTTTTTAATAAGTTCACTATTTTTAGTATAATATATCATATAGGTAAAAAAATTAAAATATGATTTTATTTGTGAATTTATTGGATTAGTTTTCTTTTGTGAACAAATATGATTTACATTGATTCTTCTTATTTATTGAAATAATTTGTATATATTGAATATTATTAGTAAAACAACATTTTATTTTGTGATGTAATGAGTGATAGATTTCATTTCTAGATAAATATTAAATTTATATTGAAATACTTTGTGATCAAATACATCAAATTGTTTTATTTGAAATTTAGTTGGGAATATATTCTGGAATTTTTAAAAAAGTTATTTTTTGAAAAAACATTAGTGAACATTGTTTTTGAAATTAAAGTAGTTTCCCATCATATAATGGTTTATTTTTTTCTGAAATAACATTATATGGTACTATCCATTTTGATTCTGGTTAATGTGTAAAGACATGAGTAATAGATAGTTATACTTTTGTAGAGTTTGTGATTCATAGGAGTTGATTTGGATTCTTTAGGTATGAGAAGTCACCTTGAATAATCATTCTTTAGATAGAACATGAGAGTGAAATTATTCTACTAATGTAAGTATATTTCCTTATGTTCATAGTCTAGGATGTAAAATAACTCCCCAACAATATAAAAATTATTTCAAAAAAATGTTATCATATTATTTTTCATACCAAGATATCAATGGGTTTTTAATAAATTACAAATTAGAATTTTGTGATGGTTTATTTTCTCCCAACCATGATATAATTAACGCTATATAATTCCATGACAACTCAATTTTCTCTTAAATGTCAATTTTTTCCTACATGGAATCCTAGTTTTTGTTATCTCAAGTGACCTTTATGATTTTTTTTGATCTTTTCAAAATGAATAATTTTTTATCCATTTTATAATGTGGGATATCAATAATGGTGTTTTGGAAAATTGAAATCAATTGTTTTCGATCACGAGATCACATTTTTTGGTTGAGATTTATTAAATTTTGGATATGTAACATATCTATATTTTCAAAATAAAACACTATGTTAAATATAATACTGGATTCCCTACATATAGATTACACAAAAAACTAAATATTATCATTCAAATATGATTGTTAAAACAAAGATGTTGTAATAGCAAGGATGAATGAGAATTTTTTTTTGAGATTATAGTTTAAACATGTTTATAAATTGAATTAACTATTCATTAATTGATTAAAAATAAAAACAAAAATCAATTGAATATAAATGGTGTGTTTTTATAGGAAAATATTTTTATGCTTATAATGAGATTTTATCTTATTGATTAAATTAATAAATTCAATTTTAAGATATCAGTTAAATTTATATATTCTATATTTAGTAAAAAATTGAATTCATCCATCAATTTTAATAGTTTTATGATAAGAAGAAATAGTATTTTAAACATATAACATATTTTTTATTAAAATTCATTTTCAACCTTTTGATGGATCACCTATTTCAAATCCAAATTTGATAATTTTTAAAATTTTATTTGTAAAAAATAAAAATATATTTTCAAATATAAATATTAAAATTATATTATGGCTCATTTGGTTTATTTTTTAAACATGTTTAATTTTTTGATGATTCTGAAAAATACTGCATTTTATTTTAAAATTATTTTTTAAATAAAAATTATTTATAGAATTAAATTATATTTTAAATTAGTTTTAATGAAATAATTCTATCAATTATAAATAAATAAATATAATTTAGTTAATTTGAAACAATTTAATATTGAAATTTTCTATGAAAAGAATTCATAGCTTTGAATTTTTCACTTTAAAACCAAACATCTCAATTGTGTCTATGAGAATAATCTAAATAATATTTTTTCCTATTATACTAATTGAATTATGTAAAATGAATACAATAGTTTTCATAAAAAGGTCAAAATTATATAGTATGTTCAATTTCTTTTTTAGGTATAAAAATTTTACCCTGGTAAAAAAGATATTTACTACAATATTAGTTAAATAGTGATAAGGGTTAATGTTAAAAAGTAAAATCTATTCATATCTAAACAATAAAAAATTTAATGGTATTTTGAGCTATTTATAGACCTTAACTAGAAAAACCAACATAATTTAACAATATAATTCATTTAAATTAATTATTATACAATTTCGATAGATTGAAATATAAAATAATAATTATTTTAATCACTTAAACACACCTATCCTTAAGTATGTATACCACACCTCACAACCCCATTTTGACTCAAATGACTATTATTTACTAAAAAATATTCCCAAATACTCATACTCATTCAAACAACATCCATGTTCTACTTGTCTCAACCAAGGAAAATTACCAAGGTCTTTAAAGGGTCTTTCAAGGAGGTGACATTTAAAATGTAATTTTCTCAAAACACCACTCTTATTTTTTTTTTCTTCTATTTTCCCCTAATATCCTTAAAAAATATATGAATTATAACTCAAGATTCATGTATATACTGTATTTTTATGTTTATAATGGAATTTATTATATCTATTTCATTTATCATCTCCTCAAATTAAAAGGAAAAAATTATTTACCATGTTATACGAGTTAATCATGTCCTTGAATAATGATTTTGTTAGTTTTATATTACCACCTAAATGAATGTTAATAAAACTATCATTATGGATAAATTATTTCTATAAGTATATTATAACATATTTTATGATTTGTAACTAATATATACACATTGTATTAAATAAAATGTAATTAGTTAGGGATATTCGCAAAGAACCTACCAATATAAATTAACTATTTATCATTAAAATTTTATCAAAAGAGTCACCCTCATGAATAAACAAAAAATTATATATTGTACCATTATTAATATTTCACATTCATTAATACCATATCCTGACACTTCTATAATTTTAATTTCATTTTACAATAACATCTATAATTAAACACAAATGAACTGATCATGGACACTCAAATAAACGCGCCAGAAACCATGAAAATAATGAAATACTATTAATAAATAGATCATGACAAGTTTTCAAATATTCACATAAGGAATTATAAATATTAATATAGTTCTATAATGAGTTATTGAAATTCTATAATCCGTTTTATAGGTGGTTTCAACATAATTTATGAATGTAGAATGTGAGGTAAGGGATTCCAGAACTCAATTTCGATTCATTGGGTTATACGTCTACCTCATAGATAATATTATTTCAAGATTATGTGTAGAGAAAAATATTAATTTCTTAATGTATTATTCACACATATAATTTTGTTGATATAATTTTTTTACCCATAATATCCTAATTTATTAATTCTTGAAACAATGATACAAACATCGTATGGGATTTTTTAAACCCAATTTCTATTCATTGGGTTAAACTTCCACTTCTTGATTATGTTGTGATAATATTACATGGGAAGTGAATTTTGTATATCCAATGTTGTATGTAAATTTTTTATGTGTATTTAATGAGTAAATACATATTAAATTAATTTTTTTAATTCCCACTTCCATGATATGATATTTATAAGGTACTTCATCCCAATATCATTTCATTACGTTATATTTTGACGATATACACCCACATTATTTTATGAGGCCTATATACCACCCCTTTTATATATCATCTCATGGATTTATTGATTCTCATATTATTTAATGTTTTGTTGAATTTTATTTCTTTATAGGGTTTATTATTAAATTAATTCATTATTATATAGTACAGTATGATTTAAAAATATTTTTTTAAATGTTTAGTCATTTAATTTTAAAATAATTTTTTCCATGTAAATATTATTGAAATTATTTTATATGGTCATTTATATGAATAAAAATGAATTAAAAATGGAATAGTAGTTATATTTTTATATCATTAAATGGTTTTACATATGAATATTTTTACAGGTTCTATACAGAACGTTTTGTGAAATGACAAAAGGAATGTTCTATTATTAACATACATGGCGACAATGAATTTTACATCACAGTGAATATTATTCAATTTCTAGATTCATTTTCAATCATAAATGTTTTCTTAAATGGAAATAATTATTTTAATATTTGGGTATTTTGGAATTAAATAACGTTTATTAATGAAATAAATGTTTTGTTACAGAAATTTTTTGAAAAGAAATTTACATTTTTATTTGAGTGTTTTTTCATATGGGATTAAAAAAATTTCAAAGGGTATTATGAATAATTTTTTCTATTCATGAAATGGCTATTTAGAATTATATGATAAATGGGGGTGACTAATATTACTAATATGAAGGTTAGATCCCCATTATAGCTCATGGGTGAGCTCGATATAGATTATAAGAAGGGTTGAGCCGAATTATAGCTCAAGAGAAATGGGTGATCCCAGTATATCTTATACAAAATGTTAAACCCCATTGTAGATCATGGGTGATCTTACTATAACATATATGAAGGGTGATGCCCATTAAATATCTCAAATTTATTGAGAAATAATAATATGGGAAAGTTAGTTGTATGGTTTTTCTAATTTGAAGGGTTTTGAAATTATTTTATAATGTTATATTCTTTTCATAAATAGATATTACATCTTTTCTGATTAATATTGAATAAACTATTCAAAAAGATGCCCAAGGATCATAATAGTGTAGTGCCTTTAGAAACAATGAAATTAAATAACTAATCTACCAAATGATCTTTATCATGTATCATTAATATAATCCCCTATATTACTCTTATATAATTCCATTATTCATACCCTAGGGAAAGGAATAAAAATAAAGTGTGATATTAGATGCTCTGTAATGGTAATCAAGGGGGATACGTAATCATAATATGGACATAATGTTATGAGAACATAAAAATAACACTTGAAGGTTATAACCTATATATTAAAGATCATATATATTAGTCATGGGGTAATTATGGATAATTCATAATGAATGAATAATAAGGGAGTAAAAATCATAAACCATGAGATCATAACAAAGAAATAAGGCTTGGAATTCTAGAAGCCACCAAAACATGTAATATGATTCCTAATAATCCAAAGTGCATTTCCAAAACTTATCAGTGAACTTCATGTGGGATACACGAACTAGGGGGACACCCAACCATCCCCCATCACAGTACTTCCCCTATATGGGGTCATGTTTCCCCATATTACCATATTGGATCAGCTTTCCCCAGCATTCCATAAGGGGTTGGGTTTTTCCTTCTTCCCATTGCGAATCAAGACCATCATCTTGTTTCTTATTATTATTTCATGATATATAAACACTTTCCTAATAAAATTGAGGGAAATATTGGTACCAACCATCAAAAATTGATAACCATATGTATTTGTTCCACAAAAACATAAATCATATCAGATTCCATATAAAATGGGGTTAATAAAAATTTCATCACAATATAAGTCATGGAAAAGAAAAAACTCATAAGGATCAATACATAATAAGCATAAGACATTAAGTGAAATAATAATAATGGTACCATTGAATTACATCCCTAGTAAATCATAAGTATCATCAAATAATGATATCTTATACGTAAAATAATTTGAAAGATCACCTAAAATAATTGTTGAGAAAAATAACCTTTCCATTTTAAAAATAAATTTTTAATTAATAAAACACATAGAAGTCATTATTCATTGAAAATATCCTTGAAAACATAAAAAAGTATTTTAAAATTAGTTTAAACATCTTTTAAATATTTTTACTTTCAAAATTTATAATAAATCATTTAAAACACTTTTCAATCATTTTTAGAAAACAATGATTTGATAGAACACTAATTTCTAACCAAAGATAGAATAACATTACATGAAACATATAGGATAACAAAAAGAAGTTTATTAATGTTAAAAAATTGTAAAGGGATGTATATAACATTAATAAAATAATATTGACGCATAACATATCATGTGTCTTAATGATAATTTTTTATGAAAAAATTATCTTACCGATGTGGGGAATTAACCATAAATCCCATAAAATTAATATCATCAAAAAAATTTAAATACCCATAAATTTAAGGAATAAGATCATATATTATATTTATGTTCATTATATATACTACAAAAAACAAGTGGTGAATATGGTATAAGTCTCCGATAAATAAAAGTGAGACTGGAAATCCCCTTAATACTACAGTAACATTTCAATCATGATCTCTTGGAAAGAGTAACAAAAAATGAAAAATTAAATATCATGAATTCATGTATATTAATGATATAAAAATTAATAAGTTAGAACATACCCCACACAAAAAATAATTAGTTTTTTATAATTCATATATCTCATAGAAATACATGTTATACGAGAAATCCTTCACCTAATGAATTAACACACTTGGTACTTGTTCAATCATCCTTTATATAAGTTTAAGTATATTATAAACATATTTTAGAAACTTATTCAATTATATAATACCATTTATTAATTATTTATGTCATTTTTTTAACAATTTCTTAAAAATTCCATTTTATAATTTAATTTTGGGTAATAATCGCTTTTTTCACATGTGTTTAGATTTGGTATCCTTAGTCATATTACATAGATCATTATTTAATAATATAATTAATTATAAAAATTATATTAATATATAATATATATTTATTATATATTTATTATATATTTATTCATAGTGATTCATAAATTTTATATGTAGAAAATAAAATACATTGTTCATGGAGACGGTAGGTTATACATACGAATGAATGTTATTTTCATTTTAATTTCATATTATCAGAAAGAAATGTATTTGAAATAATAAAATTAAAGAATATTTTTTATTTAATTTATAGAGTATATTTTTATAAAAATTATCATGATTACCATCCATGTGAAATATAGATCACAAAAGAATCACAGTGCATCGTGGGAATGGAAAGGCATACTTATGCATGTGCGATGTTATCATTTCCCAAAACCATAGATTGTAAAAATGTTAGATATTATAATATCATTATAGAAGTATAATTATGTAATAATTATAATATATAAACATTAAACTCATCATAAATCCTACTCATAAAATTTGGTGATGGAAAATGAATTATATTGTTATGTGGAGATTGTAAGTTTTAACCACGTAGAGGTGATGCTTTATCATATTGTATGATGGGAAAGGGGATGTATACTAGAATGTTAAAAATTATAAAAAGATTTAATAATATTTAGTATTATTAAGTTATTATTTTATGATACATATCATAGATTTATATGATTTATATAAGATTAGAAAAAGATACTTCTTGGTTTGAGTGATTAATAATTCTCGTAAAAGAATCAGTTAAATCTCCTCTTAATTACTCTACTATTGGTCCTTTGGTAAGAACTGAAACTCTAAAAAGTGAATATAAAATTAGGGAAGATATTTTGGATGAAATTCTTCATGATATAAGTCTCAATGAGTAGATATGATATGAGGGAGGAGGCTTCCTTTTACAAATTGAGATGAGGGTCACTTTCATAATTCTTCAAAAGATTAATTTAAAATAAATTAAATATCAATCCAAATACCTAAAAAGTAAAATGAATTATAAGTTTCTATGGGTATGGTTTAATCCCATGAAGAAAATATTTTATACAATTTGTTAGAAATTTTAAACTTTATCTTTTTATTAATCCTTTCATATCCTATTTTAATTTTAAAAACGGTAGGAACATTTTCAATATGAAAATTTTTAGTTTTACTTATAATGTTTGAATTAAATGAAATTTTTTAAATAAATGATATTTTAAATAATAATATATCCTTTATTTATTTATTTATGATTTTTAATATTCTTATGTACTTTAATAAAATATTATTTTCTTAAAATATCAATAGTGTCAATTGTGACGAAATTCATTACATTGATATTAAAAAGATTAATCCATCAATGTAACTTCAAAAAAATAATTTATTACACCATTATCATGTAATATGCACCTATAAAACTCATGGATCATCTTATTTAACTTACTTTATACTTATTTTAAAATTTCTAATAACATTTAATTGATTTTTTATTAATTGAATAATTACTGAATAATCACTGTTTAATTACTTGTGATAATTATTATCTTAAAAAAATAAAAACAATCCATGTTATAGAAAATACATTTAGATATCATAATAATATATATATATTAACACATCTTCTATTTTACCAAATATGAAAGAAATTATACTTATTAAAAGTAAGTGTGTGGAATTTTTTCTCTCTCATTGATTTTTATAATATCGAAGTAATTTTCTTGTATAAGTGTCCGTTAAATAATATTATTTCAAACCATAAGACATAATGGATGAATTAAATTAATAATATAACATTTTTGAAGTATTAAGGTAGTTTTATAATATTTATAATACTAATTTTACCCTTAATTACTTGATTTAACCTTATCATTGGTTTTACAAATTACAATAATTACTATGGATATTATCCCAAAATAAAATGAGAAAATTTAATAAATTTGGAACTAATGATTAACAATATGGAATCCATTTTTTAAAATTCAAAAGATGTATGTTGAAAGAATTAATTTAAAATTAATCCCTTACATGGGGCGAGAAAATGGGTTTTTAAAATCAAAATGTTCAAATGATTGAAATGATTTTATATGGAAATTCAAAATAAAATTGATTTCCATGAACTAAATTGTATTAAATTAGCGAAATTTTATCTAATTAACCCTTATAATAAAATATTAATATAATTTAACACTATAAATTATTTATATTAAAATGATTATTTCAATTAGAAATTAATATATTTCACTATTTATAAAAACATGAGATTTATCAGAAAAATGGAAAAGTTCCACAAAATTAAATTTACAAATCTTAGTATCAAATAAAAGATTACTTTTTTATAAATATTTTATAATATTTTCAAAAAATATATTTAAAACAATTTTTCCATCAAAATGAAGAAAACTGTATTCTTACAAAAACTAAATATTTTATGAGTTAAACGAGATTTATTCTTATATATATATATATATATATATATTTCATTAATATAATCCAATAATAGATTTTTCATTTTATTTGGTATAAAACACAGTTCTGTGAAGTTAAATAGTTTTTTATAATAAAAATTCCTATTAATTTCGAAAGTGTTTGAAATGTGTAAAACATACTATCATAATTAATTTAATAATATTAATACCCACCATTATAAGTGATAATTTATAATTTTATTGTTTAAATAATTACAATAATAACATTTTCATTCATTGATTCTCAATATTTCATGAACACAAACTATGTTGATGATGTTTGCAATGAAAGACACCAACAAAAATAAATTATAAAAAAAATAATTTATCAAATTCATGGGGTGATACAAGTTTTATGTCGATGATTCTCTATGTAACATAAAGTAGTTTTAATTTCATATTTTGGGTTTTAATTTCATATTGCATGTTTTAATGATTTTCTTTGTGAAATGTCTATAATTGGTTCATGAAAAACTATTTAATATTATCGTTCTAATTAACATTGAGATAATTCTAAATATTACATGGGTTTTTATATGTTTTACTAGACTGACTTTTTATCTTAATTTATGGCCCTTAATCATCATTTGTGATCATCCCATTTTTGAAGATATTTTTTCATAAGATATAAGAGATGATATAGAGAAAGATAAAAAAGGGTAAACTATAAGGATTTTACATAAATAGAATATTGGCTTTTTTAAAAGGGTTACTTTTGGTGAAAAAATGGATACACAGTATTGGAGACCACATGTGATTTATGGGTTTACTTTTAATGATTTATACTAATTATTTAAATAATGAAAAAAATAAAAACCCCTAATGAAAAAAAGATAAATATTCTTTTTAAATAGGAGAAACATGGTTCTCCTTCTTTTTAACACTTATCATGGGTTAAATCTTGTTGGTTGTCATACATTTAACTCATTTCATTCAATAAATAAAAAGGTAATGTGATCTAACCTTTGGTTATTAAATTAATGAAACTATGGAGGATAGAGTTTCCATTCATTTCATCTCATGAAATTGTTAACTGTATATCAACTGAGTATTTAATATATATATTTATATGTGTGTGTGTCATATATATATATTATTTCGGTCATTATAGATGATTCATATGTATGATAACATATATTTATTATATGCTTGAATTAAATGCGTTCTATATATACAATATCCTATTATATGTATACATCAATAATCATATTTAATTTTATACGAATCTTATATATGTAAATTTTGGGGCACATTCAACACTATCATGATCCATAATATGTTATTGATATGAGTAATACAGATATTGAAGACTATCTAATATCTTTTAATCATCCCCAATATATTCTTGATCACAGAGTTATGTGGATGAATTTATTACCTTAGTATGAGTTATTTGGGGACTTGTAAAATAGTGTATATAACTCAATAAAGGTAATTTTATACGAGAGTGAAGTATCTTGATCTATTATATTTGTTTCTATTGTAGTAGAATTCTTTTCAATTGATTGATGTTAAATTATTATTGTCACTTTTTTATATTATTATTATTTATCCTTTATATGTATTGTTTTAAGAATTTCTAGTATGAAAAATATTATTAATTGGAATATGATAATCATATTTCAATTTCATTGTGTTTGTGGAATTTTTGATGTTGTTTTGATTATTTTATATTTGGAGTGAAATTATATTTTTACCAGTCTCCAAATAAAACGTATTTTTCACCATTGAATTTAGAATATGATGTCTAGTCATGAATATAATTTTAGAAAATTTGCGTAATAATTTGAAAATTGAAAAAATATGGAATTTGAGGAATTATTTAATTAATTCATTAGGGAGTAGTTTTTAATGAAATTATATTGTATATAGTTTATATAGTTATCATGGAATAATACAAAATCTGGGAGATGAATATTTGTTAGTGTCAACATGCTGACATTTCGTCCAATTAGCATAATAAGGGTAGTTCGAACTAAATAGACATGTTTGAAAGTCAATTTAATATTATAATTTTATTTAGTAGTTTTTATAATAAAAAATAAAGGATAATGGTTATTTTTAATCTACAAATATACGTATTGGTCCTCAAATTTATCTTCCTACCAAGATTCACTATTTTTTCTACAGTATATTCAATGTGTCTTTTATTCTATGGCTAATCAGTGGTGGTCAATCAAGAATGGGGGTTGATAGATATTGAATTTATATTTATTAATAGTGACCCTTCATTTTATTAAGACAAATGTAATAATACTTTCAGGTGGGGAAGTACATGTTCAATATTCATGGTTTTGTTTTCAATAATGAGTAAATAAATCATGATAACCCATTTATAATATAGAATTCAAAATTAAATATTAGATTCAATGAAAATATTATATTTGGAATAAATAAGGCATGTAAATTCGTAAAGGGGGAATTTGAATATATCAAACTGATGGTAAACAATTATTTAAATTTATATGATATGGAAGGGTTTTTTTAATAAAATATGTTGAATTATAGGGTTTCTATTATATATATATTATTAAATTTAGGATTACATAATATGGTAATATTGATATATTTTTAATGATGATGTTAGTGGGAAAAATAATTATATATGATTATTTTTAATATTTTTTAACCCCCTATATGTGGTTTTGATAATGGTTTGTTGAAAATATGCAATTTCTAATTTTATGGGATTAAATGTTTTTTCAGAATTTTGGAATTGGAATTTTCTATTGGGAATGAAATACATTATTCATCCATAAAGGAAATCTTTATTATTGGTTTCTAGTCAGTGAGAATATCGTAACTTGTAAAAGAGTTATGCCTCGTGGAATGGGTGGTCATGCCACTTACCAGTGCATATTTCATATAACCATGTATCTTATAATGGGGAAGTGTAATTCCAACATCATTTAAGAAAAATATCCACAAAAAAATTACAAAAACACACATGAATCATTTCACATAGTAATTTTCTTCCACTTTCTTCCCTCTATGACATGAGGTGTCTTGGAGCATGTGTATGGTGTAACAACAGTTTTTATCATAGTTAAAACTTTTAAAAACACTAAATTTAACCTCTTTAATGTTGATTGATATCTTTTGATGTAATTGTAAATAGATATGGGTGATTTTATTTAAATTTTATCCTTTGAGATCATATTTTAAACCTTTATGCATCTAGTGAGTAGTATATTTAACATTAAAATTAGTAATAGACTAGACATGGGGAAAGTTTATGATAATCTTAACACCCATGTATATTAAAATTGGTGGGAGGTTAGTTTGATATTATTGATTTTATATATCCCTAGAACATGTATTCTATATTATCCAGGTAGAGTAGTGATAGAATGAATAGCGTCGGTCTGGATCCATTAAAACCTCATCAAATTAATGATATATTCGATTGTAGGGAGAAAACAATCCAAGAATAATTAATTTTATATTAAAACAAGGTTGTTTAAATTGGATATTAATATATGGTATTTGAGAATATTATAATATTCATATTATCTAAACATTTTTTTTGTATTCTAACATGTGTTACATGGCATACACCAAACATTGTGATAATGAGAGAGATTATTAAATAGATGGTATCATCCCCCTCCACTCTCCAAGGATGTGATTATATAGAAGTGGAACTGATTAGAATGATGTGATTAGATTATGATATTTGGTAAATATTGTTATACCATGGTTAAAAGACAAGAATCCTGAAGTGGATGGTAGATAGGATATAGTGGATCCCATATATATATGGTTTATAGTTTTTTTTAATTTATTTTTTAAGAGTATTAAATGTTTTGTAAATTATTATAATTTTATTTTATGGAATTTTTTTCTAAGAATATTTATATATATCTATATATTGAATCATATTATATATATATAGTTTTTAATCAAGGATTTGTGTAATGGGTGTATGGGGAAATGTGAAGATTGGTTGAAGCAAGTGATGATAATGGTGTGTGAGTTGTAGGATAAAAAATATAATGAATGGGAAGGGAAAGAAAATATGATAGATCATTCTAGGTTTTGAGATCTCAAATTGTTTTAATTTTTATTATTTTTCTAGAGGAATAGACAAAAAATCCCAAATTATTATTATTTTCTCAATTGAAATTATAATCCATCATTTAAAATCATTATTTTTTGATAGATTTAAAATTTATCCATTCAATGATAATATAAATATATATATATTATGGGACAAATATATAATCTATCCAAAATTGTTAATTCTTCATCTAAATTATTTTTTGGATAGATATCAAATCCAATCCAAAAAACAAAATTTACATGTTTAAAAGTCAATTATATATGTCATAAAGTAAAATAGAAATAATATAAATAAATTATTTATTTAAAAATTTAATATGCGAATATATATATATATATATATTTATAAATATATATTCAATAATGTGAAAATAATTTTAAAAATATAAATAGATTTAAATGAACACACAAATATTTTTTTTATATAAACATTAATAATATATTTAAATATGATTTTACATTTATATAAAACATACAATATATTTTACTAAAAATAAATTTTCAGATAAAAATGATAAAACTTTTTAAATAAAAGGTAGGGGACATGATGAAAAATGGTTTCCCCTAAAAAGACGAAATTAAAAACATTATTTAAATTTCTGATACAAATATGAAATAATTTTATTTCATTATAAGCTAATTTATTTATGTAGTGAAATTATAATTTGATTAATATTTCATCTAATAAATATTATAATCTTTTACTAAAAAATATTTCTAGACATAGATTTTTCTTTTCTCAATCTTAATGAATAATATATTTTCATAAGAGTCAAACCACTTAGTGAATTTATCATTGAGAGCATCAAACATTATTTCCATAGAAAAATTCCATTCATGCAATTATGATACTTGAACATGGATATTTTCATTATTATGGTACATATGATGTGATAAATTTTTAAAATAGACATATTATTTCATTATAAAATTTTAATGATTTGGGGATAAAAATATATATACTCAATAAAAATAACCACTTAATCGACAGTCATGGATTACTCATTACTAATTGGAAAATAAATATTTTTTTCTCTATTATATTTACAATAGTTATGTGAATATTAGAGTGTTGATTCTTAACTACTTCTAATTCCATTGACTTGTCTCAATCTCTTACTTGATGGTAACCCTAGTATGGAACTGTTCTAATTTGTGATGGTCCTAAAGGTGATAGAATCACAGAGTTTTTTTAAATTAATCAATTCCATTTTTTTGTATGATGATTTTTAAAAAAATATTTAATACTATTTTTACGTTTTGTTTTCTAGTTGGAAGACTTTTCTGGATCCCATCAATGGAAAGTTAGATGTGGTGGGTCTTATTTATTAAGGGGAACAAATTTTTCAATATAAAAATTGTTAATTGGAATAACCATGTCTAGGGATGGTGCATTGTATAGAACATGTGTTCACAAAAGAATAAATTCAGCCACACAATGTTCCACTTTTATGGTAGATGATGAACTTCGCATTCCATATCAGTGAGAGATTCTTGGAGGTGACATCATTAGTTCAATTTGATTGGTTTGTCTAAAAAGTTTTGTTTAGGCCCGAATGAATATATCTTGGGGTAGGTATAGTTCATCGAATGAGTTTGATATTGACCATAGGTAAGATCATGAATAATCTAATGCATTCCTCCATTCTTTAGTTGGTGGAATTTGGGAAAAATATTTCTAAGACTGTGATTTGATGGGTATGATTAAATCTAAGAAACAAGAATTTACAAATTAATAATCAACACAATTATAAGGGTTATGGTGACTAATCCATATGGATTCATACCTGAATATGAAATCTAGTCTCTTTTAGGTAAAAAACTAACTTCAAAATTATTCAATTAATATTCCAAGAACCCATCTCAATTTGAGATTCCACTCTTCCATTTGAACAAGCATCAGAGCCACCTTATTAGTTCACAACAAAAAATTTAATCATGGAAAATATATTTACAAATCATCTATAAATGATACTCTCTATTGAGTACATTAGTATATTATCATGGAAATATTTTTTACAGAATATGATTCACCCAAATCCCATTATAATGCCAATTTGGCGGCGGTATAATCTACAATTAAGGAGAGTGACATAATAATATTCCATAGTAGGCTCTATATAATACCATCTAAGTAAATGGTCATATCATTATCCAATAATATCCCAAAAATTCTTAAGATTAAATTACTTCAACATGGATATGGTGATGATCATTAATCTGATGAATGTGGTGCAATAAGATTGAAATATTTTTCAGAGGAGGATAAAACCCACTTTCTTCTAACAACACATGAATTGTTTTATATTCTCTCATATTTAGAGCTACCCACATATGACGAATATATTCTTTTTGTTTTCTATATGAGAAAAAAATATGGAATAAATTCATGAAAAAACCATTTTTAATACCTCAACTGATGTTCTATTTGATAGTTACCAACACCTTTCAACTATAAATGTGGTAAGGGATGATTTGGAATAAAATAACATCATAGAGGATACAAAAATAAATAAATTATTTGTAATATTTTTTAATTATTATAAAATGGTATATACTAGATCTAATATACGGATATACTATAAAATATAATGCCTCATTAAATATCTAAATAAATATATGTGTTACAAGGATTGTTTCATTTTCATTACATTCATACTCGATAAACATCTCCCTTCTTTGAAGACTGCATAAAAAACTTCTAAAACATATTTTTATTGATATTTACTTAACTGAGTTTCTAAACTATGTTCTAATTGTGGAAAAATATAATTAGCCTAAGGTATAAGAAGAACATAAGGATGATAAATCAATGGTCCTCATTACAGATGGAGTCGATCCCTCTAGGTACTGGAATGAAAAAAATCCAAACCATCCTTCAAATGGAAAGGTAAAATTAATGAAGAAAAATGACTTCTATATTTTTTTTGAAATTCAAGGATCATTAAATGGGGATATCATCACCATAAGAAGAAAGATAATAAACAATGCTTCAAGGGGTAGTATTAATACGATGATATTCTAAGCTAATGTACTCACAAATAACTCTTCTATGTAGATAAATTATGTTTCTATAAAACACATTTTCAAAACAAATATCTCCTTCATATGAATGAATTAATAAAAATGGTACATTTTTCTTCAAGGGGAACATTGTAAGAATAATTTTATAAGGAAGCATTTGGTTGACCTAGAACTTACCACGGGATGTATAGTCTCATTAAATTTTTTATATATGCTAATGAAGTTCATAGAATCTTAGTTTGATGGATATTATTTAATAATAATGGTTTTAGTATTTTATTTAATTTAAATATCTTTGGTATATCCAAGAATTTGTATCATTTATAGAAATGATCACTTCTATGATATATTATTAATATTTAATTAAAATTAATAAATGTTTTATTTAAATAATATTAATTTACGGCCCATAAATTATAATTAACAAAATGAAATATAAAAAATGGAATTATCACATATCTTGGAAAAATAAGATCATAAATGCATTACTTTCATGCAATCTAATATAGTTATGAAATAATTTCCATCATCAGAATGTAAAATTATCTTATTAGAATTAAAAAATATTTGTTTATGCTATGTTAATAATATAACCACCATAATTACTAAATGTAATTTTTAACTTTTATTGATTATTATTATAGATATTTCAATGTTTATCTATTAAATGGTAACGGTAAAAATATTGATAAATTTATTATCTATAAAAATTATTTCGAAATATAATGTGGGTTTACAATTAAAGGTCATAGATCTGATATGTATAGAGAATATTATAGTTATTAATTATTTGAATCCATAAAGATCATACATGAAGTGACATATCCTTATACACCTCAATTGAATGATGTTACTGAGAGAAAGAATATAAAGGTAATAAAAACAATTAATTCCAAGTTATATATATTGGGTATCTTAAGAGGATTTTTGGGAATGTCATTATGGTGATCATATCAAAATATTATAATAGTATCATAACCTAAAATGGAAATGTTTGGTTAAATAGTTATTGAAAGGATATTTAATAGATATACAAAGAATTCAAAACATATATATTCATAATTATAGAATCAATGATTTAGTATCTATTACCATAGTTGTTGAATTAATTGATTCAATACTTGAAGAATATAAGTTTTTATCCTCACCTAAGAAAGTAAAAATAGAAGAATCTCAATTAAATAAAAGATTATCACAATAAGATACAATTTTAAATGTTTGTAAAAGTGAAAAACCTCATATACTAAAGAGAAATGGATTCAATGTCTATATATAAATTTTGAATAAAATTAATGATATCATTTTTACACAATTTTTTTTCCAAATATAGAGTTTGAGGAAAAAACATTTTACAAATATATGTAATATTTTGATTAATATCTTTTGAATAAAGATATAAATTAAAAAATGGAAATTATAATCTGATAAAATACATGGATATTAGATAATCTTCTGCATGGTTCACAACTGAAATGTTATAAGTGGATTTATAAAAGAAATAAAAATTTTAATCATATTATTGGAAAATATAAAACCATATTAGTAGACGAGGTGTTTATTTAAAAATAAGTAATTGATTATATTTATATATATTATCCCATGGATAGTTCTTCTTCTAATAGATAACTTGTTTCTTTATCTTCCATATAAAATTTTTAAATTCAAAAATCTATTGATTAAAAACATTCTAAAATGTTAAATTAGATGAATTAATATATATATATATATAACAACTATAAGGATTTATAGTAAATTGAACAGAAATGGACGTCTTAAAATTTATCAAATCCCTATATTGTTTAAAATAAGATCTAGAACAATTTTATGAAAAATTAAATCAAATAATTCATTCAAATGGATTTATAGTTAAACAAGATGATAAATGTTCTTACAGTGGGTTTCATAAAAATCAATCCATGGTTATAAATTTAAATTATTCTAAAATTATAATATTTGGAAGTCATTTGAATCATGTAAATAAGGGTATTCATATTATTTAATGATAGATTAATATTAAATAATTATGTGAAGATAATGTTAATTCTGAAATAATTATTATTAGGAATATTAATTTTATTCTACTTTATCAATCTAATTATATTGAAAAAGTATAAAATATGTTTCAATTATTTTATTTATCACTATTTTCTATCACATATTCTTTTGGTAGTACAATTTTATGAAATACATATTTGGTGGTTTCTCATCTGGGACATAAAATGGTTATCATAAGTTTCATGTATGCTATGAATTACAACAGACCTGATATTGCATATGTTTTTTTGGAATATTTTGGATGTAACAATTAATATTTGTTATTTAATATGGTATGTGGTTAAATGAGTGATCATGCATATTAAGGTTACTATGGATTATTGTATATATATTTTTAATGAAAATACTATTTTTGGGTTTTTCTAATGTGAGTTATATTTCATATAAGGAATATAATTATCTGATGAGTTGTTATGTTTTTACATGAGGAGGAGGATAAATATCATACGGATCAGAGAAAGAAACATGTATAACATTATCAACAATGGATTTTTAGGTTTAATTATTTAAAAACGATATGGGCGGACATAAAATTTCCTAGATCTCTATTATCAGATATACGATTGTTCATTATGATGATCTCTCTAGTTTATATTCAATATGATATTCATAAAATGATGTAAAGGATATATAACATAACCTATAAAATAAAACTAAGACACATTGGTCTTAAATAAAATCATTGTGAGGTAATTGATACCAAATAGAATCATAACTATATTAATTTTTAGATTGATTCATAATTGAGAAGATCAATTAAAAAATAGACATTAAAGGTAGTTGGTGTATAAAACATACAACGTTATGGGTTTAAATTCCACATAAAAATTCACCATTGATGGGACCATAACATTAACTATGATGACTTCACATGTATAAGTTACATTTGTGATGTAATATCATATGTGTAAATGAAGCACCAATAGAATATATCATCCAATTAAAATATTTTTTGGTTCCCATTATAAATGTTGGTTGAATTTAATTATCATAATCAGACATGTTAATAATAATGTGTTGAAACATGATAACTTTTTTTTGGTTCACCTATGTTCATATAATAGTGTATAAAATATAAAGATATTACAAAATTATATGAAAAATACATATTTAATGATAAGTGAGACATGAATATAATGGTGATTAGGATTATATGAAGAACTAACAAATTTAATGGACTTATTAGGGTGAATTCGGCTGATAATATAAATTTAGAAGAACAACACAATGTCCATGGATTTATTTATTCATATTGGGTTTATTTCTGTTGAATAAAGGTTTATATTAACAGATGGATTTATTTATGAATGTTCTTTCTAAGAGTTTATAATAAGTTATTTTCAAAATAGTGTTTTTTTAAAATTATATGCTTGTGGATAATTGTATTTGAAGCCAATTTTGTAACTATTTTAAACCATTTTAACATTTATTTTTTGAACTGGGAAGTATTTTTTGTAGTTCAGCAATAGAAAGTGGGGTTGATTGGGTATCCATAATTAATGGGAACTTTTTTTTCATAAATCTACTGTAATAGTACTATGTTGCTACAGTGAACATAACCATTCATGTGTGGGTGAAAAAAATCCAAAACATGATTATTTAATTTTCCAGTTATAACTTAACCTTCAACATTAGTGTGAGGTTCTTGGAGGTGCCTTCAATTTTTTTATAATAAATCAGTAGGTCATTATTTTTGGCCAAATAAAAAATAGGTATGTCTTGTGGGCCAACTAAATTCATCAAACACGTTCTATCTAAGACACATTTTATAACAAGCTTAATCTAAGGCACCATTTTCTTCCCTAGTGGGTGAGATCTAAGCCAATTAATTAATCTAGTGTGATATAAACTTAATCAATCCTGATAAAATGTTCCTTTATTATAGTAATGGTAAAAACCAATTTATATGGGGTATGATTACTTATTAAAATGGGTGATACTATTCTTATAAAATAATGTCTCTATTAGGTAGTAAAATCACATAAAAAATATAATTATTATTTAATGAACACCTCAAAATTTAAGACTCTTCTAATGTCTTCCAACATGATTTAATGAAACTTGTTTGGAATGAAACCACAAATCCCATTCTTAATCTATTTTTTACAAAAATTATATAAGGGGTTATATCTAATATGTATATGTTTAGAGTATCTATCCTCCGTTTTATGCAAAATAATATTCATTGGAATCCATTATAATGCTGAATTGGTGGGGGAGATCAACTCATAAAGAGAGTGACTTCATAACATGCCCCAAAATACGCCATAATATACCATTTAAAAAAGTTATATAAAATTATAAACTAATATCCTTAAAATATTTTTAAATGTTTTGGATTTTTCAATTACTTAATTGAGAATTTTGATAGGCATGTTAATATGAAATGGGGATTGAAACACAATGTTGTTGTTGTTATACATTTCCCTCATCTAATAATCAATAGGTTTTAAAAAATGGATGATTTTTTCAAGGCATATATAGTCACTTTTTTTCGTTAAACTCCATTCACATTCAATTGATTTGGTGGTCTCATAGAATTAATGTGAATAAATATTAATCAATTGAAACTATATATGCATATTTTTTAAACCCACCTTATAATGACATGGTTTATCTGAGGTTTGGAAATTTATTTGGAACAATAATATAGAATTTCCATAAAATCCACTCTAAAAACATCTTATTATTGCATGGATATTAATTGATATTTATTTATCTTACCTTATACTAGACTAAATATTGTTTGGTTTTTGGTTATTATTGTAATATTTTAGAAAATTGAAAATAAATACTATGTTGAGTTGTGATTGTTTTTTGAATTGTTGGGTCATAGTATGATATCCTATAATATATGATTAAACTTTTTTGGATCCTTGTCAACTAAGATGAGAGAGGATGTTGGTATTATTTTAAACTCTTATTCAACATTTCATATTCCGCATTTCATCATGTGGATTTAGAGACTCAATAAAATTAAATTGAAGATTTTGGGTTTGAGAAATATTCTCATAATAATGAATATGGGATAAAGTGTGATCGTGAAAATTCACCTTACTCAACACACAATAGATTAGGTAATTAAGAAGTTCATGTTAGTGTGGTTTCTTGATTTTTTATTAATAATCAACAAATTAGTTTTGTTATTCATCCAATGTGTACTCGTTATACAAGAAAAGTTGACGCTTTGGTGACTAGATAAGATCAATTAAGGGAAAGAGATCCTATCACTCCTAGTGTTGTATCGACCTATTTTAATAGAATTATCAATTCTATATTTGATGTGATAATTACTAATTAGGGGGGATATTTATGAAAAAATTGATGGACTTATCATTTCTCGTACAAAAAATATAGCTCTATATTTATCACATCAGAATTATGAGAGCTTATCTAGGGGATTAATGTAAAATTACCTACATTTACCATTATAAATATATATACTACACCTTCAATAGAGGTTTTTGAGGTCATTATTAAAGTGGATAAATGAAATATTAATTTTCTTATAACCTAATATTACATGATTGAGTATAAAATAATATCCAAATCAAAAAAAAATCATGTGATGTGTCCCAATTTATAATATGTTGATTGATAATATCAAGTCATCAATTTCTATTAAAGATAATTTTGACCCTATATTGGAGGGAAAATTCTATATAATTGAGCACTTAAAAAATAAATTTCCAAAAATAAAAAGTATGTGATCTTGAAGGGTGATTATTCTATTGTTATATATCCAACCTACACTCATTCCATGACATAAAATTAGAAAATGCGATGGAATAATGTATTATTAAGGGTCATAGAAAATTTAATATGAATAATGATTACATGTAACCATAGAATTTTTTGCATTATTTTTTTTCACAACTAGACACTAAATTTTGTAATACTATAATTTTTTTAAATTAGATTTGAATGAAAATAAAACTTTCAGAGTCATCATTTTTTTTCATTTTTTCTAAAAATATATAATTTATCTATTCATAATTTTTCATTCCTCTCATCTTGGTAATGATAAGTCTCATTACAATAATCTATAATTTTTTATCTACATTCTTGATGTAGATTTATATAACATTGGTGTGTGTGTTTTATGTAATGTAAATATAAATCTTGAAGTTGATAATTTTATGTAAATTTATTTGATATAAAAAACTATAATAATATTTATAAGTGATATATATATAATATTAAAATTGGACACTATTATTAAATATAGTTTTGTATAAATATTTTTTAGAATTAAAAGGTAATTTGATCAAAATTTATAATCATCTTACACAAATATATTAATTTTTTGCAATTACTTATTATTTGAAAACTAATCATATGCCCAAAATAAAACTAACTATCACGTAAAATAGTTTCAACTTATGATTTATTTATGGTAATAATATGAGTTTTCTTTATAAATAATTATGTTCCCAATAAATGGAAAATAGCATACATGTTCGCAAACATATATAAACCTAAAATTATATGGGGGAAATATAAATTTTTTAATAAATAATCCAACCAAAAATAATTTATGTTTATCTATATATATTTGTGTATTTTTATTTTAATTGTTTTGACTTTATAAAAATTTATATTAATAATATAAATGGATAAATTTATATACATATAATTTATATACAAAATCATTTTATTCTGTATCAATGATATATATGTATATGTATATATAATATTAAAAGTCCATATTGTATGTAAAATAAATTATAACTTTTTGGGACTCATATTTTTTATGCTAGAAAAATTCCTTATCTATAATAAATATATTTCAAACCCCCTATTTACATATAATATTGAACAAAAAATTGATCAAATATAGGGATAATTATCAAAGAAAAGATATTTTGTGCCGTATTATTTTATGGGATGAATAATGATTTTTTTCCAAAATGAAATCTATTATAAATTAGTAAAAAATGAAATGAATTCCCCCAAATATATTCAGGATAAAATATAAAATATCCTTTAAATTTATTCTTAAATATATAAAATCTAATATAACTATGAATAATATAAAATTCATCTCAGATAATCTATCTAAAACATTATGTGATTTAGATATTTTATCAGGGGAATGTATATAATCTATCTCCTAAGTTTCATTTCAAATTTTCAATTTTCCTAAAGTGAATATTTATTTTTTTTATAAAACAATACTATGATATCATGGATTTTATAAAATGTGAATTAATGCCCACATAATAACTCATGGAAAAACTTTTTGCATAAAAATGATTTAATTTTATATCAATTTGATGATTCCTCATTAATGAAATTATATTTCAAACTAAATTTATAAAATTCAAACCATATATTTTATAAATACCCCACCCGTAATTTGTTATGAAATATAAGATTAAATGGTATGTATGATTCTAATTTACTAGGGGTTGGTGAAAAGCACTTAGTGTATAATACACATGCATTAGATTAATTTTCCTCAAATAAATATAATACCCCAAACTCTGACTATATATATTCTTGAATAATCCTTCCAATATAGGTATATGGTAGTGAATAATCATTATAAAATAAATTGAAAAAGTTTGATCCTTTTAGAAGCCATTGTTGAATATAACTAACTCCTATTAGTAACACTATATATTTACTCTATCAACAACTCATAAAAACGACTCGAACCTCAACCCCACTTCCTACACCATCCAACATATAATTTAAAATGATAAAAATTGAATAAAATTGTTATTATAGGTGTTCGAGTTTAAAAACCCTTATAGGACCACCATAAAAAAATACTCTAATAACATGGTTTGAAAATAAAAAACTAATATCAAATCCAAATACATGTAAATAATTAGATTTTCAAATTCATGATAACCTCATCATATTATCACAAAACCAAAAATATCCCCATATCTATCAAATTGATTGCAAGAAATATATTTATTAAAGTATATTTTCCCCATTTGTCATCATAACATTACACATCAGATTATACACCAAAAATTATATAAGTAGATTATGTATGTCAAATTATGCAAGTCGGTCAATCATGGAAATCAAAACATATCATATCAATAATGTGAAAGACTCTACGTTATCCAATCTTTAGACTAAAGAATTATCATATGATCTACCATTCAGTTGGTTAATAAAATAAAAATATTCCATCTTGTGAAACAATTGATGGATGAAATTTAATGACCCACTAAATTAATAAATGGATACCTTAAGCGTCTCACTCAATTATTTGGGAAATATGTATTACATAGATATCTTGTTAATTGATAAAAGAATGTTATATACAAAGTCCCAATTGGTGGATGAATATTTTTGAAATATACATACACCTAATACTAGAATTTGTTTGTTTGTTATTTATTTTCTAATGTAAACTAGGTTTTATATTGTGTACCACATGAAATGTTGAGCTTAAATAAACTGTGTGGTAAGATCATTTTATAATGTATGTTATAACCTAATCATTAGAATTATCGGTATGAAAAATAATAACCAAATTATGGAATATATATATATAATATCTCCATATTATAAATAAAAAATTCAATAAATAATGTTAAAATTCATCTAAATTTTGTTACTATTAAAAGAATAAGAATAAATTCATTTCTTCATTAAAAATACATTTTTTCTAAAATTGGTTTTTAGGAATATTTTTTAAGGATAATAAAAATAAATTAGTTATAATATTTAGGTAATTTATTTTATAAAATTATGAATTTTATTTAAATAATTAGATCAATAATATCTTACAATTTTTATTTTGAATTTTTTTAAAAAATTGATTTTTATGTGAATAGTGAAAAATACTGATTTCGTTAAAAATTTACATTTTTTCAATAAATTAACAAATTCCATTATATTTTAGACAGTATTAGAGATAAATTAAGTATTATTTGAATAAAAATAATCCAATAAAGTAAATGATAATTAACATTATACATGATTTTTGTGTAAAAACATTTTTATGTTAAAAAATGTATTTTTTTCAATGTATTTTTGATTCTTTTTTTGTACTTTTATAAAAACTAATTTCTCCAAATTATAGGAATTGAATCATAAAAATTGTATTTTCATACATATAATTAGATGTTTTAAATATTGATAACTTTTCTAATTTCATTTTATTCATATAGTATAGTATCCTAGGTAAATGTATATCACCATGGTAATGAGTGACACCTGATAATGAAGGTTTAAAATATGAGATAAGGTCTCAAAATCAAACCCAAAAGTTAATTTTTTATTTTATAAGTTTAATTTGAAAATAAATATCTTAATTATATAATATAAATTTTTTCTAGTTACAGTAATTATACCCCTTATATTATTTTTAGTTAAGGATAATTACAAAATGTCACATTCTCTTACTTTTTATATTTTCATAATATTAATATAGATAAAAATGGAACATGAGTGAATATAAATGTTGAGATTTGTCAGTATTATACTATTTTTATGATCTTAATTTATTTTTAATTTTCTTAATTGTATAATTATGTAGAATGCTTCACGATCATCTATGAAACACTTCTTTATGTAGTAAAAAAAGTCAGGTAAAGGATATTAAAACATTAAAAGTATTATATAATGTATTAATTATTGTTCCCCATGAATTTTATAGATAATTATAATATTATATTCATTGTTAAATTATGTTTAAAATTATTTTATTGTTATCTTGATTTATTATAATTCATGATATGTGAATAGAAATGAAATTGAATATATATAAAATTTAATGTTTAAAAAATATTTTTATAAATTAATATTTTTAAATGTAAATAATATATTAAAATTTAATTAAAATATCTTTAAAATCATAAATATTCAATTACGGTAACATTTTTTAATTATAAAAATTTCATTCATGACCCTTATGTATTGAAATTATTTTAACATGGTTAATGTTTGTCATGAACCAACCCGGGTACCCTAGTAACCCAATAACTGAGCTGACCCTAACATAGCCCGAAGGGCGTTCATGATCCCCATCAATCCGTGACTAGCACCTTGCATCACACAACATTCAAGTGGGAATGATTTTTCCACAATAATGAGAAAGAAAATGAAACAAGACAGTATGAGAAAAAAAGAAACTCCACCTGGAGTAAAGTACCAGAATACAAAGAGGCTTAAAATCCCAAAGTACTACAACCCAAGTACTAAAAAACAGCCCGAAGGTCCCTAAGGACACAACTCACCAAAACCAAATATTAATAGATGGATACGCCTCTAAGAGGTCCCTTCCATTTTCTCGATCCAAGAAGAAGAAAGTCTACAAACACTTGAAGGCAAAAGTAGGGTGTGAGCCAAAGCCTAGTAGGATACCACAAAAGATTTCGTAACAGATGCCAAAAATAGATTTTCCAAATAAAAGCTTTCAATTTTTAACTAAATAGGTTGGTAAAATCAAAAGCACATTTTTAACAAAACATGTTATACATTTTCAAATGATGGAAAAATTACTTTAAGCAAAGGCTTTACAATGATGGAATATTTATAAAACAATGGCTTAAGCAAAACATTTATATAATACAGTTTGTATAAATTTTAGCAGCCATGTAAGGCAGTTCAAAATCATTGTCATACATTTATATCTCACATATAAATAAACAAGCAGGCAACATGGACATCTTCCAAAAGGTACAATAGCAATAACAAGTTATATGATTCTGCACTCTCTATGTGAACTCAGAAAAATGTGTATACACATGTCTCTATGACATTGGCCAAAGGAGAATCGTCACCAACCCATCGGGGATGTGACCCATCATAAGTATGTTTTAAAATGTTGTCATATCCTAGAGTGTATCCAAATAACTCACTAACTACCTAAAGATTTCATGCGCTCTTACATGATGGACAATCTATTTTAAGAGTGCTTAAAATACAATCAATCTCATTCTTCCATTTCAAAAGTGCTAATTCCATTCCCTTTAAAACCAAAATTGGTTTTATTCAAAACATGCATTTTTCACAAGATAAAACCAATGTGTTTCTATCAAATCATTTTAAGCCATTTTCACCAGTTTTAAAGCCATTAAAAACCAATTCCATCTTTACACAATTTATTCCCACAATTAAATTCAACAATTTAATTGAAACCATTTCCATCAAATCTTCAATTTAAATTCAACAATTTAAATCAACCAATTTCCATAAACACACCCAATTCAATGGAATTTTGGTTTTCCAAATTTCAATGCCCAAACCATTTCAAATATCTTGAATCATCAGAATCGAGTTTTATCAGTTTAATTGAAAGAAAACTTGAGAAATTTAATTTAAATCAAAAATTTAAATAAACTGAGAAAATAAAATGTTAATCAATTTGGAAAGTTGGGACGGAACCACCTACCTCGAAGGTTTTGACCAAAATCACAACGGTCGAGAATGCTCGAGAAAACCAGGTTGCTTCTTCAAGAACCCATCTATGATCTCTTCTCCTAGAATGATTAAGACCAAATCTCATCATACTTGGTACCACACACTTAGATCCACCCATAATGGGCATAAATCTATGAAACTGAGAGAAGAGGAGAAGTAGATCTAAGTAGATCTAAGAAACCGATCTTGAATGATGATGAACGATCACATACCTCAAGAATCCGGCTTTGATTCACCAAGAGGAGCCTTTGGATCGCCTCCAGAATGATGAGAGAACCTTCTCTAACCTTAGGAGAAGAAAAATCCCGAGTTAGGGCCACTAAGGAGGAAAAATGATGCACTTGGAGGAAAAACCGAGTGAGATCTACAATTTAAGGAACTCATTTAAGTGCCTGCATGGTTAGTTCACACGGTTTGACAAACCGTGCGCTAGCCATGCATTAGCTACTGCCTCATCCACCCTTCACGCATGGGTTGGCCGCACCTTTAGACAACCCTTGCACTTCCCGTGAGGAAGCTACTATCTCCCGGACCAACTGCGCATGGTTTGGCTACACGGTTTAGACAACCCGTGCGCCACCCATGCGACATCCCCTTTTCCTCAAAACATCATTTAAATTTCTCTATACTCTCCCAAATCACTACTTCAAAATAGAGATACTTAGAAACATCAAAAGTACCTAAAAACGTAACGTGATGTTACAACCTCCCCACCATAAGATCTTTATGTACTCAAAATGCCTATGAGAAAACCTCCACGTCAAAAATATGAGGCTACTGCTATCTTATTAGTGCCTCCCTTTCCCACATCTCATGAGAATCTGAACCATGCTGCTAAAGTAAACAAATCTGTGTTATCATTCTCCCACGACTTACCTTGGTCTCCGAATCAACAACCCTAACTGGTCGTTTAGTAACAGATAAATCTGGTTCAATATCAAGATTACACCAGCTCACAATATGAGATGGACCAGAGAGATACTCTCGTAGCTACGATACATGGAACACATTATGTATTGACGTAAGATTTGGTGGTAGAGGTATATGGTAAGCAACCTTCCCTACAAGAACAACAACCTAAAAAGATCCCACAAAATGAGGATCAAGCTTCCCCTACCTTCCAAGCCATCCATGACCTAATCAGGGTGAAAAATTAAAGAACACCTAGTCACCAACTAAGAACTCTAATGGTTTATGACGACTATTAGAATAAGACTTGTACTGGCTCTATGCTGTCAACATTCTCTGGAAAATCAACTGGATCTTAGTCGTCGTCTCTTGGACCAAACACAGTCCTACCAAGGAACTTTCACCAATCTATGACCAACATACAGGAGATTTACAAGGATGACCATACAATGCCTCAAAAGGATCCATTTTGATCGTAGACTGTAACTGTAGTTATAAGAAAACTCAACTAGCCCCAGATGATGATCCCAAGACCCACCAAAGTCGATAACACATGCGCGGAGCATATCCTCAATGATCTGAATAGCTCTCTCTATCTGTCCATCTGACTGCGGATGGTAGGCCATTCTCAAAAGGACTTGGGATCCATGTGCCTCCTGAATGACTCTACAAAAGAGAGAAGTAAACTGTAGATCCCTATCAGAGACTCTTGCAGACGGAACTCAATGCAAATGAACAACTTCTTTCACATAGATATTTCCAAACTCCTCAACTTTGGATGTATCTCGAATAGGTATAAAGTGAGCCGACTTGGTCAGTTTTTCGATCACAACCCATATCACATTCTTCTTCCTCTCGGTTTGAGGTCACTTAACCACAATTTCCATAGTGATTTCATCCCAATTCCATGTAGGTACTAGAAGTGGTTGTAGAAAACCCGAATATTTCTGGGTCATGACTTTCACCTGATTGCATGTATAGCAATGAGATACAAACTCAGAAATATCTCATCTCATACCTGGCCACCAGAACTGTCACCGCATGTCATAGAACATTTTCATGGTTCATGGGTGCACAACCCACTGAGAGTTATGGAAACCCCCATCACATCCTTCCTTTCCGCTAACGGCACAACGTAAAGGTTTCAATAACACAAAACACCCTCTTTGGAGAACGAACAATGGGTGTCGGTTTCCCCACCATAAAGAGATTCTCTAATTCTAAGGAATTTATTATCTAGTTGTTGTTCCTGTCGAATTAACCCTAGGAGAGCAGAATTCAACTGAACACTGGCTAAGGAAACATCATTCCCCTTTCATTGAACTCGAATATGCAACTAAGTAAAAAGGGTCATGAAACTCCACTCTTCTGAAGATTCTTTTACAGCCTGTGATGAAATTTTCCTGCTTAACATATCTGCAACTACATTCCCTTTCCCCGGGGTATTGTAACTGTCAAAGTTGGAAGATTTCAGGAACTCCACCCAACGCCTTTGGCGGATATTCAAATATTTTTTAGAGAAGATATTACTCATGCTCTTGTAGTCTGAAAACACAGTTAACCTTTCTCCATAAAGTTAATATCTCCAACACTTAAGTGCATGCATTACAGATGAATGTTCATGGTCATGGGTAGGATAGTTCTTCTCATGAGGCTTAAGCTGATGAGATCTATAGGCAACAACATGATTACCTTGCATAAGGCCACATCCCAAACCTGAACCCGATGCATCACAGAAGACCACGTAACCTATCCCAGCCTCAAGAAGAGTGAACACCATCACAGTAGTCAAAAGGCACTTTATCTCAACCAAATAACTCTGAAATTTATCATTCTTGGAAATATTCACTCCCTTTCGAGTCAGAGCAGTCATTGGAGAAGCTATCTTCGAGAAGTATTAACAAAACTGTGATAATATCTTGCTAAGCCCAAGAAGCTCTGAGTCTCGATAATATTTCATGGTTGTTCCCAAGTCATAACAGCCCTAACCTTCTCAAGATCAAGTGATATTCTTTGTTATGGCACAACATGTCCCAATAATTTCACTTTCTGAATCCATAAATCACACTTTGAAAGCATGGATTAAAGTCAATGATTCCTTAGAAGACTCAGAACTATTCTTAGATGATGCACATGATCCTCCTCCGACTTGGAGTAGACAAGAATGTCATCCACAAAGACTACCATGAAAGTATCTAGATACTCCTAGAAAACCTTGTTCATCAAATCCATGAAAAATGCAGGAGCATTTTTCAGGCCTAAGGGCATAACAAGGTACTCATAATGGCCATACCTACTCCAAAAAGAGGTCTTATGAATGTCGAATTCTTTTATCCTAAAATGATGGTAACAAGATTGAAGATTAATTTTTTAAACCCACTTATCCCCTTTCAATTGATCAAACAAATCATCAATTTGTGGTAACAGATATTTGTTCTTTATTGTAACTCTATTGAGATTTCGATAATCAAAACATAAGCGAAGAGAACCGTCAGCCTTCTTGGAAAAGAGAATAGGTGCTTCCCAAGGTGACACACTGAGACATATAAATCCTTTCTCAAGAAGATCATATAACATAGACTTCAGTTCTTTTAGTTCATCTAGAGCCATTTGGTATGAGGAAATAGAAATTTGTTGAGTACCGGGTAATAAGTCTATAGAGAAATCAACCTCCCTTACTTGTGGAAAACCAGAGAAGTCAGAAGGATACACGTCGGGAAACTTAGCGACGATTGGAGGAAGATCACCACACATTGAATCTCTCTCTAGATCAAAATCAAACACTGATATAACTTTCCCCAACTCTATATAAAAGGGCCCATCTTTGCTTGAACTTGGGTCCCATTCTCCTTGAAAAATAAGAGACACACCACTGGGTGTAGTAAGGTTGACCTGTCGAAGATAACAATCGATCCGGGATTTATTGGAAATGAGCCAATTCATCCCAAAATATGACGTCAAAAGATTTCATTTCAAGAACCAAGAAACTCCAAGAATGATCAACATCTAATAGAGTGAAGACACAAGTAGGACTACAAAGACCCTTCTCTCTCATTATACCAAGGGGTGTAGTAATATCCATCGCACACGATAAAAGTTCCATATATAGATTAAGCAGATTAACAAGATGGGTTGAAATAAAAGAGTGAGATTCACTAATATCAAAAAGAGCAGTCACTAAAGACGAAGCTCTAGTAATGGTACCTCTCATAGTTGTAGGACCTGTATCAGCTACCTCTGGAAACTCTTCCACTGCGTGAAGAGGCTTCGTTCTAGATGCATGTGGTTGGAACCCTTTTGTATGTGAGTCATTTGATTGCCCCGCAGTTTCTGGAGGTGTTGATGATCTTGTTCCACCACGTGGAGTAGATAAGTGATGGAAGAATCTCTGTAAGTTCCTTAAACGTCCACAAGAGCTACAGTTCTTGGGTTCCTGAGTGCAAACCTCTTAGAATGACATGGCTTCGCACACTGATAGCAAGTCAAAAAGCCCCTCCTGCTGCCACCGGAGGTCTAGAATGACTATACTGTTGAGAACCATCACGAGAAAAGTCACTCTTCAATTTTCCTTTAAAGGAACCCACACTGCCACTAGGAGGGAAAAGAACCTCCTTCAACCCTGACATTCTAGCCAAGTCCATCTCAACAATCATCGCCTTATCCAGCACATCAACGTGAGTGGGTTTGTTCAGTAATAAAACCTGAGAATGGATATCTGATCGAACTCCCAACTCAAATCGTTGAGCCTTCATCCTCTCATTAGATACAATCTCAGGAGAAAACTGTACCAGCTCAGAAAAAAGATTTGAGTACTCAGTCACGGTTTTTTTGGCCTTCCCTAGCATGAAAAACTACATAGGCTGGGAAAACACCATTGATTCTGTATAGAACTAGTTAGTGAAAAGAACCCTAAAGTCTTTCCACTCCAAAACATCATGTTTCCCAGCCATTACCATTGTGTCCCACCATCTCCTACATGGTCCCTTTAGTACGAAGGTGGCACACTTCACCTTGATCACCTCAGGTGTCTCTAAGAACCCAAACAGACATTCAATCTTACTCATCCATTCCTCAGCATGTCGAGGGTTAGTGGAGCCTTTGAAAACTAGTGGCTTCTGGCATAGGAACTCTTGAGAATGACTTCGAAGAATATCACTATAAGGATCTATAGCTGGAGCCTGAACAAGAACTTGAGATCGTGCATGTCCCAGAACGTGGATAGTGCAAACAATCACCTCAACCAGACTCAGATCTACAATAGGACTCACTTGCTGAGGTTCATCAGTAGCCTCTTTTTGGATCTGAGCTCCACGTCTTCTCGGAGGCATGATGCTATACAAAAAAAATACATATATTGACACCCAAACCTAGTAGCAAGGAAAACTATTCTTAAAAGAATCGATAAAAAGATTTGGATTACACTATATCCAAATAAAAATTGAGAAAATAATAGATCTAATCCACAAGTCATATTTCCCTAACCAACCATGGTGACATAAGATTCATTGTGGTGAGAGCTGGCCAGACACTCAATCAAAACTACCTCTTAAGTCCCAACAAGAATAATCAAATGCATACTGTCATCAAGGAAAGATGCTTAACCTCCCTCTGATACCACTTTGTGACGAACCAGCTCAGGTACCCTGGTAACCCAATAACAGATCCGGCCCTGACATAGCCCTAAGGGCGTTCCCGATCCCCATGGGTCGGCGACTAGCACCTGGCATCACACAACATGCATGTGGGAATGATTTTTCCACAAGAATGCAGAAGCAAAAGAAACATAATAGTATGTAAACAAAAGAAAATCCACTGGGAGTAATGTACCAGAATACAGAGAGGCATAAAAGCAAAAAGTAGTATAACCCATGTACTAAAAAATAGCCCTAAGGTCCCTAAGGAAACAACTCACCAAAACCAAAGATCAACAGCTGGATACACCTCCAAGTGGTCCCCTCCCATTTCTCGATCCTGGAAGAAGAAAGTCTACAAACACTCGATGGAAAAAGTAGGGTGTGAGCCAAAGCCCGGTAGGATACCACCAATGATTATTTAATAGATGCAAAAAATAGATTTTCCCAAGAAAAGATTCTAATTTTCAAATAAACTGGTCTGGAAATTCAAAAGCACATTTCTAAAAAAACATGCTATAAATTTTCAAATGATGGAGAAATTACTTTAAGAAAAGGCTTTACAATGATCGAATATTTTTAAAATAATGGTTCAAGCGAAACATTTATATAAAACAGTTTGTATAAATTCAGTAGGCATGTAAGGAATTTCAAAATCATTGGCATACATTTATATCTCACATATAAATAAACAAGAGAGCAACATGGTCATCTTCCAAAAGGTAAGATTGTATTAACTAGTTATATGTTTCCACACTCTCTATGTGAACTTAGATAATATGTGTATACACACGTCCCTATGACACTGGCCAAAGGATACTCATCACCAACCCGTCAGGGATGTGACTCGCCGCAAGTACGTTTTAGAACGTTGTCGTAGCATAGAGTGTACCCAAATAACTCACTGACTACCTAAGTCTTTCATGTGCTCTTACATGATGGGTGAACTATTTTAAGAATGCTTAAAATACGATCAATCCCATTCTTCCATTTCGAATGTTCCAATTTCTTTACATTTAAAACCAAAATAGTTTTAATTCAAATACTGCCTTTTTTCATAAGATAAAACCAATGTATTTCTATCAAATAATTTTAACCCATTTTCTCCAGTTTGAAATCCATTCAAAACCAATTCCATCATTACACAATTTATTCCCACAATTAAATTCAACAATTTAATTGAAACCATTTCCATCAAATCCACAATTTAAATTAAACAATTTAAATTAGCCAATTTCCATAAACACACACAATTCAATGGAATTGGGGTTTTCCAAATTTCCATGGAAAAACCATTTCAAATATCTTAAATCACCGGAATCAAGTTTTATCAATTTAATTGAAATAAAACTTGAGAAATTGAATTTAAATCAACAATTGAAATAAACCGAAAAATTAAAATATTAATCAATTTGGAAAGTCGGGAGGGAACCACCTACCTCGATGGTTTTGACCAAAATCACAACGGTCATGAACGTTCAAGAAAACCAGGTTGCTTCCTCAAGAACCCATCTAAGATCTCTTCTCCTAGAAAGATCAAGAAAAAATCTCATCATACTTTGTACCACACACTTAGATCTACCCATAACGGGCGTAAATCTAATAAACCGAGTGAAGAGGATAAGTAGATCTAATTAGATCTAAGAAACCAATGAAGAATGATGAAGAACGATCACATAAATCAAGAATCCTGCTTCGATTCACCGAGAGGATCCTTTGGATCAACTCCGGAATAATGGCAGAACCCTCTCTAACCTTAGGAGAAGACAAATCCCGAGTTAGGGCCACTTAGGAGGAAAAATAAGGCACTTAGAGGAAAAACTAAGTGAGATCCACAATTTAAGGATCTCATTTAAGTGGTCGCACGGTTAGTTCTCACGGTTTGAAAAACCGTGCACTGGATGTGCATTAGCTACTACCATGTCCACCCTTCACGCATGGTTTGGCCGCACGGTTAGAAAAACTATGTGCTGCCCATGCGGAAGCTACTATCTCCAGGACCAACTGCATACGGTTTGGCCGCACAGTTTAGATAACCCATGTGTCGCCCGTGCGACTTACCCTTTGCCTCAAAAAATCATTTAATTTCCTCCCAACTCTCCCAAGTCACTACTCTAAAACAGAGATACTTAGAAACATCAAAATTACCTGAAAACATAGAGTGATGTTACAATGTTAAATGAGGTTAACAAAGGGGATAAACCTAAATATTATGCCTGAAAAAGAATATAAACATGTATAAAATATATTTTCATACAATATTAAAACTGTATACGCCCTATATAAGAATATATAGATCTTTTAATACACTTTACATGAGTTAGACACAAATTATATTTTAATATTTAATTTATTTAAAAGATCTCTGCCCACCTACCTTATAAAATAGAACCCCTCCCTACTATTATTGACCAACTTTTATAAAATTTTATCATCGAATAAATACCTTCCTATATTTCTTATAAACTTCCTAGAGATTTTAATCATTCCCCAATACCATCATAATGGGGTTTATTTTGTAAACTACTGGTGGATTCTGAAATAAGAGGCATAACTCATAACCATGTTTTTTCAATTCATTTATTCTTATACTTCATTGAATTTTATCTTAACCAATAATATATGATAAAATAAATATATTTCAAAAACAAAAAATTTATTATTTTTATGTCACAACCCTTTATCATCTATTTTTCTATCCTTTGGGAAATTATAACCTCATTTTTTCATAAATGTGGACTACTACGTCCATGAAGAAATGTGTTTTTCATTTTTGCCTAAAAATGATGGATATTGTGATGGGTTTAATGAATATATATGACATTAATCAAAAAAATATTATTCAATAAATACAATATATAATTTACCTTCATACCCTTCCATTCGTTGGAAAGTGATACTTTCTTTCATGAGTAAGTGTGGACCTCCACCTCCATGAAGAGATGCGAAGTTTTTTTTCATGTCACCATTTGATGGATGATTATATTTTTTTATTTATTGTAAAAATAATAATAATATGTCTTGATTAATATTATATATATAATAAAATATTTAACAATTTATAATAATTTAAACTATCAAACCAAACAACACCTAAAAAATTAATATATTATCCTTGAGGTGTTGACGGTAATAAAGATTTATTAATAAAAATATAATAGAATGTTATAAGTGGATCATATTGTGTGTTATAACTATAAATATTATAATTTTATATATTTATAATAAAAAATATATTAGTATTTATTATGTTAAGAGAAAATTACTATAAAATTTGGCTTGTTTTATGGATAATTTTATCTCATTTACAATTCATTGAGACATGTTTATATGATTATCCTAAATTATCTTATATAGTGTATATAATTAAAATTTGAAATATTCAATAGTTTATTCTTATTTTTTGTTTCTATTTAATGTTTTAATTCATGTGTAATATTTTATAGGTGTTTGATTCAAATTTTATTAATGATGTAAGGGGTTATTTTACAATCTCACTCTTATTTGAGAATGTTCATCAAAAGAAAGTGGACGAATTATTTTATATTTTTATACATAAACCCCAACTAATTTATTCTATCCTAGTTATATAATGTGTTCCAATGTTATCATAAAACATTTATTCTCATTATTTGTAAAATATCAAATTATTTTTTATGAAAAATCAAATTTATATCTTCTCTTGGGTGTAGAGTACTTTTCATCCAAGATGAGATTGAATAAAATTTTTCCATAATTTTTTAATCTACTCTCTAATGATTAATTAAAAGTAATTCTTATTCATATATGACTATATTTTTAATTTTTCAGAATTGATTTTTTTTAATGTTTTCAGAATGTGTTCTCTATGTATTTCTTTACAAAATCATGAATATAAAGTTTTTATAACGTATACACCATGATTATATTTTTCCAATGTCATTGAGATTATTAATTATCGAGATTATTTTACCTGTTTCGATAGTATTTCAAATATAATAATTTTTATGTTGTACTATTAATTTTCAATTTTTATATAAAAATAGAAAATGAGTTATTTTTTAAAAATATGAAAAGGATTTTCAAAAATATTTATATATTTTTTTCTTTAAATTGATTTAAAATATATATGGAAATTAATTTTTGATGTTTTTTTCCACTTTCCTCTAGAATTGTAAAACTATTTTATTATCTTTTAGAATATCATTTATGATTAATTGATGGTCTTTTATTATCCATTACTGATTAGTTAATGTTAAATCATTAAATTTCCTATTATCATGTTCGCTATCACTCTCCATTATAAATTTGAAATTATTTCACTCTTTTGTGTCCATATATTTCATTATTTTGTATAAGTTTAGTATCATTTTGAATACATTGATATTTTATTTACCATATACCATTCCAATATACAATTTTAGTTGGAGAAACAGCATTTAGAAAGTTATTTCATTTATTATAGAAATAATGATGTTATGTGTTCTCGATTCAATATAGATAAATATTGACTTATACGGAAATTTCACATTGAAAAAATTTTGATCATTAAAAATATATTAGTAATTATCATGATGTGAAAGTGATGGGTATAGCCATATATTAGATATCCCTTCAAGGAATCCATGAGCACGATGAGACAAAATAAGTTGGCATGATTTATAGGATGATGATGTAAGCTCACGTCATAATAGTATGATATTTTATGTATGCACTACTTTTTTATGTAATATTTCATGGTTGAGAGTCCATGATAATAGTCTATATGGCTTTTTCATAGACATGATGTAGATATTCATGATATCATAGTCTATAACTTTATGGTATGATCAGGAATGTCTATAATTATGCATTTCATATATTGGGAATACCATTTATTCTTTTTCTAATGAGAAAACCATTACCATTATTTTTTTATTAAGAACAGTATGAGAACACCAATAATATTAAATCACAAAAAATAGAAAAAAAAGTGGTCCCAATAAGATTGGTCTGAAATGGTGAAGCCCAAGAGCATTACCTCGAATCAAATTCACCCCATCAAGAGGAAGGTCGTACTCATTGTGATGGAGAGTTATATCGACTACCAAATTAGAAGTGGAAGAAAGATAATATTCCAATTTATTTTCTTTCCAACCATGTATGAAAATATTATACTTAGTATCGTAGGAGGCACACGATCCTAAATAAAATATATGAAATAGATCAAGGGATATCTCTAGTGTGCTTCAGTAAAGTTGAAATTAATAATAAAGTCTGTTTCAACTGAATTCAGATTCCCATCCCCTACCAACAAAATTTGAATCCCCCTGACTATAGCCACAACCTCAGCTTTGAGAGAGTCCCCTACCCCAAATCATGTTATGTAAGCCATGAAAATATTGATGAAGGGATTACATACCACACCTTTTCCACACATTCAGCCTGCTAAAACGGACCATCAGTGTTCAGTTTGAGTCTTGAATCATGTGAATTACAGTGAACCAAATGTCCCTATAGAGCATCCCTAATGGATTGAGGAGGATAACTACCAGAAATAAGCATCCTAGGGTGGGGGAATCCTTCGTGTTCCTCATATATAATATTAAATCCAAAAGTATTTTTTCACTCTAGTACCCAGCTTCATCCCTATATAGACACCTCCCAAAAATCATACATTGTTTCATGCCTACGGAAGACAACAATATTTCCCAAGAAAAAAAGGGCCCTGGCCTTTCTTTTAGGGACCTATTGATATTCTCTCAATAACCACCTATAAATAAAAGGCCTATCCAGATTATCATGTAAGTGGATACTTGTAAATTCTTTGAAAACGTTCCAAACTATGAGAGAACATCCCCCCTTGAAGAAAAAGTGATCTCAACATTCCTCCAAATGGTCCTTGTAACAAGATAAATAAGAATTATTATGGATTCCCAGATGTAAGCACCAGATCGTGGATGTCATATAGTTTCTACTTTTAAAAAACTTCTAAACAGAATGATCTGTAATGGTGAGATATCTTGGATCTTGTAGCAATGTAATACGTAGGCACAAAATCTTATTTATTGATGTTGGGTTGGCTATAATAAATAATTTTAGTAGATCCACTTTGAAGTATATTTTATAAGAATATAAATAATATGAGCATTAATAAAATAATTAAATATTAAAAAACTTTTAGGGATTATAACATTATTGCACAATGTTCATCATGTTATTATAAAATTATCTATATTCTACTATTTAAAGATAACATGTAGTAGAAGAATAAGATATAAAATCAATATAGGTATAAAATGATGGATTTTCATTAAGAGAAACCCAATACTGTGAGTGTTGGGGTTGAGTATATCATGCACATATTTTGGTTGCTTACTCAAGTTATGATTAATATACATACCAAAATGGAGAAATTAAACACGATATAATCAAAAATGAACAATAATATAAATATACCAAACTAGCTATCTAAATTTTTTATTAACAATTTGAGCTACAATAAACATCTGAATTCGTGAAATAAAAAAATGAAGTTCATATAAGTTCATTTTGATAAAAAAAATAAATGGAAAAATATTAAACATTATAATTATTAAGAATATGGGAATAAAAACCAAGGTAAATACTTACTTTGAATGGGATTTTATACAAGTATGAAGAAAAAATAAATCATTATCAAAATTGTAATGGTATGAAAGAATCTACGAATTCCCAATGCCTTAATTGTGATGATATGAGGAATTACGAAGACAAATTCCCCAAGAATCATGGATAATCCTTTTAATTTTATTGTTTTATTAATTGTGGGTAACTAATGAAAATAAAATGATTATGAAATAAAAGTAACTAAATTGAGAATAATTCTTCAATATTTTTGAGGGAATAATGTTATATGAGGAATTTGGTACATGTAATTTTTTATTTCAATAAGACTGTATTCATGTAAATATTTGCTCTATGGATGGAATATTAGTAGTTTTTTTGTAAGATAAAAAAGAAAAACATAATATCCCTCAGGGAAAAATATAGTCTTATGGATTTTAATTCAGGTTAATTTCGGTTAATAAAAAGAAAATGTGATAATGATATAGTAGTATCGTAGTTACAAGAAAACATCCAATTATTATCCGAATAGTATTTATCTATTTGAAAAATTTTAAAAATGTGATTTTTGGAAAAATATTTTTAATGGTATAAACCTAACAAAATTTTGAATTTTAAAACAATATAATATTATTGGAATAATATTTTGATTACCATTAAATTTATTATTTGATATTATAAGGTGGTCCAATGTAATGATCACTATATTTTATTGTCGTTTATTTCATAGTAATTTACGATAATTGAGAAATATTATATGTTGTGATATGTTATTTGTGTGTGTATATTTATATAGTTGAGTGTCTGAGTATATAAATTATAATGGTTTTTTGGGATAAAATATATAATAATTTATCAATATTTTTTTTATTTTTGGGTTTATATTTATTGAATAATCTTTTAATATTTTTAGGTTGATTTTTTTTATAATTTTACCATGTTCCATCCATTTCAGTTTCAGATAAGTGGAATAACTTTTTATCATTTTATGGATCCTATAATCAATTAAAAGATTAATTTTGTGCCTCATGCATGAAAAATTAATCATGACTGTAGTGATTCATGTCAATGGATGAGATAATTCTTATTGAACATGATTAAAATGTGGGTGTAATTTTTATCATATTTTTTATGATAATGGTAAATGAATTTTTCAAACCTAATAAAACAAAATATAAATATTTAAACTATTATCTTAAAATTAAGACTCATTATCCATGATACATTTTTATAAACTTATATGTATGTATTATTATTGTATAGGTAGATAAAAATATGTTTTAAATTAAAATACAAGAAATTAAATTTCATGATAAATTCTATATCTGATTATATTACATTGTTATCATATTTCTAGCTTAGAAGCGGGGAATTAGAATTTGGAGGAAAAATTTCTATAAGGTTGGCATAATTTAATGATTAGATATTTTATATTATAGTTTATGTTTAAATAATACATTGTTTTATTTAATACAACACCCATAACCTCAAACTTTAATAAACCATTATATAATATTAATTAAATAAGACTCTTATAACCCAGCTGTTGGGTTCAACGATATAGCTAGGCATAAGAAACAAATTATATATTTGAATAAAAAAATTACTAAAAAAATTAATTAATTAATTAAAATCCATTACAAATAATTTATTTTTTTACCATCTAGTGAATAATAATAATTTTTTTTAAGATTTAAAAATACTTCTCTACTAAAAATGAATTTTAGGATTTTTATATATATGAATTTATAATTAATTTCTTAAACTTTTAGAAATTACATTTAAAAAAGTTAATATAATATTTTAATTCACCATATTAAATTACCCTATGGTGATTTTTATTGGTTTTCATAAAATATTTATTTTTAGGTGAATAGTGAAAAATACTGATTTCGGTGAAAACTGTCATTTTTTCATTTAGTTATAAAATTATATATTATTTTATTTTATTTTTTTATTTTCAAGTCCCATGAGAATCCTTTTATGAAATAAATTCCAATTTATCCCATGAGAAAAAATATTATATATTATTTTAATTTAAAATCATTTTTATGTTTTTAATGTTTATATATTTAAATATTATTTTAAATGAATTTTGTGTATTTATGCTTCAATTAATTAAATGAAATTATAGGTATTGACTATGGTTAAATTTATTTTATATTTATAATTATCTATTTAAATATTTCTAAATATGATAATTTCATTTTTTAAATAATGAATTTCCAGTATGGGAAATATTTATTACCAAGGTAAATGGTAACATTAGTTACTTATAGTCAAAATTTTGGGATAAGGTCTAAATATCAACCAAAGCCCAATTTATTTTAATTGATGAGTATAATTACACCCTAACCATAATACATTTAGAAACATAAAAAAAATTCCACCTGAAATTTCTTACAACATTTATATTATTTTAAGATAAAGATAATTTTAAAAAAGACAATTTTGTCACTTATTATATTGTCTAATTATGCTTGTAGAATAAAATAAAAAATTTAATGAACCAGGTTTTTAAATAATAATACACTTTAAATCTACTAATACTTATGAATAAGAAGATATTTATACATTAAATAAATGCTTTTTTCGATAGCATACTCAATACGCAACAACAAGTTTTTTTTAAATCATATATTGCACACAACTTTGAGTTATATCGAAAAATAATTTTATAATATTATTATTTAAATTAATAGTTATAACCAAGCCGTTGTATTAGAGTATATGAGCAGAAATAACTACAATATGATTATACATGTATGTTATATATCTTTAAAACAATCCAATAAATTTTAGAGGCTTAAAATAAGAGTGAATCTAATTTTATGCATGAAATACTCTAATATTATTAAAATGCCATTTTACCTCCTTTTGATGGTGAAATATTTTTAAATATGGTTTCTGACAACATTTTGGTTTATATTTTAAAAAATAAACTTTTTCTTTAGAATAGGAACATAAATATTGAATTTGGATAATTTTTTTGTAATTTTCTGAAAAATTTTATATTTTTATAAATAATAAAAAATACTACATTTTAATTCAAAACTGCCTTTTAGAATAATTTATTTACATAGTTTGATTATTATTTTAATTAGTTTTTATTTGTAATTAGAATATATTTCTATAATTCAATCAAATTTTGGTCCTTGGATGTAATTTCACATTGAAATTTGACATAAACACTTGCCAATCTTTTGATTGTTATTACTTTTTAATAACCCACTTTTTAGATTTGACAATGGGAATTAATTTTAATTTAATTTCTACAAATGTTGTGTTGTGAATTTAGAAAATTGGATTCTGTCTTTGGAATCATAAGGTATAAATTCTATAATTAAGTACCATTTATTTTTTACATTATGAATAGCAACATCAGTAATTATTTTTATTTACCATGGTTAAAAGATAAATTTGTGAAGTAAGGGTAAAAATAATATTATAATAACATAAATTTACTCTAACACATGTATTAATCTCATTGTATGTGTCATGGTCATCCAAATAAACCCTCAGGACTATCTTTGGTCATTTGGGATACACTTTTGTGTGAAAATGACATTTAATTACTTTTAATTTAATATTAATTTAAATATAACATCAACATGTATATTCTAAATAAATAAATTTTAATATGGGGTAATACATAAGATAAATTCAAAAATAAATATTAATTGGAAATATAACCAGATTTTTGATGTCATGGTATTTTATTTATTATATTTAGAAATTATATGAATAAATTTATATATAACACAATGATGATGTATTTATCACCATAATAATGAATGGTTTTAATAAATCAGATTATATAAAATAAAATAAAATTATATTTAAAATTTTTATACCATACACAAAATTTATGGATGATTTTGACTTTTGATATTTTAATTAATGATTTTTTATCGGAATAATAATTTTTTATGGTTTTTTTAAATGTCATTATATAAATAGTATAAAATTGACATTAATGGGTTTTTAAAACGAATATTATTTTATTAAATTATATAATAGCCTTGACAATATAATATTTGGAAAAATTAATTTTATAATGTTTAACATGTCATTAATGAACCACTTTAGGTTCTATTGGAATTTTATAGATACTATATTAACTATATAGTATGAATATACAAGAAGACATGTTAAAATATAAATTAGTTAACTACGGGTTAAAAATAAATGATAATGTTAATTTTGTGATATAAAGATGTCTAAAACATATTTTTTAATGATTTTTTGGACCCAAAAGAATCTTATATTTTACAGTAATGGTTCTGAGACCATTTGAAACCGTAATTAATTTTTTAATGAAATAATATTTCAATAACTTCTTAAAGTGCCCCTCCTCCCTCTTATAAATAGGCATCACCTCTACCTATTTAATCACACCACTAAATCCCCTTGTGTTGTCCAAAATCATCCCAAATAATCTCCCCACAACTCATTATTTCTCATATATGACTTACCATGGGTATAATGCAATTCAAGAAAGCCTTTAGGCTCAAATAAAAACGAGTTACATGTTTTACAGGTGGCATCTTCTCTAAAGATCCTTTAAATTTTTTTACTTGTTCACACTATATTCTATTCTTATTAATTTATTAAATAAAAAACAAGTATCTTAAATATACTAGTATTTTTTATGAAAATTAATCGAACTACACTTACACACACCTTCATATAATGGATACGAACATACTGTTACTATGTACGGTGAACTGCTGCCTCACAAAACGATGAATGTTTGATTTTCCCCTACCACATCTCATAGTTTCAATTATGATGGAATTATATTTATATGTAATATATTTTATATTTACATTGTCTTTATTATTCTATAGGTTTTCATTTACAATATTCCATTGTGGTTTCCATAATGGATAAATACGATAATTTCATTTGAGGAAGTGCAGACTACTGCCCCCTCAATGTGATATTACTCATTCATTATATAAATGAAATTTATAAACGATGAAGTTAATAAAAATACTTAACATATATAAAATATGATATTATAATGTAATTATAATATTCCAATGTATTTTTTATTTTTCATTAATTTAAAAATGAAAAAGAAAAGAAAGTAGCGTTAACGCATACGTACAACTTACCATCACCATGAATGGTGCATTTCATTTATTATCTCCAAATCTTATGGAATATTATAAATAAAAATATATAATAGATATATTTGATATTTAAATTAGGAACTCTATTCTTGAGATAGTGGAATTTTAACCACATGGACAATTGGTAATTATATTAAGTTCATTTTTAACTCTGGTACCGAATATCGACAAAACAACTGATATGAACATAGATAATTTTTTAATTTTTATAACATGATGATAAGTAATATAAAATGAATAATAAACTTGAAAAATATTCTTATGAAATTATAAATTAATCTATCTTTATTATTCAGAAATATAAACAACGAACAAGACAAGTCAGACTCATGGTAAAAGAACCATTCCACCTCCTTTTTTAGTCCAAGATTTCATTTATGTTATATCCTTAAATTTCAATTTTATAATGCTGGGATACATTCTAATATATCGTTATTGGTGTAAATTTAATTTTCAACTAATGAGAAACCGTTTTTTCTCTCATCACCTCATTTTGTAAATTTCTAAATGACGCCGCTAGGCTGTCGGATTTTTGTAAGGCAATTTATAAACTCAATCTCCTATCATTGGGTTTTACACATAAATTGTTGATTATATGATGACATGATTATGTGTGGAAAAAATGATTCTTTATTATTGTTATAATTTCCTCATCCCATTGAGTAGATATATTGTGGTAACACATAATCACCCATTGATAAATTTTTATGTCATTAATACGAACATTGCAAGGGAATTCGTCTCAATCTCCTTTCATTGAGTAATATTTTGTTATACATGACCTTATATTATAAAATGTATAATTATACCCTTTTTTTAAATTCATTCAGTGGTTTTCAAAAGGAATCATCTGTTTTATAATTCATTTTTACTAAACCACAAAGGGAATGTTTCTATTTAATGTACGTAGTTACAAAGTGGTTTCCACCATCACGATTGTTATTTGATATTTGGATTCCTTAACAAGATGTAATGTTTTTAAAATGAAAACAAATTAAATATAAACTTTTTACATAATTTTGTATTTAAATTTGTTTTTAGAAATCTTTGATTATATGAATATCTTGAAATTATATATTGCAATTACAATGTGTAAATGTTATCCTTCTTTTATGCTTGTTTTATGTGTTATGAATATTTTATGGTTCATGGTAGTTTTTTATATATATGGGTGGTTCCATGATAAAACAAGGGTGGGTGAGCTCAGGATATATATTAAATGCTTTGGGTAATGTGACAGAGGTAAACATTAATGTTTCTCCTAAGGGATTAATGGAATATACTGTGATGGGTATTCCAAACATAACTCTATATGTTGCTGTAAAAGCTACAATGTAGGTATGTTATGGATTCCCCAAGTGACCTTTAATTTTTAGGATTTCTATGAATTATTCATTTATATTATTATTATTTCATGAGGTATATTAATTATCTTATGATTTATGATTGAAAAGTATTCTTTTCTTTGATTTGTATTTATTCATGGACTAATGATTTCTTTCCTTATTTTATATCATCGATTGAGATTTTTATTCTCATCCAATGTTTTTGAAAAATAAAATCACATGGTATAAAGAAGAATAATATAAAGGAAATAAAATAATAATAATTACATTTAGAAATGAATTTTTTTATTTAAAGAGTTTTATTATTTTGAAAATTTTAAATAGAGTATAAGTGTATATTTTTAAATATTTGAGATGTAATTTAACAGGTATGGCCTAATTCACTAAAACTATAAACCATAAAAGATACTCAATGTGAATTCCTAACTTAACTGAATAGTATGTAATATTTAAGGTTGGGGCCTTATTATTTGTATCAAAGGTTGGTTTAGATATCATTAGAGGTTAGGGTGTTATTTAATCATCTGACCTGTTTTACATAACCACTCTGGTTATCATATTAGAAAGAGTCATAGTTATTTTTGAAAAATTAAATGAGTTTAAGATAACATTAATAAGTGTATCTTAGTGTTTACCCTCCTCATAAGACAGTAAATTTTTTTTACTGATATACTAACACTGACCATTTTTCATTTTAGAAAATGGTTGGATCTAGAAGGCACCCATGTAACAACGAATGTGAAGGAAACTATGGTGTTTTTCTGAGTAAGAAACCAAATAAAATGGGAGTTGAAATTAGAACGCTTGTGGTTATTCTAAACCAACTATCTTGATTCTTGATTGGTCACATGAACCTTGGGGATTTTTCTTAGGAATCATATATGTGAGAAATGAATCACAAAGGATTTTTAGGTAATAATAATAGAGGTATGTATATTCAAAAACCTATGTGTCAAAGATCAGGAAAGAAACAACTAAAAAAATTCCTCAAAGGTATGGGAAAATTTTATATATTTTGTAATGAAGGTTATAAATCAATATCCTTCCCTGAAAAAATGAAGTGTTTAGTTAAATCCATGAAAGGGAAGAAATTTATTTCTAAAGGATCAATTGATTATTTTAAATGTGGTGTGTATTGTCATTATAAAAAAATATGTCCTACAAAATGGATTAGTAATTTAATTGGCATGATCATACTAATATATGTTTACCAATACCTAATTTCATTCCAATTTAGGATAAGGAAATTGATAATGACCTATCAATGGTGTGGATTATTTCTTAGATGATATTTTGACATTATTGAATCATAATATATGATTAATGATCTTGTTTGTTAGAAAGATGTGATACAGAGTAATTCGGAAAAAAAATTATTAAGGGATCATAAATAATGATGTACGATTAAGATGTCTACATTTTAGAAATTCTAGAGTTACGTAAGATATATGGATGATGAAATGTTTAAAAGTATTAATGCAATTTTGTTGATGGGATTACTTTGGAATACTTTTATCTTTTATATGTAACCCGTAAGTTTGTAATGTGAAAGGTATATTTGAAAAAGAATTATCTTTTTTTCGATATATAGCTATAAAGAACCATTTTGTTTTATATTATCATAAAATATGTGAAAATTATGGGTCATTACATTTTGGGTTAAAAAATGCGAGGTATGAGATAAACTTTGAAGTTAAAATATCATATGGTTATTTTTTAGAAATGTATCTCAGGTTTTGGGAATGTTATAAAGTTATATAATTTTTGGAAACAGAAAACACACATACCGTGTGACAACTCGTTGTGTCAGAAAAAGTTGTGGGAATCAAACCCACAACCAATGTGCGACTGGTATTTATCGCCTACCACTGTCCTATGTGAAGTCCCTGGGTAGTATGACTAATTATTTTTAGTTAAATTATTTCATGGATCAAGAATAATTTTATTTGGGAACTTATGTTTTATAAAATGGATATCCTTAGTATAGGAAAATGATAAGGAGATTAAGTGATAAAGGTTATTTTGGAAGACGTTTTCTATTTTGGGAACACTATATTCTTAAGGAAAATAGAATACTATCAGATATTATTTGAGAAGTAATTGTTGAATTTTATTTTTTATTTATTGTGGGAAAATATATATTTGGGTTATTTATAGAAATGATTAACCTATCATGGATAATATGTCATTAGGTTAATTAAATTTATGTATTATAAATTAATAGTAGAAAATGTTATTTGGAGTTAAATGATAACATTTATCATGGAAGAATAGGTGATCAAATCCTTCTAAATTTTTTGGTTTCAATCTTAGTTTTGAATAAATTGAATAATTTTATGGACAATTGTTTATCGAATGGCCTTTGATAAACTGGGGGTATTTCTTTTTGAATTTTTGAGATTAAGAGTAGTATTTATTATTATAAAGGATTATCCTTTGGGGATTATCTGATCATGTACTAATAATTTTTTGTTGTGTATAATTTATATAGACATAGGATATATATATAGTTCATCTTTTGATGATTATGTGATTCTGTATGATTTGGTTGTAGCACATCAAGTGTGAGAATATCTTCATGAATACTCATCATTCAGAGAAAAGAAGAGTTGGTGGTAGAAATTTATTAAAGGATGAGACTCTACATCAAAAGTAAGTATATTTAATTATGTTCGTAGACAATCTCATAAAAAATTCAACAATAATATAAAAAGAAAATTAAAACCAAAATGTTGTCCATTTACTATTCTTACTGGGAACTCAAAGACCTTTTAACCAATCACATGTTTGTGGTTTATTTTAGATAACTTTCTCCTAATCATGTTTTCTATCACTCTTCATCAGAACATGACTGTTAATTTCTATTCTATATAAATGTTTTCTTAAATATAATAAAAATATGTTTTATATTGGGTGACATTTTTACTTACCTATCATTCATTAATAGTTATAGTTATACTCATTAATTTTATGACGTGGGATTTTCAATGATGTTTCTGAGACCAATTTTAAAATAGTGGGGATGTAATTTCCAAAAGGGGGGAAGAATGTAATGATCCTAGTATTTATAGAATAATAATTTATTATATGTATTAATACTTATAAACAATATATTATTTTTAAATTAACAAATATGTTTTTTCTGGTAGAATAGTCTACATGCCATAATGGTTCTCATTGAAATCTAATATTGCACACAACTATCAGTTATACATAAAAATATCATCATAATTTTCTTATTTTAAATTTTAGTTATTTCCCAGCCATTGTATTAGAGAAATATAATAGAACTAAATATAGTATTATTATACTTTTTTTTAATATCTTCTCATATATCCAATAAATGTTTGAGGCTTAAAATTAGAGTAAATCTGATTTTAAGCATGAAATAATCTATTATTTTTAAATGTTCATTTTACCACCTTTTAATGGAAAATGATTTTTAAATCATTTTTTTGGAAAAATTATATATTATCTTTGGAAAATTAAACTTTTTATTTTTAATCAGTACATAAAAATTTACATTGGATAAATTCTTGGTAATTTTTTGATAAAATTAATATTTTTTTAATAGTGAAAAATACTGCATTTTAATTTATTACTATATGTTCATCTAATTTTTTTATAATGTTAGATTATTATTTTACATAGATTTAATGTTTAATTGGATTATATTTTTAACATTTAATCTAATTTTGTTCATTGAAAGTAATTTCACATTGAAATTGGACATAAACAAAAGTCAATCATTTGATAGATATTACTTCTTAGAAACTGTCTTTTTGGTTTTGACAACAAGAAATAATTTTAATTTAATTTCTGAGAATTATGTGTTTTGAATTTGGAAAAATGGATACCATATTCGTAATGAGAATCTCTGAATTTTATCTATAGGTACTTTTTATTTTTGGACATTATGAATAATATCTTTACTAATTATTTTCATTTACCATGGTTAAAGGGTATATTTGGTAAATAACAGTAAAAATAATATAATAATAAAATAAATTTACCCAGACACATTTCCTAACCTCAATTAATGAGTCATGGTCAACAAAATAAACCCTTAGACCAAACCATTCCCATTTGGAATCCACTTTTTTGTGAAAATGGAAATTAATTAATTTTAATCTAATGTTATGTGAAATATAACATAAAATTTTATCTTCTTAATAAATCAATTTAAATATGGGGTTATACATAAGATAAATTTGATTATAAATAATATTTTAAAATATAAAAATATTTCCTACATCGTGGTAATTTTTTTATAAGTTTTAGAAATCATATAATAAAATTTATTTATGACACAATGATGATGTAGTGATTACATTAATAATGAATGATTTAAATAAATGAGATTAAAAATATTAAAATAAGTTTTTATTGAAAGTTTTTATTCCATAAAAAAAATTTTATGGATGATTATGACTTGTTATATTGGAATTAATGATGTTTTTTTGAATGAATAAATTTTTTATGGATTTCTAAAAATCCATGATATGAATAATTTAAAAATTGACATAAATGAATTTTTAATACAAATACTATTTTATGAAATGATATAATAATCTTAAAATATAATATTTGGAAAAATGATTTAGATAATGTTGTAAGTGTCATTAATTAACCACTTGAGGTTCTATTGTCATTCTATTGTAACTATATTAACTATATAGTATAAATATACAAGAAGACATGGAAAGAGTTAAATTAGTTAGCTAAGGGATAAAGCTAAAAGTTAAGGTTACTTTTGTGACCCAAAGTTTTCTAAAACCTATTTTTTGGGATTTTTTAGACCCCAAATCATCTTATAATTTTCATAAATGTGGTTGGGACCATTTGAAACTGAAAATCATTTTATAATAAAATAATATTTGAATACCTTCATAAAGTGCCCCTCCTCCCTCTTATAAAATGGAATCACCTATATTCATTTAGTCACACCGCTCAAGCCCCATGGATCATCCCATATCATCCCAAATAATCTCCCAACAACCCTATGTTCCTTTTAAAATCCTTACCTTGAGAATAAAAAAATTCAAGAAAATATTTTGGGTCAAATCAAAAGGAGTATTAGGTTTTAGAGATAGCGTCTTCTCTAAAGTTCTTTCCATTATTTTACTTATTCACTATATTTTATATTCTTACGATATGATTAAATAACAACAGCAGTATCCTCGATATACTAGTATGATTTTATGAGAATTATTTGAACTACACTTACAACACCTCTATCAATGTATTAGAACATACGGTTTCTGTGTACAGCGAACTGCTGCCTCACGAAATGATGATAGTTCGATTTTCCTCTACCACCTCTCATGGTCTCTATTATAATGGAAATATATTTATATGTGATATATATTATATTTATATTTTCTCTATTATTCTGTATTTTTTCATTTACACAATAGTTTTATGGTTTCTATAATTGGTAAATATGATAATTTAATTTGAGGATGTGCCGACTACCACCCCCTCAAAGTGATATGGCACATTCATTCCATACATGGAATTTATTAAGTATTTTCTTAATAAAAATATGTAATTTATATAAAATAAGATATTATATTATAATTATAATATACCTATGTATCATTTGTTTTCATTCCTTTAAATATGAAAAAAAAAATCATGGTAGCATTCAAGCGTGTGTACGGCTTACCGTCTCCATGAACAATGCATTTAAATTTTTATCTCATAAAGTTATGTAATATTATAAATACATGTATATATATATAATGGATATATATGATATTTGAATCATTAATACTATTGTATTGATAATGGATTTTTTACCGCATGTACAATTTGTAATTATATCAAGTTCATTTTGGCCTCTAGTACTGAATATAGACAAAAAAACTAATATAAACTTATATAATTATTGAATATTTATAACATGATTATAAGTAATATAAAATTAATAATAAAATTGAAAATTTTTATGAAGAAATTATAAATTAACCTATGTTTATTATTCAAGAATATTAATAACTAACGAGACAAGCCAGACTCAAGGTTAGGGAACCTTTCACTATCCTTTATTAGTTGAATATTTCTTTTATGTTATGTATTTTAATTTCCATTTAATTATTTTGGGATATGTTCTTATATATACTTACTTCTATACATTTTATGTCTAAGTGATTAGATTCCCTTTTCTCTCTCATCACATAATTTTCTAAATTTTTAAATGACGTCATTAGGTTGCCAAATTTTCGTAAGGGACTTTCTAAACTCAATATCCTCTAATTGTGTTTTACGCATTCTTTGTTGATTATATAATTCCAAGATTATTTGTGGAAGAACTGTTAATTTATTAATGATATAATATCTAAATCCTTTTGTGTGGAAAAACTATTGTTACACATAGTCACCCCATTGATAAATTCTTTGATCATTTATAAAAACATTTTAAGGGACTTCATCTCAATCTCCACTAATTGAGACCTATTTTTTTATACATGACCTTGTTTTATATGGTGTACAGTTATACCCATTTTCTTTTAATTTCATTCTATAGTTTTCAAAAGGATTCTTTTGTTTTATGGAGTGTTTTTTCTGAACAACAAAGAGAATTTTTCTTTTTAAAGTACGTAGTGACAACGTCCATTCCGACTCCAAGAGTATTATTTGATATTTGGCTTCTATAACAAGACAAAATGTTTTTAAAAGGAAAAAAATACCATATACCCTTTTTCTTATTTTTGTTTTTAAAATGGTTTTGAGAAATAAATGATTATGTAAATATCTTGAAACTATATAATGCGATTTCAATGTGGAAATGTTATCTTACCTTTATGATTGTTTTATGTGTTATTAATATGTTATGGTTCTTGGGAATTGCTCATTTATATGGGTGGTTCTGTGATAATCCTAGCACAGGGGATCCTAAGATAGCTCTCCAAATCATTTGGTGTCGTGATATATGTGAATATAAATATATATCATAAGGGATTTGGGGAATATATTATGATGTGTATTCCAAATGTAACTCCCTATGTAGTTGTGAATTCTACAATATAAGTATGTTATGTATGCCATGAGTTACCTTTATGATTTACGATTTCTATGAGTTATTCATAAATAATATGATTTCTTGAGGTATGTTAAGAAGATTGTGTTTTGTGATTAAAATGTATTATTTTCATTGATTTGTAGCTATTAGTAGACTAATGCTTTCATTCCTTATTTTATATCCATTACATTACTTTTTATGGCCATCCCATGTTTTAGAAATTTTTTTCACATTGTATAAGGAAGGGTAAGAGAAAGGAATAGTTTAAGAATATTTACATCAAGAAAAGAAATCTGGTTTTATTTAAAGAGTTTTATTATTGTGAAAAAAATGGATTGAGTAGTAGTTTCTACTTTGTAATATATGAGATGTAATGAAATAATTATGGCCTAATTCTCAATAACTCTAAAAGTGAAAAGATTTTAAATGTGAAATCTTGACTTAACTCAAGATTAAGTAATTTTTAATGTGCGGGACATATAAAAAATGAATTAATATAGAAGACCAAATTTATAACTTTTGAACTATATTTATGTTTTTATTTTTTTTATTTTTAATTTGGGATAAATGTTCGTTGAGATCTAATGTAATGCCAATGTAGCACTTGTTCAAAAAGTGTAAAAATAATATAAATTATTTATAAAAAGAAAAGTAATTTTTTTGTAAATTAATGTATTTCATGAATATAATAGATAATTATAATATACTATTTATGGTTGATGTGTTTATATTCTTATTTTATTATTATAATAATTCCATTAAAGTTAATATAAGTGGATAGTCCTGAAAACAAAATTAAATAATATTTAATATTTACTTCTCATAAATCATTAAAAAATAAATAAAAATTATTATCACACTAATGTATGGGAAATGTTTTAACTAATAATTAATTAAATATTTTTGTTTAACGTAGAATTTTTAAAATTAATTTCATAACCCATAAGTATTAACAATTTTTTTACCACAATTAAGACTAAATAAGGTCAACTAAGCAGTTAAACCAAAAGGAAATATTTAAAATTCAACATTAACTTAATTAAATTCTATTAGTTGATCATATTTATACATTAACCTAATTTTCATTGATGATATGGGACTTTTTATCCATTATAAATGTGTTATAGATGTATTATATTTTTATATTTCATGTATTTATAAGCTTTCCTCCAACCTCACCTATAAAACGTAACCCTCTCTCCACTCATATTTATAAATATTTTTTAGATTATCTCATAAAATTATTAAAAAAATATTTTCACTGATTCTTTCTAAAATTCCTATAACTATTTTATTCCCCTAAGACCAACCTATAATGGATTAACATATAATCCAACGGGAAATTATAGATGAATAGGTATGAATCTTAACCGAGTGCTATAAATTTTATACTTATTATAACTCAATAAATTATATATTAACCATAACAATATAATTAAATCAATATCATATCATATCCTTGTTTATCATATTGTAAATAAAAATATCTCTTTTGGGTATTTGTGGTCTCCCACCTCTACGAAGTGATGTGTATCTCTTTTCATCCCCACCACACTAGGATAACTATTTTGTTGGATTTTAAGATTATATATGATACTCAAGATATAATAATTATTATTACTAAAAGATAAGATATTACATACCTTCTTACTCTTCAATCTTTTGGAAAATGGTAACATTGTTTTCATGTAAATGTGTACTACCCCAACAATGAAGCAATTTGATTAATTTTTCAAATTCATAATTCATGCATAAATATAATTTTTTATTCAATGTATAAATATACTAATTATATCATTATTAATATTCTATAGATGGTTTAATCCTGACCATGAAGAAAGGATTTAATCTAAAGAACCAAATCACACATGAATAATATAATAATTAACTCTCGTGATGAGGATGTTAATAAATAATTGATAATAAATAAATTAAATATTGTTATAAGTGATTCATATACGACATTATTAATATTAATGTGGTTGAATTATATATTTTTAAAAAATAAAAATATATTATACAATATTTTGAGAGTGCATGTGATGCATCTTATACTAAGGAAATGTTATTTTTTCTCAATTTCAAATTAATGAGATATGTTTATAATATAGAACAAATTTTTTATGGTGTACACACTACATATTTAACATATTATATCATTATTTTATATTTATTAATGATATTTAATTCTTTAATTCATGTTTAATATTTTTTAGGGGTTTGTTTCATATGATATTAATATTATAAAGGGTTATTTTAAAATCTACCTCTTTATCAAGATTGATTAGGTTAGAATTTTTATTAGATGACTTCTATATATTTATCATTTTAAATCCAAAAAAAATCTTATCCTGTTGTTATTAATGGGGATGCCATGTTTTATTCAAACATTTCCTTTCATTAACACTCAAAAGTTGAAAGGATATTATTATGAAAAACCGACCTAATATCTTTTCATATGTCATGATTATTTTTCAACCATGTCAATATTATAAAAAAATATTACCACAATGTTACTTTATAATCAATAATGAATAATTAAATGTAAATTGTAAACATATTTTACTTTATTTTTGAGGATTTATAACAAAATATTTTTAATGTTGTTTGAAAGTGGATTTCTTTTACTTTATTTACAAAAGTGTGAAAGGAAGTTTTTCATCATATAAATCATGAGTGTATTTTAACACCATTATATATACTCTTAATTGTCAATATTAATCAATATGGTTAATATTTATTACAATGAAAATTATTTTTCCATTAATCCTTATGTATTTAGTTTCAATTATTATATGAAGAAGTTATTATTTTCTTTGATATTTAATAAAATTTAACAAATTATGTATGATATATTTTTCATAAAAATGTAATAATAGATTTAAGGAATAATTATTTTCCCATTTATTTTCTCCTCTATTTCTTAAAATAATTTCATTTAATACATGAAGTCTGGTTGAGATTCCATTTATTATGAATTTTTGAGATAAGGGAAATTTATTCCATTAATATAATTCATGGAATGTAATGGGAGGTCATATGAAAACACAAGATGTGAATCTGTAATTTGTTACATGAATAAGGAAGTTTCTTGGTATTAAATAAGTTTTAGGTTCTACCTTAATATATTTAGTCAATATTCCTTCTCATATTTCTTGGGAAAACCATAGGAACCTTTGGGGGATATTCTTATTGGTCGTCGATAGGAATCATAAAGACTCAAGAGGGGTTGAATTTAGTTCTTGTAATTTTCATCACATAGAAACCATCCCCTATTATTTATGATAACTTATAATATTTTCATAACACATGTATTTAAAAGAAACAAAATAAAATGGAAAATAGATCAAACTCTGGATATTTATTGTTGTTTTAGGAATATAATTCCACTTGTAAAATCTATCGATGCTCAACTTCTAGAGATTGGAAATTTTCACTTGAAAAGTCCAATTTACAAGGACTACCAACATCTTTTATGAGGACTTAATGATTATGTGTAATAAATCGACGCTAATAATAATTCCGTGATTTTTACTAGGATTTTACAAGGCTTAACAGCACACCATCCTTTATAGTTATTTTTTCCAAATCATTCATTGGGAGTTATAATAATAGGGGATTTTTCAAAGGAAACTGACTATTGTAAGATATAATTGATACATAATAATAAATATCAAGTATAGAATATATAATTGATATTAATAGTGAGCAGAGACATTGAAAAATGAAATGATGATATTGATATCACATCTATAGAACATTTACCTTCTTATTCTTTTCTTTTAGAACACAGAAGCACTCAATAAGATTCTATTGATAGTTCTTAGTTTATGGTTCAAGTACTTATATCTTGTGTATATTTGTATTAACAATTGAAAAATCATGAAGAAAATATCTCTTGGTTTCTTAACACTATATCCATAAAATACAAGCTTGTAATAAAATTCCAAAATTCATTTCTTAAAAATACCTTAGAAGTAGTACTGAACATTAAATTATCCGTGTACTATTTTATTTTTATAATACCTTTATCTTTCTATAATCGTTTTTACCATAAATAAATAATCCAAAATTTATGTCATACATTACAACATTAGTTTTGAATAAAAGTAATATAATGGTATCATATATCAGGTTATATAATGATGTAACTGTTTATAAATCACCCCATAACTGAATTCCAGTAACTTAAATTCACAGAGTCATTATTAGTGTAACTATATTCTTCATGCATCTGATGTTTCACACATCCTTATTTCTCACATGGAAAATTTTTATATAGATGATTGAATCTAGAATACTTATGTATCCACATATCAATTTTCATCACATTCCCAAATCGTGTAGTTGATTACTCTACAAAACTGATTCACAAAGCGGTTTGATTGACATAGATTATTACCCATGTATTCAAGTCATCAACATAATTGTCTTCCATATAGAAGTTTCCATGATGTAAATATTTGTTATAGGAGACTCCATTATTTATCCCATTTAGTGATGTATCTCTTTCGCCACATATCTGAATGGATCACAAAACTAATTTTCTATATATAGGAAATTTTCAATAAAAGTTTCAAATTATGCAAAACTAATAGCAGAATTGATAAAATGATAATAATAACAAATTAAAAAACATAAAAAAATAGAAACATTAGTAAAATATGAAAGGTATTTTAGATCATAAAATCCAAAATTTCATGGGATATATTGTAATAACATTAATAGTCCAAAAAAATATCTTGTTTTGATGATCAAAAAACCCATTAAAATGTAAATATGAAATTTATCCAGATTTACATGATTCAATAGAATATATACATTGTATTAATATTTATTTTAAGAAAACTTTATGCTCTTATACTTTCAAACCCCACACCCTCTAAATTATAAACAACTTAACACTTCAGAGGAATTATTCACCTTTAATTAAACTTCTACCCCTTTTGATGTTAAAAAAGAAGAAAAAGAATATGAAGAAATCAATTAATTTTATACATAAATTAATGAAATAGTTAAGTAATGTTCAAAAATATAATTTGAACTGTGGAAAAAATTAGTTTTAGTAAATTTATCATGATAAAAACTTTCAATAATATGAATAAAAACAATCAATGTGTAAAATTGAGATAAAATATTTTAAATTGAAAATAATATTTAAGAAACAAATTAGAAATTAATAAATAAATATTTTGTTAATTATAAATTTTTTTCCTAAAAATTAATCCACTAAAAAGAGAAAAAAACAAAAAAAAACACACTAGTTATAATACCCTTGCTTATGGATTGGATGAAATTGAAAATGAGGGTTGGGTGAGGTATTATGAAATTTTGAGTGTTCAAAGAGGTATAAGGGGGTTCCATCACTTGAGGGAACAAAAAAATTACAACTTATATATTATAATGGTCTATAGATCCAAATTATGATATATTTTATCTATTTTGAGAATGCGTGTTGAGAACACATTCAATATTTCTTATTGTTATTCTAAAATCATTAGAAAAATAAGGGGACATGTCAATCATATTTAGAGGTCACGAAGATACTGATTCTTCTCTATAATGTTTAATTGAAATAGAATCATAAAATTATTATTTATATTTCTTAATGACGTTAGATGGATCATAAATATCAACTATTCATTACCTGATAAAATTATATGTATATGGATGGGATTTTAATGAGGTTTCTTCAACCTCTAAGACATAACAGAGAAACTCCAAACATATCAATCCACTTTCTGATATTTGAATTAATGAATTATGGAAAATAATTATATAACATCTGAGGTCTGGTTTACTAATATGTAATTGAGCATGTGATCCACACGGACTCATGTAAAACTCGCCAAAAACAATATGTTGCCGACTAGTAGTGAGGGTATATTGTTGTACAACAGGGAGACAATAAAAACAAAACTAGAGCATAGAACATTTTTGAATATATAAATAGATAAAAAATAAAATTATAAATATAAAATATAAAAATTGTAATCCATCTAGATATAATAATAATAAACACAATAGTAGATCATATCATATATGAATATTTTCCAGGATAAGATACAAAACTAGGTGTTAAGGGATACCTTGAAGCACGAAAACAGTATAATATTTTTTATACAAAATTATACAAAAAGGAAAAATAAATAATCTAATAGATTCATGATAGCATTATAATTTCACATATCTTGTACCCACTGTTAGTAAAAGATCAATCTTGTGTAACGTATCACTTCCCTTTGTTCCGACTAGAATCCATATTTTTTTTGGGTACCAATCGATGTCTAAAATAGGGTTTTTTTTAAAACACAGTATGACACCAAAAATGATTTATAGCACTATCCTGTCTAGGAATATATATATATATATTAAAAAGTTTCTAGGTATAATAAAAAAGGGGATAAATAACTAAACTATGTTTGTGTGGGTTCCTAGTGTAACACCCATTCGAAACAAACTACTTAGGCCTATTAAAAATGAATAGTGAATATTTTCAGTTTAATTTATTTTTAGTAAGGCTATAAAGATAAGCATTCAATGTTGGAATCCCTAAATAATTATTATAAAACATGGTTCCATAAATTACATCGTATTTATATTTCATAATATTGTATCAAATCCAGTTGGGTGTACCCATGAAAATATTCCCAAAGTGGAAAGATCTATATGATCACTATGAACACGACATAGGTTTCCTTAGTTTGAGTCTTGGAAAGATACTATGTTAATAACTTTGGAATTATGTAATATAAAGATGAATCGTAAGACAATTATCTAAAAAATCAATTTAAATTTTAGAAATATAGTTGAAAACATAGTGTTAACTTGAGGAATTCAAAATTATAAGGGAAAGAGATTGAATAAAAGTGTGGTATTTCATAGGGAAAACTTATCAATGAATCTATTGTCTCCACATAAGCTCAACCATTGAAAACCAATAAAATATTATAATTATCAATTACAGTACGCCACACTGTAAATGAAATTCCAGGTATGTGATTGTATTAAATCCTAAGATGAAAACTTCTAAAGTAACCACAATATTAATAATACCCATGATCAAAAAATATAATTAAATATTGTCTAAGTGAGATGTTCATTGAATTCACCTTTCATTAGAAATCATTTAGTAATATCAACTATAATTTTAGTCAATACCCCTTATATGGTTGATTAATTACATTAAAAATCATAGTGTTCTTGTAAAATTTTAAGAAAAAAACCCTACATGGTGGTTATTGTTGAGGAATACTACCTCCAATGAAGAAAAAATTGTTGTAAGGTCAACCAATCCATGATGATAACAAACTATTAAATTAATTTAACATTTAAAAATAATCGAATAGAACATACACCATTTTTTCTGATGATTCATGATAATGGAAAAAAAGATAAATTAGATAGGCCACCTACCATATAATGATGGTCGACTCCTCATATAGTATAATCCATTAACTTTAGTAAGAAATTAGAGAAATTGATGAAATAATTTAATGACCTAATAATATGGAATTGTAGTTTTCATGAATAGAAAAATAAAAAATAGAGATAAAAATAGATTCAAGTGGTAACAAATAATATTTATTTTCAAGTGGGATCCAATGTGAAGAATGATGGTTGAATAAAATGTCAGTCAGAAAGGCTCTCTCAAATCCTAGCTCGAGAGTATAGAAGACCTCTTGATGAGAGGTTGGTGTTGTGCATTTTATACATGAATAATTTATTCGAATGGTTAAAAATATGGATATAATAATCATTAATTACCTAACTATTATAGGGAATCTATTTTGGAATCTTGTTTGGAAAAGTCGTGTGCCAATCATGTACACCTATTTCCCATGGTTATACCCTCTTAAAATAGATTAGTGAACTGTTTCTCATATCTTATGTCTTAGATGCTCAAAACACAATACAAAATGGAAATATTTTTATTACCATATTCCCTCCCTCACATTTTTATACTAACTATTCACCACCTCATTAGGCCACATGGTTGATCCGCACGGTTAGTGCTAATAGTTTGCAAATAGTGGTCTATATGATTCTTCTAGAAAATAGATATTTGTGCTCTAAACAAGCCTTAAATTTTCCCAAAAACATTCTTAGTACATTAGGAAATGTTATTAGAATTATTTAAATATTTTAATATAAAATTTAAGGATCCATACCTATATGATAAACCATGACCATAAACCCTACCCTCTTTAAAACTACTCATCATTGAGTTAAAATGAGGGTGGTTGATCATCATATAAGTGTACCTCCTACCATTGAACATGTATATTGATATCTCACACCCATGTATCATCATGAATAGGGTTGTTATTCCATAACACCCATATGAGGGGAAATATTCTACCACATAGTACCATCATTCTATAATCAAAAATAACTACAAGGGTTTCCTCAAATTAATCATCAATATTCAACTCAGGCTTATCAGGATTAATGACATGAGATGGGTCAAAATTGAAATAATATATTTTCAAAACAAGAAGAACAAATTTCATATAAATATATATCTTAGGGTGTGAAATCTGATAACCCACTATTCTTACCCTCTCTAAAATCTAAATAGTTTTGATAAACCGAGGTGATAGATAACATTTTCCCTAAACTGTCGATTACCTAGTCTAGCTGAAACATGCAGTAATAATAGATCTTAGGCCATGAATTTCAAAGGTATTTGATGGAAAATATAATATTATTTATTCATATATTGAAATATAACAATCTTATTCTTGATATGTTTTACATGCTTCGATGTCTCTTAAAAAAATGAGATCCTAGTAGCGCTTCCTCCCCGACTTCTAACCATCGTAGCAGTTATCTGCATAACCTACTATAAATGGTCTCATAAAGAGTTATCAGAATATTCACAAGGAAAAAATTATTGAATTAAAATTCATCAACTAGTAAATATTTCTATGAATAACCCCCTAAATTAAAGACACGTCATATGAACATGTCCTCTAACACTAGTCGTGTTCTTTTAATGATTATCGGTCTGAGGGTTATAGGATGTTTTGAGAACTACCTATAGTCAATATTCCTTCTACAAAAACATTCAGAACGGAGACATAAAAAAGAATCCATATCTAATATGATGTTTTTTGGAACAACATAAAGGGATTTAATCTCTCAAACCTTAATTCATCCATGTTTATATACAATGGTGGTCTATCGAATAAGAAGGAAATGAGACACCTTCACAAGCCTATCCAAGATAACCCATCACGTGTCACGACCTTAGAGTGATATCAGTTATACCATCATAAAACCCATGGTTATGTCATCCCACATACACATGAGAATGGTTAATTGTAGTAAAATTATCATTGGATAATGGAGATCTTACATGTCAAGCTGATAGGTGGAACACCGAGAAATGAAACCTCCGATATACTTCTTCTCACATGACCACCAATACTGGAATCATAAATCATAGTAGATAATTTTATTTTTATTTCTTAATTCCTATTTTTAAGAATAATACTCATAAATAATTACTTCTCACAAATCTATAGAAATCTAGATTCACCCATGAATTTATAAAATCTCATTCTTTTCAACAACCAAGCCAGTTGGCAGGCCCTCATGTAAAACACATTACCATTGGATTAGGCCTTCATGATCTAAATGTTTTATCATTTTCAATTGATATATGAGTAATTATTTCACTACTAAATATATAATAATAGGCCTCTCATGACACTCTTAAACCTCCAAATGAATCTGAGAAAATAAATCCTTCAACTTCTATTCATGGCTTCTAGAACAGCCTTGGTCTTAGTCATTAGGCTTCATGAAATGAGTACTACATTGTATTTTCCTAGATGTTTATGATAGCTAATAGTGGATATATTTAATGTATTAACACATATTGTCAAAATAGGTTCATTTAATCCTTATTGAATGTGTATTTTTTGGATTTTTTTATCCTTGTACACAACAAAATTGTCTCCTATAAAGTAGTTCCTCCTTCAACATAAGTCATGAACAACAACCTCTAACTGATGATCATGCATTAGGTTGTAATGATCATGGGGAATCAATTTATGATACCCACCTACCATTACTAATTCTCCTTGAAAAAAAATGTCTCATAGCCCTATTCCTAATGAATAAAAATAAACTACATTTCCTTTTCTGGGATCAGGTAAAATTAGGATCAATGATGAAGTTAATATTCCAATCAACTAATGAAAGGCTCTCTCAAATTCTTTAGACAACATGAATATTGTACCGTACATATCCTAGACCATAATTGGTGATGCAAGGAATGAGAAATCCAAAAATAAATTACTTTAATAACTTGATAGTCCCATAGAAATTTTAGTATCAAATACATTATTATGTTGTTTCTATAAAACCACAACTCAGACCTCAACTATGTATAAAGATACTCCATCCTCTAAGACGATGTGAACTTCTAAGTGAGACTTATCAATGTATAAGAGTAATTTTTTTGTTGATCATAAAAAATATGCTCTCTTAGTGTAGTCAAAATGATTTAAAGGTGTTTGGGATGATCATGATGAGTTTATAATACAATAATTGAAAAGATTTGGAAAGATAAATCAATGAATCCAAATATGGTTTGAAAAAAAGATTTATGAGAGAAATGAAAGCTAATAGTGTGTTTTTCATACTAAATGACATTACCAAAATCTCATAAAAAATATATAAGATTCTAATAGTTGTATGAGGAATATATGTAGGTCTAACTTATACCTGATCATAGAACAACCTCAAATAATTCATCAAAAAGACCATATCTCCCATGAGCTAGTCTATGAGGTCACCTATATGAGTTAATGGATAATTGATCACAATCATAAGATAATTCAAATTTTAGTAATCCACACATAATCTACATGAACCATCAACATTTTTAGTGAAAAGAACAAGTGAACACCAATGAGAAGTAATATGATATATAAACCGCTGGGATTCCAGGTCCACCAAATATCATTTTATTTTATATTGGTTAGTATGTGCCACCCCCACCCCCCCATAAAGGGGAATTTATAGTGATGTTTCTCCTTGTACTAGCTCAACAGTTAAATATACTACTATCTAAGAAGGTAATCTGGAAATTTTTTATGAAAGACATCTCTAAAATGATCCACCAATAGAGGGGAAACTATTTAACGTAATCACTAATCATACCCAAAAATAATTGAGATCTAGGAAAACACTATGAAAATAAAATGGTTCTATGTTCTAGACACACAAGATTGGACAACCAATTCTATTTTGTGAATATAGTTACTACAATCATGTGATGTGAATGAAACCCTTCGGTGATAACAATAAACATGAGAACACTAAGGTGATAACTTATGTATCCCAAAAATGATATCAAATCCTATCATATCAAGGATTAATAGGTTCCATATGAAACAATATCTTCAAAATTTTAGGGCATATTCCATTAATTGTAGAATTATTTTTGATCATATTATAAAAGGATGTACAAGTTTCATTACTCAATATAAATATTGTATTTTGAGCCTCATAATTTCTGTGATAGAATTAACTATTAATAAATTAGAATTTGATGTGTAAAATAAAATAGAAACATCTGTCGAAGCTACAAAATTTATACATAAAACTATATATGGACTAAAACTCTATATATTATGTTTCAATTTTATTTCATATATCTAGATGGATTTGTGGCCTTGAGATATAACCCGATTACCATGAGTTAATATAATCTAGTAGAGTTTTCCAAAAAAGTTTCGTGATTCCTTTTCCATTTCTACCATCCCATTATGTTCAGACAGTAGTATTCTGTCTCCATGATTTACATGGATCAACTGATCCTACTCAAGAACCTCAATTTGGAACATACCCTCACTTCATTCCCAATAGAGGAAAGGTTCATAAAATTCACTTTAGATGGACCATTATATTGTAATCTTATCACTAAAATAGATCCTCAATATTGTGGGGATTTTTGTGCCAAAACCAATTTCATTAGTGACATATTACATGGTTATGTAGTAAAAAACTGTAAATACTACTACCTCCGTGAATTGTTTCATAGCATTGCTTCCTAATACTAGACTAACTACATCCCAATCATGTTATTGAATGATCAATCCTTACAATTTTTCCAATCCTTATGTTATTATCTATGAATATGGAATAATTCACTATCTAGATAATGGTAGTCAAAGGATACGTGATCACCTATGATCTAATGGTATACACTAGTCTATCCTCATATCACTTATCCCATGGTAATTCATCACCATGGAGAGTAAGAAAAAAATAATAAAGCTTCCTGAAATGAGTGGAGTTTTCCATAAATGAAAATTTTACCTAATCCATGTGTATAAACTCTTCGGTATGGTCATTCCTCAATCTCTTATGAAGGAAATAGTAACAGAAATTTGTATGTAAAATCCTCCATACCATATCCTGAAGCTTATTTTCCTTAGTCTAAACATCCTACCATCTCTTGGAAGACCCTCTACGAATGTAATCTACAATCTCCACTCGAATTTACATAGGATCCTTTAAATTATCAAATATATGTTTCATAGACTCTATCTCTAACATAACTGCCTATGGACCACCTTACCATGAAAATATAGATGGGTACTACTACTAGATCACCCTAGTAAAATTTTCCATATTAGGTGTAGTTTTTTGAGATCCTTATATAGACATTACTATCTTTACGAAACCATCTCAAAACTATGAAACATCACCCAAACCATGAATATATAAAGGTTCTTTAGGTGTCACTACAGAAGTTAGTACTTGTGATAATACTCCCACTACCTTCAAATATTATTCTTCTCCCCCTTTTTAGCACATGAATCATGTTCATTATGGTTTAATATTTATAAAATTCTAAAGGAACACCCAAAACAATATTTTCTAATATAAATAGTCCTAGATATTTGAACAAGAAACATAAAAATCATTATTATATAATATTTAATACCTATACAAAGAGATACAATCCTTTTAGACATAAATATTATATCTTTTTTTATTAATACTCAAAAAATGTCATATACACAAATAACGACCTTAAAGGTTTAGTTTTTGTGGACACTATATACATAATATTATTATTTCATGAATAATCTTCAACATATCCAATAATGTTATTTCATCAATTATCTTCCACATATCCAATAATGATCTTCCCATTTATCATTTTACAAAGACATACCCTATATAAAAACATTATTCATAACCTAGGAAAAAGAAAACATAAGAAATGATGATCTCATATGCTATATAAATGTAATCAAAGGAGATATCGACAATAACATAAATAACACATTAGAATAAGGTTTCTATAACATAATCATAACATTAATAAAGTTTACCCTACAAAACATATATAATAATTAGGAGTCATTGTATAAATATTGGCCGTTTAAAATATTTTATTCATAAATAAAATTAATAAACATAAGACATGATTTCATAACATAAACATAATAATGTTGAATAAAACATAATCCTATATCATTATGAACATTTATAAATATAAATAGGTTCACTCACTATGTTAATGACATGAAATAATGCCATTTCTTAAACATATAGACATGGAATCCAAATTAATGCATATTCATAGGGACAAGAAACTATGTCTGGACATAACCTTATTGACATATTACCAAACACTCATAGAAACTTATAGACATAAAACCAGTTCATCGATAAATATTATGGATGTGAAAATAGAGCCATCCATTACATTATATATGTGGATCCATGTCAACACATAAAATTGATAACATGAAACATGGTTCATTCATAACATAAATAACATATAACTTATACAAATTTACTGAAATAATTGGAGGTCATTAATATAACCAACCACCACATAATCGTAATCAACTCATATGAACTTTACAAAACATTCTTCATATCATTGACATGTTGAAATGAGTGGGTATCCAAATCATTTTATCATTCGATCATAGAACAACCCATTGAATATAATCTTGTTTCGTAAACATCTCAACATCATAAAAATAAACATAAAACATCCAAATAATTAATAAGGATTGTACCATTGGATCATATCCAATTTAAATAATAATTAAATCTTAAGGTTCTAATCATTTATGAGTATAAATTCCATTAAAACATTCATGAGGAAAATATAATTTTTATTTGAAATTCAATTATTTAATATAATCAAGTATCTATAATATTAAAAAACTTTTTCCAACAAAATAACCTTGATAATTTATGAAGAAATATTTAAATCCTTGATAATCAAGTTAGATTGAAATTTTTTTCATAATATACTAGTTGAAACAAATATTACCTCCACATTTTCGGTATAAATTAAATGGTTCCTCATTCATAAAATGAGAAGAATCCACATATTAAAGAAAAAAGTGAAAAGATATAAAAAGGGTAAAAATTTACTTAAAACTATTATGGAATATTAAAACATTCATTAAACATTTTTAGAAAACATGGTTATGGAAGAAAAATTATTTTCAATCGAAGAGATAGATATTTTCAATTATCCTCAATAAGGATATTTTTTTCTCATTAATTATCATTGAGTTTAAAATGAATGATAAACTTTCAGTATAATAAAATAAACAAATTAGATGAAGATTTATTATCTTCTTGTATAATTGTATAATATGATTTCATCATTGTAATCATAATCATAAACAACCCAAATAAATAATGAGACTGCAAATTAAAACCTTAACCGCATTAGTATCTTCAAAATAATTATCCCTAAGAAATAAATAGCCTTATATAAATATTAATATCTAATAATATTCACTATAGTAATATTAAAATATATTAAGGGGTAGTATATACACCATATAAAAGTAACTAGTGTTGAATATGGAATGTATCTCGTAGAAGAATTAGTGCTCTGAAAATACCATATCTCAAGTCTCTACATCCTTCATACAAATTGAACCCTATAGTAACATAAATATAAGAATATTATAAATCCATTATATAACCATTATCATATATTTAATACCATATATGATTTAATTTTCACATTTTATCAAACTTTTATTAACATTTATTCATAAAAAGAAATATTTATGGTGATAACTGATTCATTTTTCATGAATATTTTTGTTCAAGAGTTATGAACAATTTAATTTGATCATCATAACTTGAATTAACAATTGTTAAAAATGATATAATTTTAATATATATATCAATTTTATAGATATTTATATTCATTTTAAAATATTAGATATGGAAAAAATGAGTTAAAACGTTCCAAGAGACCATTGGTCGTATGTATGCAAGAACGCTGTTTCCATTTTCACTACGGATAGAACGAAAGATTGATAAATAATATATAACCAATAAAAAATAGTTCATTATTTAATATATGTAATATATTAATTAAATATATCATTATTATCATCTATGAAAAAAATGTAAAAATTGAATCACATAGCTTTGCAGAGGTTGTATTTGGCACATACACACGAGAGACATTATTATTTATGAACAGATTCGAAAGAAAGATGGTAGATGTGTTATTATAAATTATTTTTTAAAATTATTACTAATATATTAAGTAAATTATTTTAATTCATCTTTATATCCATCCTTGAGAGGTGTTTATGGAAAACGAATAACATTTTTCATGAGGTGGTAGTTAACCATACTCAAGATTAGTGAATTCTATTCCCATTGGATGGAATAGATGAAGGATATATGTTATTAGATAAACCTAATAATATATAAATTTGTTTTATATATAGTTTTTCGGATATTATATTTATTAATAAATGAATGATGGTGGTAAGAGATTACATAAAAAATAAAGAGCTCAGTGATGAAAATTACCTTTTCATAAAAAACCTATTTTGGATATCATATAAAAGACCATAGAGTTGGTTTTCTGAGGGAAAAGAAAATCTAGTAAGGGTATAAGGTTGTTTTGGATATACGTTTTGGACGTTTTGTGCCAAATGGTTTAAGATATGTGATGTAGTGAGGTGAGCAATTCCCTATTATAATTTTTGATGTGTGACGTTTTTTAAAAGTCATTGAACTGTTCAGTAATTGGAAGTCACCCTCAACCCATGTGCCACAAATATTTATAAATAATATATTAGAGGGAATATATGGTATATAAAAACTTCAAAGAACACATTTTAAAAAAAATCAAAATCTATTGATTTTTCTTAATTTCACAATTTTATTTTTCACCATAGTGATTAGTCTTTTTATTAATAAAGTTAACTAATCCATTAAGACTAAAAAATAAATTAGCCAAAATAGATAATTTTGAATAATTTATTTTAAACATTAATTAAAATTTATCAAATAAGTGTCATATATATGTGGAAAATATACTATAGCATAGGCACATATAAAACCAAACCCCTATTTTAAATTTTACTAGAGTATTTAATTTCTACTGATTTTACTATTAATTATGAGAAAACATTATGTTCACATTATTTCTTAAAATTAACCATTTTTATTAAAAATATATAAGGAATTTTAACAAATTCAATTCACAGAAGTGGAATAATTTAATTTAAAATTAATCACGCAAAAGCGATGAATATGTGGTTTACCAATGTAAATGTTTTCATGTGTATAAAATGTTTGAATAAAAACATAATTATAAAATTTATCCCAGTGTTCCAATTTGGATTAATAATAATATAATTGAATTTTTTTTTCAATTTCAACAATTTTAAAATAAAATTTTATTGTTTAACGTTTTTAAATTAAAATTAATTCCTCCATAGAAATAAGTACTTTTTCCCTATTCATCAAAACATTTGTCATTTCATAAAATTATCAATAATTTATTCAAAGGGAATTTTGAAATTTTGAATTAAAAAATTATATTTTTGTTCCAAATATATTTTCTATAGGTAGAACAAATTATTTTTTAAATAAGTGATAAATACGCAATAAGTCCTTTTTTAATATAGTTTCTAATAAAAAAAATGATTTTTTATTATCTCATTCCTAGAAAAAATACTATATTAATGATAAATCATTTTATTTATTATATAGAATATAAAAACACTAATATAATTCAAAAATAGTGACTATTTTAATTTAATGAGATAAAAACACAGTACATGCATATAAAACTATTTTTATTTAAAATTTAGTTTACATTAAAATTATTATTTCTTATTTTTATTTCTAACTAATTGATAACCAATTATTTTACTTTTCGAATATTGAACCGTATAATTTTCATAATTTAGTTTTTCCATTTCTTAAACTCCATTTTAAAGACATACTTATAACTGTCTCATTGAATACTAATATTTTCATATTATATCATGGTTCATTTAAATATGATATATCATATTAAATAGGCAATTAATGAAATAAATTTTTTGAAAAAAAATAATAAAATATAAGATTTTCGTACTCCCCCCCCCCCGAAATAAATTACATCCTCCCCATTTAACCATGTGGATGGGAGTCAATGGATTAACATTTGAAAATACCTTTGTGAAAAACTCACATTATAATAGGGGTTAATAAAACATCCTCTTAAAAAGCAAAAAATGAAAATATGAGGGTCAACTGTAAAAATAAAATAAATAAGTAACCAAAATAGGATAAAATTAGTGGGAATTGAAAATATAGATATAAAAATGAATACTAATTCTCAAGGACAAATAAATAATGATGGAGAATATATACTTGAGAAATTTAACCAACACCAAACTATAAATATTTGATTAGCTAAAAGACCATTAATTCATCAGAAATGAAAGGAAAATGAATTTTCTATTTCTCTAAGGATCCAATTCCACAAATTTAGGGGATATTTATTGTAGATTTTTATAATAAGAGAAAATGATACTTACCTGATTTATTTTTATTTCTTAATAAAAATATCATCCTTTAGTTGTGTATAGATCAATATTATCTTCATCTCTTACTAAAAGAAATGAAGATCAATTATTCATCTTGAAACAATAATGGATCATAAGATCAATAAAACAATTATAATTATTTTCTTATACCTTTAGTTATCCTCAATACCAAAAATAGTTTGCACATGTTATCCAATATTGATATATAATCATATGTTTAAATAATAAATTAACATCTAAAACCTCATACAAATTTCATCTCAGACCATTCCATAGATTTTTAACCGTAATACCATTAAGAAATTAAAATAATTATAAATAAGGTCCATAAATTTGAAAAATAAACATAAAATTAATCCACAAATAAGATAAATTATATCTCACATACCATATATGTGAATATCTTTTTAATATATTCTATTGAAGCATGGTAATAGAAATATTTACCATGAAACATCAATGAAAAAATAAATTTCTTCCTCATTACTCAAATAAAATCATTCACCAGAGAATATATTACATAAATTAAAAAATGAGTGAAACTCCATCAACGATAATAAAAACCACATTTTCATAAAATTAGTAATTAGTTTCATGGTAATTAATATTATCCAATGTAATTTATCCATATTAATAATCTCTCTATCAAAACTAGAAACCATTATTACTACATCAAGATTGTATTTAGGGTTATATTTACATAAACCATGTGTTTTATATAAAATATACACGTTCTATTAAATCAATTATTGTTGTCATTAGTTTCATTATACATACTATTCAAAATCAATAAAAAAATATAGAATAATACTTATATTTTTTTATGATTTTTGTAACACAATTATTGAGTTCTAGAATATAATCACATATATCATTCCACTATAATCGTCAATGATTAACTAGTATTCATCACCTTATTCCTTAATACCTTATTCCATTCATGTGCGGTTTTTAGTCACCTAATCATCAATATAAAATCATTTACATTTACAACCATGATGACCCTATTCCTATGATTTTCCTCCAGGACATCATGTAACATCCCAGGTAATTAAAGAATAAAAAATTTTCATATTTATTAATATTTACGAATTAAATATTAATTTTAATTAAAAGGGGTTTCTACGTTCGATAGCGTACTCGATACGCAACGATGAGTTTCTTTGAAAACTTACGTCGCACACAAGTAATATAATAATATTATTTTAAAAGTTAGTTAACAAGTAGCTGTTGTACTGGTGGGAATGGATAGAAATAACTAAAATATGATTATATATGTTTTTAAATGTGTTTACATTTACCCAATAAAGGATAAAGGCTTAAAATACGGAAAGAATTCAATTTTAGGCATTTATACCCTAATTTTCACTAAGGGTTCAGTTATCACCTTTTGACGGAGAACCGTCATTAAATATAGTTTTGATCAATCAAATAAATTATATTGGACCAAAAATAACTCTTCTTTAGAATCGGGACATCAAAATTTACTTTGTGTAAATTTTTGGTATCTTTCCGATAAAGTTCATTTTTTTAATGAATAGTGTAAAATGTTGTATTTTAATTCAAAACCTCTTTTTAATCTAATTTATTTATATGATTAGATTATCTTTTGAATTGGTTTTAAAGTGAAATTAGAAAATATTTTTACCATTAAATCCAATAGTGGTCGTTGGAATTAATTTCATTTTGAAATCGAACTTAAACTAGTGCCAATCTTTTGATACTTATTGTTTCATAAAAACACGCTATTTGCTCTGACAACGGGAATTAATTATTAAATTAATTAATGCAACTTATATGTTGTGAATTTTGTAAAATGGACTTCATTTTTGAATTAGGAATATCAAATATATCTTAGGGTGAATTTTTGGTATTTTTCTGAAAAACTTCAATTTTTGATGAATAGTGAAACCACTAAGTGGTACTTATAAAAACTGATTTTTCGTTTAAATGAAATTTTACCACTACTGTGTTTTGAATTTCAAAAATTCGACATACATGGTTGTCATTAAAAAGTAAAATGTGGTTCAATGAGATTAAAATAATTTTTTGGTGAATAGTAACTCATTATGTTTTTAATCGTGATTAGTGGTAATTAGTGTAGTTTAAGGTAAAAATAATGATTTAATAAAATGAGAAGAGCTTGAAACATGTCCTACCCTCATTGGTTGTGTCATGGAAGACCAAGACAAGCCATGGGTCAACTTGGGGACCCCATAGAGCCACTTTGGTTGGGAAATGACATAAATAACTTTTTATTTAATGTAAAAGTAAAAATGACACAAACATCATATGTTTTACGAAAACAATTTTTACATGGGGTTATAAAGATCAGATTTTTGATTATAAATAGTCATTGGAAATCTAACACGATTTTATACATCATAGTATTTTTTTATAATTTTTTGACATTAAATAAATTAAATTATTTATGACATCATTATGATGCAGCGATGACCTCATTATTTGATGATTTAAATAAAATGGAAAGATAATGTAACATCTAAGACCTACACATGGACAAAACCTATTGGATGAGTGGATTTAGAACCCTTATCACCTTATCCTATAATTATATCAATTTGGGACCTTTTGAATCCGAAAATCTTTTTAAAATAAAGTAACTTATCTTTACTTTCCAAGAGTGCCCCTCCTCTCCTCTTATAAAAGGCCCCCATCTCTACCTCTTTTCCCACACTCCAAAATCATTTGGATCAGCCAAAACCTGCCCATTTTGGCTCTCCACATCCCTCTATTACTCCTTGAAGCCTCAATTTTGGTATAAGTCTTCCCAAGGAAGCCTTTGAGCTCAAACTAAGAGGAGTTACCCGATTATAAGGTAATGTCTTCTTTTGAGTCCTTTTGTTTTATTTTGCTTCTCCAACCCCCTAAAATCTTTTTTTTCTTTTCTTTTGTAACAAATCCAGTATCCTCCATATACTAGGATGTTTTTATAAGAAGGATTCGAGCTACAATTACACACACCTACATCTAATGGTTAACGGACATACTGTTTCCGTGGATGGTGAATTTATGCCTCCTGAAACGATGATTGTTCAACATTCTTTTAACACCTTAAAAGGTGGACATTAGGATGTCACTATATTTATATATGATATACAATATGTTTATGTTTTCCTTAAGCTTCTGTATTTTTCTTTTTGGTCATACCTTTATGGTTTCCATTATGGGTAAACACGATATCTTCATTTAAGGAAGTGCGGACTACCGCCCCCTTAAAGTGAGTTGATTCGTTAAATACCATAAGTGGGACATATAAAGGATGGAACTATGATATTATATATGATATTATACTGGAATTATAATATACCTTTATATCATTATGATTCCATTCTATAAAATATGAAATAGAAATGAAAGTAGCGTTCATGCGTACGTACGGCTTACCGTCTCCATGAACGGTGCATTTCATTTCTTACCTCTAAATGATTATGTAATATTATGAATACATGTATATGCTGGATATATATGATATATATGATATCCATATCAGGAATGGAATTCTGGATATAAAGAACCTTTGACCACACGAATAACATGTAATTGTAAGAAGTCCACTTTTGACTTAAGAACCAAATATCGACAAAACAAACATTATTAACTTAAATGGTTACATAATGTTTATAACATGGAAATAAGTGATATAAAAGGAATAATGAACTTGAAAATGGTTCTTAAGCAAGTAGAAATTCACTCAAGTTTATTATTCAGGACATTAAAGAACGATCGAGTCAAGTCGGACCCGAGGCAAGGGACTTCGTCTCAATCTCCTTTCATTGAGGCATATTTCATTTTATACAAAACTTTCTATTATACAGTGTATAAACCCCTTTGAATTTTACTTTTATACAAAAGGAATCTTTTTCTATGAATTGTTTTACTAAACGACAAAAAGGAATGTTTTTTTAACGTATGCGGTGACAACGACCTTTTCTGCCGCCGTGAGTATTATTTGGTCTTTGGCTTCCTCAACAAGCCGTAATGTTTTTAAAATTAAAATAAATACCATATACTCTTTTATGTATTTTGGTATTGAAAATGGTTTTGATAAAGGATTCTATTATGTCAATATATTTATGATATATTGTGATTGAAATGTTGTAATGTTATCATTCCTTTATATTGGTTTTATGTTTTATGATTTTATATTGGTACTTGGACATTTTAACGGGTGGTTACGTTATAAACCATATGACGGGTGGTGCCGTGAATACCAGGACGGGTGGTTACGTTATAACCTCCAATGCATTGGGTATGGAAGTCAGCCGTATGGCTATTCCATTAAGTATGTATGGAAATTGGCCGTATGGCTATTCCATTAAGTGATAAGTGTGGAATTCGACCGTATGGTTATTCCACTTAAGTATGTTTATGTCCCAAGTTACCTTTATATATGTTATGTGTTCTTTTTATGGGTTTTATGGTAATCCTTTGGTTACAAAAAGGTAAGTAATGACACTTTATTCAGTGAAGAGTTTTTACTACTTCATGAAGGTGAAGGAATTACTTTGATAGAGTATACATGGTTTACTTGATGTTTGAAAGACTAACAGTTTTCATTTTTTTTTGTATCCCTTACTGAGCTTTTTATGCTCACCGCAAGTTTTTTTTAAATGTTTTTCACAGGACTTAATGTGGAATAAGGTCAAGGATGGGATCAAGGGAATTTCATGCTATATAAAACATGGAACTAGACATATTTCTTTTTAAGAGTTTTTTTTATTATGGAAACGTAGTAGAAGTGTCTACTTTGTAATCTTTTGAGATGTAATAGTTATGTCCGAATTCTCTAAAACTCTAAACCTGAAAAGATCCTCAATGTGAATTATTCACTTAATTCAATGTTAAGTAAGGTTTAAGGCCGGGGCCTTATAGTTGGTATCAATGGTCGGTTTAGACAACATTATGAGTTAGAAAAGTGTTAAATTATAATATGACTGAAATGATATAGCATTTACGGATTACCATGTTGCTTCGCCTAAGATATTTCTGTGTTCAGAATGGTTTTCCACAGAGGAAACAAAGCAGCTATGTTGGGACGACATCAGGAGAGAGACAACCTTCCAAATCAGCAACCTGAGATGGTCAGAATCGGAACTGAACAGTTTGTTGCAGTGATGGCACAGTTGACTCAGGCTATAAATGGTGGTGGTATCCATGCACGAGATCAGCCAGATCAACCGCAGAGGAACATGTCAGTGGTGGAACAATTCATTAGGCAACATCCCCCATCATTCAGAGGATCATCTGACCCTGTGCAAGCTGGAGGGTGGATTAAAGCACTGGAGAAGATTTTTGATGTCATGGGGTGTTCAGAACATCAAAAGGTTAGTCTTGCTATTTACCGTTTTGAAGGTGAAGCTGATCAGTGGTGGTCGATGGTGAAAAATATCAGGGATAGTGATGAGATTGAGGATCTTCACTGGGATGAATTCAAAGGTATGTTTCTTGAGAAATATTTTCCTAAGGTGGTTCGTCTTAGGATGGAAAAACAGTTCCTAGAATTGAGGGAGAAGGATGATTCAGTGGCTGCTTATGAAGCAAAGTTCACTCGATTTGCAAGGTATGCTCCAAACTTCATACGAGATCTTGATAGTAAAATAAACCGTTTTTACTCAGGGTTAAAGCCAAAGTATCGAAGGGCTTTAGCTTCTCGTGAGTTCAAAAGTTATGAAAAACTTGTTCAATGTGCGGAGAAGGTGGAAATGGAGTTTGCCGATGATCAAGTGTTATATGACAAACAACATAATAAGAGGTCTAGTTGGCAGGAAAAGGAGAAGAATTAATCAAAGAAGCAAGGAGGTAAGAAAACCAAATATCCATCATGTGAGAAGTGTGGTAAAATGCATCCTGGAGAATGTTTATCCAAGTCTGGTAAGTGCTTTCGGTGTGGTAAGTCTAGTCATATTGCTCGTAACTGTAAGGAAGATGATCAAGCAGGCAATGAAAAGCGAACGGTAAGATGTTTTAAGTGTAATGAAATGGGTCATTATGTAAATGAGTGTCCAACGAAGAACTCAACTGGGGGAATTCAGCCAGACTACAAGCAGAAAGGGGTGGTGAAATACTTTGCAACAACTTCAGCAGATGTTGGGCCATCGAATGAAGTGGTATCAGGTACACTGTTTGTTTATTTAGATTATGCCAATGTGTTGTTTGATTCAGGGTCTACACACTCTTTCATTTTAGAGAAGTTTTCTAGTAAATTGGAAATTCCATATCAAGATATGAATCCTGAACTTATGGTAAAAACACCCGGAGGGAACGTTGAGACAAAAAGGAATTATAAGAACCTTCCTATCCTTGTGTGTGGAAAGAATCTACCAGAAAACCTTATTGTTTTGCCTCTAGTAGAGTTTGATGTTATTTTTGGCATGGATTGGCTTTCTGTTTATCATGCTAAGATTGACTGCAGAGCTAAAATGGTTTCTTTTTAGAAAGATTTTCAGTTTGTGTACAACAATGAACCCTTGATTTTGATAACATATCAGGAATTTGAGAAACTAGTAAAAGATGGAAATGAATGTTACCTTGCACATATTGTTGAAAAAAAAGGAACTGTTCAGATTAATGATGTGCCAGTGGTAAATGAGTATCTTGATGTTTTTCCTGATGAGTTTCCTGGTATTATTCATGATAGGGAAGTTGAATTTACTGTTGACTTAGTTCCTGATTCTAAGCCAATTTCAAAACCCCCTTATCGAATGGCTCAAGTTGAACTTTTAGAGTTAAAGAAACAATTTCAGGAGTTATTAGATAAAGGTTTCATTCGACCTAGCACATCACCATGGGGTGCTCCTGTCTTGTTTGTTAAAAAGAAAGATGGATCAATGAGACATTGCATTGATTATAGAGCCTTGAATAATATTACTGTTAAGAAAAAGTATCCTTTGCCTCATATCGATGATTTGTTTGATCAGCTCCAGGGAACTCAGTATTTTTCGAAGATTGACTTGAGGCCGGGGTACCATCAGTTGAAAGTAAAAGAAGCAGATGTTCCGAAGACTGCGTTCCGTACTAGATATGGCCATTAAGAATTTGTAGTTATGCCTTTTGGGTTAACCAATGCACCTGTTGTATTCATGGACCTTATGAATAGAATTTTACGTGAGTTCTTGGATAAGTTTGTGCTTGTTTTCATCGATGATATTTTGGTGTTTTCTAAAAGTAAAGAGTAGCATGAAAGTCATTTAAGGGTTATCTTGAAAACCTTAAAAGAAAAGAAACTATATGGAAAATTCAGAAAATGTCAGTTTTTGTTACAACAAATTTCTTTCCTGGGTCACATTGTTTCAAAAGATGGCATAACTGTTGATCCTACTAAAACAAAAGTTGTTGAATAATGGCCAAGACCCACAAATGTAACCGAGATCCGTAGTTTTCTTGGTTTGGCAGGTTACTACCGAAGGTTTGTTGAAAAATTTTCACGGTTATCTAGTCCAATGACTAAGCTAACTCATAAGGGTGTTAAGTTCATCGGGACAAAAGAATGTGATGATTGTTTTCAGGAGTTGAAGAGAAGATTGGTGAATGCTCCAGTTTTGGCACTTCCTTCCAGGAATGGTGAGTTTGTTATATACAGTGATTCTTCGTTGAAGGGACTTGGCTGTGTCCTTATGCAGAATGATCAAGTAATTGCTTATGCTTCACGGAAGTTGAAAAATCATGAGGTAAATTACCCTACACATGATTTGGAATTAGCTGCTGTTGTCTTTGCTTTAAAAATTTGGAGGCATCATTTGTATGGAGTAAAGTGTGAAATATATACTGATCACAAAAGTTTAAAGTATATATTCACTCAGAATGAATTGAGCATGAGACAAAGGAGATGGCTAGAATTAATCAAGGATTATGATTGTACAATTCATTACCATACGGGAAAACCAAATAAAGTGGTTGATGCTTTGAGTAGAAAAAGTAATGCTTCATTAGAAATGTTGCGTTTGGAACGTGATCCTTTGATTAAGGATTTGATGAACTTTGGCATAGAAGTTGTAGGTGCAGGAAGTCCTTCTATTTTGTTTCAGGTTTCAGTGAAATCTTCTTTATCAGACAGAATCAAGCAAGCAGAGAAGCGAGACAGTGAGTTGCAGAAAAAGGTAGAGCTGGTTCAGAAAGGTAATTTGCCTGAATTCAACATTGATAATGATTGTGTTTTGATTTTTGGGAAGAGATTATGTGTGCCTTGTGATTCACAGTTGAAGAATGAGTTGTTATGTGAGGCTCATAGTTCCCCGTTTTCAGTTCATCCTGGCAGTACTATGATGTACAGAGATCTGCGAGAGTATTACTGGTGGGATGGAATGAAAAGAGATATTGCTGATTTTACTGTGAAGTGTCTGACTTGTCAGCAGGTTAAAGCAGAGCGGCAGTTACTGAAAGGGATGCTTCAGCCTTTACCAGTGCCAGAGTGGAAATGGGAAAATATATCCATGGACTTTGTTGTGGGATTACCGAGGACATCTCGAGGTAATAATGCAATCTGGGTTATTGTTGATCGCTTGACTAAATCGGCTCATTTCCTTGCTATACGAGATACTTTTTCCCTAGATCAACTTTCCCGTTTTTATCTTAAAGAGATAGTCAGGTTACATGGAGTTCCCCTCTCCATTGTATCTGATCGTGATCCCAGGTTCACATCTAACTTTTGGAAAGGCCTTCAGAAGTTGTTGGGTACTGAATTAAATTTTAGTACAGCTTTTCATCCTCAATCAGATGGGCAGTCAGAACGAACAATTCAGACCTTGGAGGATATGCTATGAGCTTGTTCGATGGATTATCAGGGAAGTTGGGACCAACATTTTTCTTTGGTTGAGTTTTCTTATAATAACAGTTTTCATTCCAGTATACAGATGGCACCATTTGAGGCATTATATAGGAAGTGGTGTCGAACTCCATCATTTTGGGTTGAAGTGGGTGAAAGGAAGCTGATGGGACCAGAATTGGTAGAAGAGATGGCAGAAAAAGTTCAGTTGATTTAGAAGCACATGAGAACAGCTCAGAGCAGGCAAAAGAGTTATGCGGATAACCAGAGGAAGGATCTATATTTCGAGGTAGGTGATCATGTTTTTCTCAATGTTTCTCCTTGGAAAAGTGTGATGAGATTTGGTAAGAAAGGAAAGCTGAGTCCAAGGTTTATTGGACCATATGAAATTCTGGAGAAAGTTGGATCAGTTGCTTACCGAGTGGCTTTACCTCCAAGTTTATCTCAGGTACACAATGTTTTTCTTGGTTCGATGTTAAGGAAGTATATGTCAGATCCATCTCATGTTTTGAGTCCAGAGGTAGTTCAGCTGGAGGAGAACCTATCTTATGAAGAACAACTAGTCCAGATTCTTGACCACAGGGAGCAGGTGTTACGGAATAAGTTGATTCATCAGGTAAAGGTTTTGTGGGAAAACCATGTGATTGAAAAGGCAACGTGGGAATCTGAAAATGCTATGAGGGATAAATACCCCCACTTATTTTGATAAGTGAATAAAATTGCGAGGATGCAATTCCCAAAAGGGGGGAAGGATGTAACATCCCAGGTAATTAAAGAATAAATAATTTTCATATTTATTAATATTTACGAATTAAATATTAATTTTAATTAAAAGGGGTTTTTACATTCGATAGCTTACTCGATACGCAACGATGAGTTTCTTTGAAAACTTACGTTGCACACAAGTAATAAAATAATATGATTTTAAAAGTTAGTTAACAAGTAGCCGTTGTACTGGCGGGAATGGATAGAAATAACTAAAATATGATTATATATGTTTTTAAATGTTTTTACATTTACCCAATAAAGGATAATGGCTTAAAATATGGAAAGAATTCAATTTTAGGCATTTATACCCTAATTTTTCACTAAGGGTTCACTTATCACCTTTTGATGGTGAACCGTCATTAAATATAGTTTTGATCAATCTTATAAATTATATTGGACCAAAAATAACTCTTCTTTATGATCGGGACATCAAAATTTACTTTGTGTAAATTTTTGGTATCTTTCCGATAAAGTTCATTTTTTAATGAATAGTGTAAAATGTTGCATTTTAATTCAAAACCTCGTTTTAATCTAATTTATTTATATGATTAGATTATCTTTTGAATTGGTTTTAAAGTGAAATTATAAAATATTTTTACCATTAAATCCAATAGTGGTCGTTGGAATTAATTTCATTTTGAAATCGGACTTAAACTAGTGTCAATCTTTTGATACTTATTGTTTCATAAAAACATGCTATTTACTCTGACAGTGGGAATTAATTATTAAATTAATTAATGCAACTTATATGTTGTGAATTTTGTAAAATGGACTTCATTTTTGAATTCAGAATATCAAATACATCTTAGGGTGAATTTTTGGTATTTTTCTGAAAAACTTCAATTTTTGATGAATAGTGAAACCACTAAGTGGTACTTATAAAAACTGATTTTTCGTTTAAATGAAATTTTACCACTTCTGTGTTTTGAATTTCAAAAATCCAACATACATGGTTTTCATTAAGATGTAAAATGTGGTTCAATGAGATTAAAATAATTTTTTGGTGAATAGTAACTTATTATGTTTTTAATCGCGATTAGTGGTAATTAGTGTAGTTTAAGGTAAAAATAATGCTTTAATAAAATGAGAAGAGCTTGAAACATGTCCTACCCTCATTGGTTGTGTCATGGCCGGCCAATAAAATCCATGGGTCAACTTGGGGACCCCATGGAGCCACTTTGGTTGGGAAATGACATAAATAACTTTTTATTTAATGTAAAAGTAAAAATGACACAAACATCATATGTTTTACGAAAACAATTTTTACATGGGGTTATAAAGATCATATTTTTGATTATAAATAGTAATTGGAAAGCTAAAAAGATTTTCTACATCATAGTATTTTTTTATAATTTTTTGACATTAAATAAATTAAATTATTTATGACATCATGATGATGCATCGATGACCTCATTATTTGACGATTTAAATAAAATGGAAAGATAATGTAAAATCTAAGACCTACACATGGCCAGAACCTATTGGATGAGTGGATTTAGAACCCTTATCTCCTTATCCTATAATTATATCAATGTGGGACCTTTTGAATCCGAAACTCCTTTTAAAATAAAGTAACTTATCTTTACTTTCCAAGAGTGCCCCTCCTCTCCTCTTATAAAAGGCCCCCACCTCTACCTCTTTTCCCACACTCCCAAATCATTTGGCTCGGCCAAACCCTGCCCATTGTGGCTCTACACATCCCTCTCTTACTCCTTGAAGCCTCACTTTGGGCAGAAGTCTTCCCAAGGAAGCCTTTGAGCTCAAACTAATGGGAGTTACCCGATTATAAGGTAATGTCTTCTTTTGAGTCCTTTTGTTTTATTTTGCTTCTCCAACCCCCTAAACTCTTTTTATAATATTATTTTGTAACAAATACAGTATCCTCAATATACTAGGATGTTTTTATAAGAAGTATTAGAGCTACACTTACACACACCTACATCTAATGGTTAACGAACATACTGTTTCTGTGGATGGTGAATTTATGCCTCCCGAAACGATGATTGTTCAACATTCTTTTAACACCTTCAAAGGTGGCCATTAGGATGTCACTATATTTATATATGATATATAATATGTTTAGGTTTTCCTTAAGCTTCGGTATTTTTCTTTTTGGTCATACCTTTATGGTTTCCATTATGGGTAAACACGATATCTTCATTTAAGGAAGTGCGGACTACCGCCCCCTTAAAGTGAGTTGATTCGTTAAATACCATATGTGGGACATATAATGGATGTAACTATGATATTATATATGATATTATACTGGAATTATAATATACCTTTATATCATTATGATTCCATTCTATAAAATATGAAATAGAAATGAAAGTAGCGTTCATGCGTACGTATGGCTTACCGTCTCCATAAACGGTGCATTTCATTTCTTACCTCTAAATGATTATGTAATATTAGGAATACATGTATATGCTGGATATATATGATATATATGATATCCAAATCAGGAATGGAATTCTGGATATAAGTAACCTTTGACCACATGAACAACATGTAATTGTAAGAAGTCCACTTTCGACTTAAGAACCAAATATCGACAAAACAAACATTATTAACTTAAATGGTTACATAATGTTTATAACATGGAAATAAGTGATATAAAAGGAATAATGACCTTGAAAAAGGTTCTTAAGCAAGTAGAAATTAACTCAAGTTTATTATTCAGGACATTAAAGAACGATCGAGTCAAGTCGGACCCGAGGTAAGGGACTTCGTCTCAATCTCCTTTCATTGAGGCATATTTCGTTTTATACACAACTTTCTTTTATACGGTGTATAAAACCCTTTGACTTTTACTTTTATACAAAATGAATCTTTTTCTACGAAGCATTTTACTAAACGACAAAAAGAAATGTTTTTTTAACGTACGCGGTGACAACGGCCTTTTCCGCCGCCGTGAGTATTATTTGGTCTTTGGCTTCCTCAACAAGCCGTAATGTTTTTAAAATTAAAATAAATACCATATACTCTTTTATGTATTTTGGTATTGAAAATGGTTTTGATAACGGATTCTATTATGTCAATATATTTATGATATATTTTGATTGAAATGTTGAAATGTTATCATTCCTTTATATTGGTTTTAGGTTTTATGATTTTATATTGGTACTTGGACATTTTAATGCGTGGTTACGTTATAAACCATATGACGGGTGGTGCCATGAATACCAGGACAGGTGGTTACATTATAACCTCCAATGCATTAGGTATGGAAGTCGGCCGTATGGATATTCCATTAAGTATGTATGAAAATTGGCCATATGGCTATTCTATTAAGTGATAAGTGTGGAAGTCAACCATATGGTTATTCCACTTAAGTATGTTTATGTCCAAAGTTACCTTTATATATGTTATGTGTTCATTTTATGGGTTTTATGGTAATCCTTTGGTTACAAAAAGGTAAGTAATGATACTTTATTCAGTGAAGATTTTTTACTACTTCATGAAGGTGATGGTATTACTTTGATAGAGTATACATGGTTTACTTGATGTTTGAAAGACTAACAGTTTTCATTTTTTGTGTATCCATTACTGAGCTTTTTATGCTCACCCCAAGTTTTTTTGAAATGTTTTTCACAGGACTTAATGTGGAATAAGGTCAAGGATGGGATCAAGGGAATGTCATGCTATATAAAACATATAACTAGACATGTTTCTTTTTAAGTGTTTTTTTTATTATGGAAACTTAGTAGAAGTGTCTACATTTTAATCTTTTGAGATGTAATGGTTATGTTCTAATTCTCTAAAACTCTAAACCTGAAAAGATCCTCAATGTGAATTATTCACTTAATTCAATGTTAAGTAAGGTTTAAGGCTGGGGCCTTATACATCAATTTTCATAATTACAATACATTTCACATTTAAAAAATTCTGTTGTTGATGATACCTTAGGGAAAGAAATATTATCATTAATTTAATAAACATAAATACTCATTTTTACATGAAAATTACTTACATTGTGAACTTATTCTATACACATAAAAAATATTATTATTCCTTTGAGAAATTACATTGAGTGTGCTTATCACCAAATTCTCGACATATAAGAAGCTAAATATTCCATCCCCCATGGACTCCACCATATGATCTTTCAAAAAACCCTATCCTTTACTTATTTAGTGAGTCTAAGAGATGGCTGAGGTGAATGATTTTTATCTGGTATAATGATAACCAATTATGAATAATCAAAATATCCTTCACTCAAGTCCTCATCTGATTTGGTTTATCATTAATAATTGTTTTATCACATTCAATGTCAAACTAATTCCTCACCGTTCCCACCATTTAATAAAATTTAAAATCATAATCTGAGAAATAATATTCTAACTAAAATGCACATAATAATTATAAACCCTTTATAATATGTCTAAATAATTATCGGTACTTTTCAATCTAAGACACATTAGGTTTATCTTAGGCCAACTATTTTCATAATCTATTCAAATCCATTATAATGGTTCAAATAGAAAATGTGGTTAAAAAAAATATTATCATATATGAGTGTCAAACTAGGTGTGTATAAAGTATCATTATCATGCCCTTTGAGAAGATCACTTCAAAGATCAATAGACCCTATTTGGATTTATTACCCCTATGTACAACTTTTTTAGAAACACATCCACCTGTGTTATCCAAAAAGAAATTTAATTTCATCGAAAATCACATAATCTCTTTATTAATAAAACATTTTTGTTATAAAATACATAAACATTCATCATTGTGTTTCAACAATGTTTGATAATCCAAATATTGAAATATTCACTAATCATTACCTCTGAAACCAAGTATAGTGACCTTGGTTTTTATACAAAAATGATAAATATTATTTTATGAATATTCAATAAATTTCATAAATATTATCCTATAAACTATAAAGGTTTAGTGAAATTGGAAAAAGGATACAAAATATTATTATTAAATTAAATATCTTAAACATATTCAATAAATATCACCATATTTACATCTATTTATAAGCATATCATACGTGAAACCATTCTTCATCAATCAATTATATGAAACATAAGAAAGTGTAATCTCATATACTTAGTAAGGGTAAAAAAGGGAGATATAAATTATAACATAATCATAAATTAACATTAAGGATATGAGGAAATAATCATTAAATTTTAAAACCCCAACCTACATAACATATATCATAATTTTGATACATGTGATAAATCATGGAAGTTTGTAACACATGAATCGTTATGGAAGTCAATAAACATAAGCAATTAGAGCATATTATATACATCAAAATGTGGAACGAATTTAATACTATATCATTGTGAGCATGAATAAATTGATATAGTTTGACTCATTATGTAAAGGATATAAAATAAGGCCCATTAATATACTTATGAACATGAATCCCCGGTCCACGCATAATCATGTGGATGTGAAACCAGGTTCACACATAACCTTATTTACATGAAACTAGATTTGGACATAACCTTATGGAAATGAAACCAGGTTCACAAATAACCCTATGGAAATAAAATCAAATCCACACATATCCATATATACATTAAACGAGGTCCACACACAACCTTATAGGCATGAAACCATGTCCACACATAAAATTGTAAACATGAAATTAGGTTTATGCATAATATAATTATGTCACGATTCATCCATATTTACCCTATGTATTAGAGGGATTGAAGAGAACGAACCATCAAATAATCATAATCCTATTATATAAATTCCAAATAATGATCATAACCATAAACTATGGAAATGTAATTGGATTCATAATTTTTTCAATATTTTTTCATTGAAAAATCCAATGAATATAAACAAGTTTTATAAATGTCTCATTATCATAATCATAAACATAAATCATCCAGAAAAATAATAATGATAATACCATTAGAATATATCCCCATTAATACATAAGAAACACTTTTGTTTTTTTCCTTCACAAATATAGAATCCATTAAGATGTTATTGAAACATTCTTTAGGAAAATATCCTTTCTAATTTAAAATATATTATTTAAAATATAAAATATGAAAAAGTATTAATGAAAAAAAACTATTTGAAACCAAATTTGGTAACCTGTAGTTTAATTTTAAATCATTTAGTGTTCATTATGATAATAAATTATATAATTTTCATGGTATTAATTATAAATATTCCCTCCAAATATTCAGCATAAAGTCAAAAGTACATCATTAGGAAATTAACAAGAATATTCCATTTAAAAAATTAGTTAAACAGATCCAAAAGTGTAAATATTCCTTTAAAAAAATAACATAATTGTACAGCTTAATATAATTTTTTTTTATAAAACATAGAGATGGATGAATAATTTTTTTCTTCTGGTGAGATAAATAAACTAAATTTTCCATAAAAACTCCATTTTTAATATTGTTTTTATAGAGAGGTAATTGAAAGAGAGCACTTATTATTCATAAAATACTATAGGATAAGAAAATATTGACTTTTATGGAAGGTATATAATATAATTATACCCTAAAAACCATAATCATAAATAATCTAGATAAACAATGTGATTGTGATATAAAACCGTTCAGAATTTGGTAACTTTTGAATCATTTTACCCATGAAAGAAATTATGGTATGTGTTTATGTGTATCCTATTATATCAATTAGAAATCTCTTATATGAAATTCTTGGTCTTTATATAAACCACATAAAATCGATAAGTGGTGAATATATCATATGTATCATAGAAGTAAGAATAAGATGAAAATCCCTTACCTCAAGTCATAACGTCTATTATATATGTTCAAACCACCTGTATAATATATATATATAAATATATATTTATATGTAAATTAATGAACAATATTCATAAATATAATAAAATATATGATTTACTTTTAACCTTTTAAAATGAATTTATTAAAAATTCTTAATGAAAATTACAGTTCTGTGTGATTACTTCATTGTTTTTCATGTACAGTTTGATTTAGTAGTTTCTTATTGTAATTTTTTAATAGTTAAATCATCTAAAAAATGTTAATAATTATATAATTATAATATAAATTAATTAAATAAATATTTAGATTCATTTATAATAGTTAGAGATGGAAAATTAATTACAGCATTCATATAGATGATATATTGTATGTACGTATGAACATTATTTCCATTTTATCATAATATTAAACAAAATAAAGTTAAATACTATATCATCATTATAGAATCATTTATATATCATATATTTCGTTTATATTCATTAAATCTATACTTATTGTTATTCATGTCAAAATAAAATGAAAAAACAAATCACATTTCATTATTGAGGGGGTAGTCCACACCTATGTATGAGAAGAATTATCATTTTACAATGGATAAAATGGTAAGTAGGTATTTAATGACATAACGTTTTTAAATTAAATTAATTTTTAATTAATAATTGAATTTTTAATTAATGTCATTAAATAAAATAAAACTGCTAATTTTTTTGGACAATTTTATGATATATGATGTTGGATTTAATAGACTGTTACGCATCATAATTATTAATAATATAGACATTTTAATTTCACCATTATGATTAATATATTAGGTGTTATGATAAATTCTAATTCACATGGTAAAGGTAAGAAAAATCAATGATTAGTATGATCAAACCCTATGAAGCCCATACATCGGATCTTCTAAGATTGATAGCATCATGGGGATTTTCCCTAGACCAAACCCAAGACAATATTCAATAGCTAAATCATGAGTCAAACCATTTACCAAATAAGTTCAAAACCATCGAGATCACATCCCAAACCATGTATGTTGAACCACCACATGAAAATTTCTCCATCGCACACCATAACCCTTGGGAATCCAATGGTGAAATAAAGGGATATATATGTTGAACCTAATAGTGTGAATTTGAATATTTTTATTTCAAAAAAATATTATATTTATAACCTTTTTATTAATTCATTTTAAATAATTAAATAATAAATTGTATTAAATTTAGATTTTGATATGATAGAACACAAATTTTTTTTTTTTTGAAATATATAGTTTAAATCAAGATAATATTTTTAATTAACTAATAAATTTTTAAAATATATTATTTTTTAAAAAAATATTATTATAAAATATTATTTATTAAATATAAATTTGATTATAAATTTATGAAGTCAAATATTATTTTTAGAAGGGCCATAAAACTGTTATTTTCAAAATAAAAATATTTTAAAATAAAAGTTATATTTTATTTAAAAGGTTAAATTATCATATTTAGAAATTATTTTTGATAAAATAAATATTATTTTGGAATCATGATGTCAAATTTTTCTAATAGTTACTTGTTAAAAAAATAAAACTTTTAAATATTTTTGTAAAAAATAAATACCGTACACACATACAATATGTATTATGACACCATAATGTATTAAAAGTTATATAATATATTCCATAAAACGTATATGAAACCAAAAAAATGTATATAATTTATAATAATATTTTTTAAATTTGTTTATAAATAGTGTAAAAACTTAATAAATCCGATGGAAGCTATATTAAATTTTAAAGTTATAATATAAATTTTTTCAAATCATTAGACACTTCAACATCATGGATTGTATTATTTTATTGAGTTTGGATATTAAAATATTAAATAATGAAATCAACCTCTCTTTGGAAAAACCCATGAGAAAACCACATAGTAATGTTTGTGGTTTTGATTATATTAACATATAGAGTCCAAAACATGTGTTCAGAAATTAATAATGACCTCTCATCAATTTTTCTACATAAAACCCAAAACAAACCCAATCATCTTTAATAAAAACATTTTGAGAATGATATAATTCCACATTTCACTATCTATAACCATCCCAAGGTGCCCCCATGATCATACAAAACTCTTACCAATATTTTAGAAGTGTCTTATCAATTTAAGGGATCCTCAACTTGTAATTTTTATTAAAGATACTTCATTATATTATTCCTTTGGATTTCAAATTTTTCATGTTGGTATATATTTTCTCATACATACATTACTATAATTTTTATTCATATGAAATTGTTGATCCCTATCACTCTCATTTACTCCCTATATAAACATTTATGTTCACTATTTATGCATCTGCAATTATCAATAGATTATCCATGCCAAGAATTTTTGTAGTGAATAAGCATATACATTTCCACTCATGGTTATTAAAATTTAAATGTCCCATAATTTTTAGTGTATTAATTTTAAATATTATATGGAATTATTTGGAGACTAGGTGCTGAGAAAACATCTGTTCTTGTGGCTCATGGTGTCCGGAATAAAAGATTAAAAATTATTAAACATATTAAATAGAATTCATGAAAATTTTTCTTGAAAATTTTGAATAACTTTTGAATGGGTTCCCAGATAAAAAATCTAAGGGAATTATTGCATTCATAGCATCATGTTTACCATATTATTGACCTTATATTGGCTGGCACGGGACAACTACAGAAAGTAGTTTTCAGATGATTTAATGAAAAAAATAAATTTAATATTTATTTTATTCTAATGTTACGTAGTGAAAAATTTTCTTCTATTAAACAACTTAGAAGGGACCCATGGTTGGAATTCATAACACTGATGAATTCACTAATGTCTCTAGAGAGATCCTTAGTGAAATATCCCGATAGATGATGACAAGATTGTGGATTGGGATCGTTCTTGATGAATCACCATGGGAAAAAATCCTCTAAAGTAAAAAAAATACATTCCATTTTAGGGAATTATTATTTCATATAATTCTTTCTACGTTCATAGAAATAAGAATGAACATGGATCAACCAATGAATAGGTTGAGCCATAGATTGATCATTCTTACAGGATGGGGTTTCTTTTCATAATTTTATTATTAAGGATATATTATTGGAATTTTATTGGTTTTTATTGATGGTTATTATGCGATGGATTGAAGCTGGAATAAAAAATGGCCAAGGATCGTTCCCTGGGTTGTTTCTTGAGCATTTCTGCCCATAAATTCTTCATCTTCTTCACATTCTTCATGGTTTATGAAGAAAAAATCATTGCAACATCTTTTTTGGGTGATAAAATATGTTATTAATGATACAACATCATTATGACTCGATGAAAGTGTAACAGTGGTTTCGGTAATAGATAAAATATTAGTGTGTGGTGATATCGCATTATTCATCTGAAACAAATAACAACGATGATGTTATTTTTCAAGTTGATTCAAGTCTCGAATCTGGATAATTTATTGATGGTGTGTCAAGAAAACCTGATATCTAGAGTTTCCCAATGATTCATAGTAGTGATTGGTTGTATTGATGGTGAAGACATTGGAGCATGAACTTGGGTTTCTAGAAAATCTCTAAGAACTAAGTGTGTATTTCATGATACCCAACTTGTGGGCCCTGTTGAGAGGTTGCAAGGGTTTTAGGAACCAATCTAGTGTTAAACAGTGTGGGGACATTCCCTGAGACTCAGTGTGTATCTTGAGAGATACACAGACTTTGGGTGGAGTACATTGGTTGGATACACAACGTGTACCCCACCATGGGGTTTGGCCCATACAAGTTACATGGGTTATTCCATGTACTAGTACACAGACTTGTTTACCCAGGTTGAATCCATGTAATAGAACATGATCAACATACATAAAAAGGGCCTTATATATTAAGAAATAGTGTTTTACCCTTTCTACATGTTGTGTATACCTCGTCTTCACGAGTTGTTCTCCTGACACGGGCCATTGTACATGGGTTGTACCTATGGTCAAGGAAACAGATGTGTGACCCTTCTATAAACTATGTATCCCTCTCTACATGGATTGAATATCTTTTTGACTATATCATAGAAAATATTCATTTATTTTCATGACCTTCATAATTTTCCCGAAGGTTGGTGGGTATCATTTCCTACTCATGGGAGTATGATCCATTCATCAAGACATTCAAGATAGAGTTATTGGAATCTCCTCTGATAGTCCTAGAGAAGGATCCTCTATTCACTATTATTTAGCTAGGTAGATTCATTATTATTGACATGAAAAAGTCTTACCGGTGTTGATCCTCTTAATAGTAGGTTAATATAGATGGGGTAGTTGGTATCCCCCCATGAACCTGGTTGTGATCCACAGATGTGTATCATATCTCTATTTAGATCTATCTGTGTATCTCTCCCATAAATTTTTCCAACAAGCAATACTTATCAAAAAGCCATCATCAGTGCTATCTGACACATGTGTGTATTCTCCCGAATGAGTTCTTTATGGAATCTTTGGACTAAATACCTTGCATTAGTATGTGGTATTTGTTACTTACCTCTAGAATCTGTGTCCTAGAATGACTATATCTGGATATTCTTATTATATTTGTTCTAAAAATATATTCTATATAGATGATTGTATCATCATTTTTGTATTGATATATGGTTTCAGGGTGTCTTACTTTGTATTGTTATACTCACCCCTATACTGGTTTTTCCCACACATGTCATGTCTTATGAAGACGACTAGCCTTTTGACTGACTAGGACCAGACAAAGCGTTGTGTGTTCAGGCCGACTAAGGCGTTCCTATGGTTTTGAGAAAAATAACAAGTAACTATTTTAATAGGTTGGACATCAAAGATTACATGTTATTTCTTTTGGTGGGATTGTATTCTAGCCCAGTATACATTACATCATTTTACTTCCTATCTTACTCTATTAGTTTGGATATAGTGGTATACATCCATTTGGTTCATAGTGGTTTTTACATTTCAGTATTTTGTGGTCTTGGAGATGTGGGAGTGACAATATATTCATAATAAATGCCTCCCTTGTTAGTGATATGCCTAATTTGACCTAGTCCCCATCACATGACCTTTTAGATGTAGGCTTGGAGAGTCACATCAAATGTAGCACTGGGACTGGTTTTGAGAGAGTTGTATCAGAGGTGGTAAGTTATACCTTAGGAAGAAGAGTATGTGAGATTGGTTTGGGGAAATTGTGTTATGTGTTTTGAGTTTGGCTTTCAAGATAGGGATAGTAGTGTTTGTAACATCCCAAGTAAGTAATGAATAATAGATATTTTTATCTATGTCTATTAATGAATTATATAGTGTTTTAGTGGCTTAAAATGAAAATAAACCCAGTCTTAAGCATGTAATACACTAATATTCTTAAAGGATTGTTTTACTGCCTTTTGATGAAAACCCCTTTTTAAATCTATTTTTTGACAATTTTATAAGCTATGTTTGTCAAAATAAACTTATTATTTATGATTGGGACATCAAAATTTACTTTGTGTGAATTTTTGGTATTTTTCCGATAAAGTTCATTTTTTAATGAATAGTGAAAAACGTTGTATTTTAATTCAAAACCTCTTTTTAATCTAATTTATTTATATGATTAGATTATCTTTTGAATTGGTTTTGAAGTGAAATTAGAATATATTTTTACCATTTTATCCAATGATGGTCATTGGAATCAATTTCACTTTGAAATTGGACTTAAACTGGTATCAATCTTTTGATACTTATTGTTTCATAAAAACACGCTATTTGTCATGACAGCGGGAATTAATTATTAAATTAATTAATGTGACTTATATGTTTTGAATTTTTTAAAATAGACTTCATTTTTGAATTCAGAATATCAAATATAGCTTAGGGTTGATTTTTGGTAATATTCTGAAAAACTTCAATTTTTGATGAATAGTGAAACCACTAAGTGGTACTTATAAAAACTGATTTTTCCGTTTAAATGAAATTTTTCCGTCATTGTATTTTGAATTTCAAAAATCCGACATAAATGTTTTTCATTAAGAAGTAAAATTTGGTTCAATGGGATTAAAATAATTTTTTGTTGAATAGTAACTTATTAAGTTCTTAATCGCGATTAGTGGTAATTATTGTAGTTTAAGGTAAAAATAATGTTTTAATACTATGAAATGACCTAGACACATGTCCTACCCTTATTGGATGTGTCATGGCCGACCAAGACAAGCCATGGGTCAACTTGGGGACCCCATGGAGCCACTTTGGTTGGGAAATGACATAAATAACTTTTTATTAAATGTTAAAGTAAAAATGACAGACACATAAGGTGTTTTACTAAAACAATTTTTATATGGGGTTATAAAAGTTAGATTTTTGACTATAAATATTAATTAGAAAGCTAGAACTATTTCCTACATCATAATAGTTTTTTTTATAATTTTTAGACATTAAATAAATTAAATTATTTATGACAACATGATGATGCAGCGATGACCTCATTATTTAACGATTTAAATAAAATGGAAAGATAATGTAACATCTAAAACCTACACATGGCCAAAAACCAATTGGATGAGTGGATTTCGAAGACTTATCACCTTATTCTCGAATTATATCAATGTGGGACCTTTTGAATCCGAAACTCATTTTAAAATAAAGTAACTTATCTTTACTTTCCAAGAGTGCCCCTCCTCTCCTCTTATAAAAGGCCCCCACCTCTACCTCCTTACCCACACTCCCAAAGCCTTTGGCTCAGACAACCCCTGCCCATTTTTTCTCTAAACTTCCCTCTATTACTCCTTGAAGCCTCACTTTGGGCAGAAGTCTTCCCAAGGAAGCCTTCGAGCTCAAACCAAAGGGAGTTACCCGATTTTAAGGTAATGTCTCCTTTTGAGACCTTTTGTTTTATTTTTCTTCTCCAGCCCCCTAAACTCTTTTTATTCTTTTCTTTTGTAAAAACTCCAGTATCCTCAATATACTAGGATGTTTTTATAATAAGGATTCTAGCTACACTTGCACAGACCTACATCTAATGGTTAACGAACATACTGTTTCCCTGGATGGTGAATTTATTCCTCCCGAAACGATGATTGTTCAACATTCTTTTAACTCCTTCAAAGGTGGAAATTAAGATGTCACTATATTTAGATATTATATTTAATATTTTTATGTTTTCCTTAAGCTTCTGTATTTTCCTTTTTGGTCATACCTTTATGGTTTCCATTATGGGTGAACGCGATATCTTCATTTAAGGAAGTGCGGAATACCGCCCCCTCAAAGTGATTTGATTCGTTAAATACCATATGTGGGACGTATAAAGTATGGAACTATGATATTATATATGATATTATACTGGAATTATAATATACCTTTATATCATTATGATTCCATTCTATAAAATACGAAATAGAGATGAAAGTAGCGTTCATGCGTACGTACGGCTTACCGTCTCCATGAACGGTGCATTTCATTTCTTACCTCTAAATGATTATGTAATATTATAAATGCATGTACTGGATATATATGACATATATGTTATCTACATCATGAATACCATTCTGGATACAATGGATACATGAACAACTTGTAATTATAAAGGGTTTATTTTTGACTCAAGTACCAATGATCGTTTAAATGACCGTTATTAACTTAAATAATTACATAGTGTTCATGACATGGTAATAAGTGATATAAAAGGGATAATGAACTTGAAAAAGGTTCTTAAAGAAGTAGAAATTAACTCAAGTTTATTATTCAGGACATTAAAGAACGATCGAGTCAAGTCGGACCCGAGGTATGGGACTTCGTCTCAATCTCCTTTCATTTAGGCATATTTTGTTTTATACAAAACCTTCTTTTATACGGTGTATAAACCCCTTTGACTTTTACGTTTATCCAAAAGGAATCTTTTTTATACGAAGCGTTTTACTAAATGACAAAAGGGAATGTTTTTGTCGTACGTATGCGGCGACAACGACTTCTCCGCCGCCGTGACCGTTATTTGAGTTTCGGCTTCCTCTACAAGACATACCTTCTTTTTAAAAGAAAAATAAATAACATGTTTTAATTTTCTTTTATTTTGGTATTGAAAATGGTTTTCATAATGTTTTTATATCAATGTGTTGTATTGATATCTTGTGATTGAAAGGTGTAAATGTTATGTTTCCTTTATGCATGTTTTATGTGATACGATTATGTTGAGGTTCTTGGGTATTATTATGAAGATGGGTGGTTCCGTGATAAACTAAGGGCGGGTGAGCCCGATATAGCTCTCCAATGAATTGGGTAATGCGAAGGAGTGAAACGTTAAGGTTTATCCGAAGAGATTTAGGGAATATACTCTGATGGGTATTCCAAACGTAACCAAGAGGGTTACTCCCTACGTAATAATGTTATGAATGCCTCAAGTTACCTTTATGTCTTATGATTTCTACGATTTATTCATGATTTTATGAGGTATGTTAAAGTGCCTATGTTTTATGGGTAAACTATGATTTCATTCTTATGTGTATTTGAACTCATGTTTCCTTTCCATGTTTTTTTATAACCCATACTGAGTTTTTATGCTCATCCCAAGTTTTTGAAATGTTTTTCACAGGTCGGGGGAAAGTTACATGATAAGATGATAGAGTCAAGGATGTATCAAGAAAGAATTCATGTTTTATTTTCAATATGTTTCCACTGATGGGAAAAAAGAATACTATCTTTTATTGTAACCACTTTGTTTAAATGTGGGTTGTAATTCATGGTTTAAGATCTAATTCTCTATAACTCTAAACCTGATAAGATCCTCAACGTGTAATCTTTTGATAACTCAAGATTATGTAATGTTTAAGGCTGGGGCCTTATAGTTGGTATCAAAGGGAGGTTTAGATAACTTTAGGAGTTAGAATTCTATTAAATGATTATCCAAAAATATTTTTTTTATGGTCAAATTGAAGTGATATTGCATTTGAAGATTACCACGTTGCTTCATCTAAGACATGTTTTTTCAGAATGGTTTTCCACAGAGGAAACAGGGAAGCAGTGCTAGGAAGGCACGTAGAAGGAAATAACCTTCCGAATCAGCATCCTAATATGGTCGGAATTGGAACTGAACAGTTTGTTGCAGTAATGGAATAGTTGACTCAAGCGATAAATGGCGGTGGTATCCATGCACGAGATCAGCCAAATCAACAATAGAGGAACATGTCAGTGGTGGAACATTTCATAAGGCAACATCCCCCATCATTCAGAGGATCATCTGACCCTGTGCTAGCTGAAGGGTGGATTAAAGCACTGGAGAAGATTTTCAATGTCATGAGGTGTTCAGAAAATCAAAAGGTTAGTCTTTCTATTTACTGTTTGGAGGGTGAGGCAGATCAATGGTGGTCTATGGTTAAAAATATCAGGGACGTCGATGAGATTGATGCCCTTGACTGGGAAGAATTCAAAGTTATGTTTCTTGAGAAGTATTTTCCTAAGGTTGTTCGACTTAGGATGGAAAAGCTATTCTTGGAATTGAGGCAAGAGGAAGACTCAGTGGCTACCCTATGAAGAAAGGTTCACTCGATTGGAAAGGTATGCTCCAAATTTTATCCGAGACCTTGATAGTAATATCAATAGTTTTTACTCGGGATTAAATCCAAAATATCGAAGGGCATTAGCTTCTCGTGAGTTTAAAAGTTATGAAAAGCTTGTTCGATGTGCTGAGAAGGTGTAAATGGATTTTGCCGATGATCAAGTGTTCTATAACAACCAACAGAAGATGAGACTGAGGTGGCAGGAGAAAGGTAAGAATTTTTCAAAAAAGTCTGATGGTAAGAAAACTATGTTTCCAGTTTGTGATAAATGTGGCAAAAGGCATGTTGGGGAATGTCTTCTGAATTCCGGAAAGTGCTACCGATGTGGTAATATGGGGAATAAGGCTCGTTATTTCACTGAAAAGGATCAAGGTGAAGGTAAGACCAAATTTTATTTACAGTTAGTGAAATGTTTTAAGTGCAATGAGATGGGTCACTATGCAAATGAGTGTCCGAAAAAGAGCTTGAGTGATGGGAAGCAGTTAGACTACAAGTAGAAAGGGGTGGTGAAATCCTTTTCAACTACTTCAGCAGATGTCGGGCCATCAAATGAAGTTGTATCAGGTACTTTGTTTGTTTTTTCAGATTATGCCAGTCTGTTGTTTGATTTGGGGTCTACACATTCTTTCATCTCTGAATCCTTTTCTAGTAAAATGGGAATACCATCTCAAGAAATGACTCCTGAACTTTTGGTAAAAACACATGGGGGAAATGTTGAGGCAAAACGAATTTATAAGAATCTTCCTATCCTTATATATGGAAAGAACCTACTTGCAAACCGTATTGTTCTACATCTAGTAGAGTTTGATGTTATCCTGGGTATGGATTGGCTCTCTATTTACCATGCTAAGATTGACTGTAGAGCTAAAGAAGTTTCTTTTCAGAAAGACTTTCAGTTTGTGTACAAGAATGAACCCTTACTGTTGATAATATATCAAGAGGCCGAGAAACTTGTAAAAGATGGAAATGAATGTTACCTTGCACATGTCGTTGAAAATAAAGGAACTATTCAGATTAATGATGTTCCAGTGGTAAATGAGTATCCTGATGTTTTTCCTGATGAGTTGCCTGGAATAATACCAGATCGGGAAGTTGAATTTACTGTTGACTTAGTTCCTGATGCTAAGCCAATTTCAAAACCCCCTTATCGAATGGCTCAAATTGAACTTTTAGAGTTAAAGGAGCAATTGTAAGATTTATTAGAGAAAGGTTTCATTTGACCTAGCACATCACCATGGGGTGCTCCTGTTTTATTTGTTAAATAGAAAGATGGTTCTATGAGACTTTGCATTGATTATAGAGCCTTGAATAATATCGCCGTTAAGAACAAATATCATTTGCCTCATATAGATGATTTGTTTGATCAGCTCCAGGGAGCTCAGTTTTTTTCAAAGATTGACCTGAGATCGGGGTACCATCAGCTGAAGGTAAAGGAGGCAGATGTTCCGAAGACTACATTTCATACAAGATATGGCCACTATGAATTTGTAGTAATGCCTTTTGGGCTAACCAATGCACCTGCTATATTCATGGACTTAATGAATAGAATTTTCCATGAGTTCTTGGATAAGTTTGTGGTGGTTTTCATTGATGATATTTTGGTGTTTTCAAAAAGTAAAGAGGAGCATGAAAGACATTTAAGGGTTAACTTGAAAACCTTAAAAGAAAAGAAATTGTATGGGAAATTCAGAAAATGTGAGTTTTGGTTGCAACAAATTTCCTTCCTTGGTCACATTGTTTCTAAAGATGGGATAACTATTGATCCTGCAAAAACAAAAGTTGTAAAAGACTGTCCAAGACCCACAAATGTAATGGAGATTCGTAGCTTCCTTGGTTTGGCAGGCTATTACCGAAGGTTTGTTAGAAAATTTTCACGGTTATCTAGTCCAATGACTAAGCTAACTCGTAAGGGTGTTAAGTTTATATGGACAAAAGAATCTGATGATTGTTTTCAGGAATTAAAAAGAAGATTGGTGAATGCTCCAGTTTTGGCACTAACTTCCAGGAATGGTGAGTTTGTTATCTACAATGATGCTTCATTGAAAGGACTTGGTTGCATCCTAATGCAGAATGATCAGGTAATTGCATATGCTTCACGATAGTTGAAAACTCATGAGGTAAATTACCCTACACATGATTTGGAATTAGCTGCTGTTGTTTTTGCTTTAAAAATTTGGAGGCATCATTTGTATGGAGTAATGTGTGAAATATATACCGATCACAAAAGTTTAAAGTATATATTCACTCAGAAAGAATTGAACATGATACAAAGGATATGGCTAGAATTAATCAAGGATTATGATTGTACAATTCATTACCATCTGGGAAAAGCAAATAAAGTGGCTGATGCTTTGAGTCGAAAAAGTAATGCTTCATTAGAAACGTTGCGTTTGGAACGTGATCCTTTGGTTAAGGATTTGATGAACTTTGGCATTGAAGTTGTTGGTGCAGGAAGTTCTTCTGTTTTGTTTCAGGTATCAGTGAGATCATCTCTATCAGATAGAATCAAGCAAGCACAGAAGCAAGACAGTGAGTTGCAGAAAAAGGTAGAGCTGGTTCAGAAAGGTAAGTTGCCTAAATTCAACATTGATAATGATTTCGTTTTGAGATTTGGTAAGAGATTGTGTGTGCCTTGTGATTCACAGTTGAAGAGAGAGTTGTTATGTGAAGCTCATAGTTCTCCATTTTCAGTTCATCCTGGCAGTACTAAGATGTATAGAGATCTGCGGGAGTATTACTGGTGGGATGGAATGAAAAGAGATATTGCTGATTTTACTGTGAAGTGTTTGACTTGTCAGCAGGTTAAAGCAGAGCGGCAGTTACCGAAAGGGATGCTACAGCCTTTACCAGTGCCAGAGTGGAAATGGGAGAATATATCCATGGACTTTGTTGTGGGATTACCGAAGACATCTCGAGGTAATAATGCAATCTGGGTTATTGTTGATCGCTTGACTAAATCTGCTCATTTCCATGCTATATGAGATACTTTTTTCCTAGATCAACTTTCCCATTTGTATCTTAAAGTGATAGTCAGGTTACATGGAGTTCCCCTCTCCATTGTATCTGATCGTGATCCCAGGTTCACTTCCAGCTTTTGGAAAGGCCTTCAGAAGTCTTTGGGTACTGAATTAAATTTTAGTACAGCATTTCATCCTCAATCAGATGGGCAGTCAGAATGAACAATTTAGACATTGGAGGATATGCTACGTTCTTGTTCTATGGATTATCAGGGAAGTTGGGACCAACATCTTTCTTTGGTTGAATTTTCATATAATAACATTTTTCATTCCAGTATACAGATGGCACCATTTCAGGCATTATATGGGAAACAGTGTCGAACTCCAGCTTTCTGGGATGAAGTGGGTGAAAGGAAGTTGATGGGACCAGAATTGGTAGAAGAGATGGCAGAAAAAGTTCAGCTGATTCAAAAACACATGAGAACAGCTCAGAGCAGGCAGAAGAGTTATGCGTACAACAGGAGGAAGGATCTCTCGTTTGAGGTAGGTGATCATGTTTTTCTCAAAGTATCACCATGGAAAAGTGTGATGCGATTTGGTAAGAAAGGAAAGCTGAGTCCAAGGTTCATTGGACCATATGAAATTCTGGAGAGAGTTGGATCAGTTGCATACCGGGTGTCTTTACCTCCGAGTTTATCTCAGGTACACAATGTTTTTCAAGTTTTGATGTTGAGAAAGTATATGCCAGATCCATCTCATGTTTTGAGTCTAGAGGTAGTTTAGCTGGAAGAGAACCTATCTTATGAGGAACAACTGGTCCAGATTCTTGACCACAGGGAGAAAGTGTTACAGAATAAGGTGATTAAGTAGGTAAAGGTTTTTTGGAAAAACCACATGATGAAAGAGGCAACATGGGAATCTGAAAATTCAATGAGGGATAAGTACCCCCATTTATTTGATAAGAAAATAAATTACAGGGATGCAATTTTCTAAAGGAGTGAAGTATGTAACATCCCAAGTAAGTAATGAATAATAGATATTTTTATCTATGTCTATTAATGAATTATATAGTGTTTTAGAGGCTTAAAATGAAAATAAACCCAATCTTAAGCATGGAATACACTAATATTCTTAAAGGACTGTTTTACTGCCTTTTGATGGAAAACCCTTTTTAAATCTATCTTTGGACAATTTTATAAGCTATGTTTTTCAAAATAAAATTATTATTTATGATTGGGACATCAAAATTTACTTTGTGTGAATTTTTGGTATTTTTCCGATAAAGTTCATTTTTTAATGAATAGTGAAAAATGTTGTATTTTAATTCAAAACCTTTTTTTAATCTAATATATTTATATGATTAGATTATCTTTTGAATTGGTTTTGAAGTGAAATTAGAATATATTTTCACCATTTTATCCAATGATGGTCATTGGAATCAATTTCACTTTGAAATTGGACTTAAACTGGTATCAATCTTTTGATACTTATTGTTTCATAAAAACACGCTATTTGTCATGACATCGGGAATTAATTATTAAATTAATTAATGTAACTTATATGTTTTGAATTTTGTAAAATAGACTTCATTTTTTAATTTGGAATATCAAATATAGCTTAGGGTGAATTTTTGGTAATTTTCTGAAAAACTTAAATTTTTGATGAATAGTGAAACCACTAAGTGGTACTTATAAAAACTGATTTTTCCGTTTAAATGAAATTTTGCCATCATTGTGTTTTGAATTTCAAAAATCCGACATACATGGTTATCATTAAGAAGTAAAATGTGGTTCAATGGGATTAAAATAATTTTTTGGTGAATAGTAACTTATTAAGTTCTTAATCGTGATTAGTGGTAATTGGTGTAGTTTAAGGTAAAAATAATGTTTTAATACTATGAAATGACCTAGACACATGTCCTACCCTTATTGGATGTGTCATGGCCGATCAAAAAAAGCCATGGGTCAACTTGGGGACCCCATGGAGCCACTTTGGTTGGGAAATGACATAAATAACTTTTTATTAAATGTTAAAGTAAAAATGACACACACATAAAGTGTTTTACTAAAACAATTTTTATATGGGGTTATACAATTCATATTTTTGACTATAAATATTAATTAGAAAGATAAAAAGATTTCCTACATCATAGTGTTTTTTTATAATTTTTATAAATTAAATAAATTAAATTATTTATGACATCATGATGATGCAGCGATGACCTCATTATTTAACGATTTAAATAAAATGGAAAGATAATGTAAAATCTAAAACCTACACCTGGACAAAACCAATTGGATGAGAGGATTTCGAAGCCTTATCACCTTATCCTATAATTATATCAATGTGGGACCTTTTGAATCTGAAACTCATTTTAAAATAAAGTAACTTATCTTTACTTTCCAAGAGTGCCCCTCCTCTCCTCTTATAAAAGGCCCCCACCTCTACCTCCTTACCCACACTCCCAAAGCCTTTGGGTCCCCCAAACCCTGCCTATTTTGTCTCTCCACTTCACTCTCTTACTCCTTGAATCCTCACTTTGGGCAGAAGTCTTCCCAAGGATGCCTTTGAGCTCAAACCAAAGGGAGTTACCCGATTTTAAGGTAATGTCTTCTTTTGAGACCTTTTGTTTTATTTTGCTTCTCCAACCCCCTAAACTCTTTTTATTCTTTTCTTTTGTAACAACTACAGTATCCTCAATATACTAGGATGTTGTTATAATAAATATTTGACCTACACTTACACACACCTACATCTAATGGTTAACGAACAAACTATTTCCGTGGATGGTGAATTTATGCCTCCCGAAACGATGAATGTTCAACATTCTTTTAACATCTTCAAAGGTGGCCATTAAGATGTCACTATATTTATATATGATATGTAATATGTTTATGTTTTCCTTAAGCTTCTGTATTTTCCTTTTTGGTCATACCTTTATGGTTTCCATTATGGGTGAACGCGATATCTTCATTTAAGGAAGTGCGGACTACCGCCCCCTCAAAGTGATTTGATTCGTTAAATACCATATGTGGGACGTATAAAGGATGGAACTATGATATTATATATGATATTATAATGGAATTATAATATACCTTTATATCATTATGATTCCATTCTATAAAATACGAAATTGAAATGAAAGTAGCGTTCATGCGTACATACGGCTTACCGTCTCCATGAACGGTGCATTTCATTTCTTACCTCTAAATGATTATTTAATATTATAAATGAATATACTGGATATATATGACATATATGATATCTACATCATGAATACCATTCTGGATATAATGGATACATGAACAACTTGTAATTATAAAGGGTTTATTTTTGACTCAAGTACCAATGATCCTTTAAACGACCGTTATTAACTTAAATAATTACATAGTGTTCATGACATGGTAATAAGTGATATAAAAGGGATAATGAACTTGAAAAAGGTTCTTAATGAAGTAGAAATTAACTCAAGTTTATTATTCAGGACATTAAAGAACGATCGAGTCAAGTCGGACCCGAGGTATGGGACTTCGTCTCAATCTCCTTTCATTGAGGCATATTTTGTTTTATACACAACCTTCTTTTATATAGTGTATAAACCCCTTTGACTTTTATGTTTATCCAAAAGGAATATTTTTTATACGAAGCGTTTTACTAAACGACAAAAGGGAATGTTTTTGTCGTACGTATGCGGCGACAACAACTTCTCCGCCGCCGTGACCGTTATTTGAGTTTCAGCTTCCTCTACAAGCCATACCTTCTTTTTAAAAGAAAAATAAATACCATGTTTTAATTTTCTTTTATTTTATTATTGAAAATGGTTTTCATAATGTTTTTATATCAATGTGTTGTATTGATATCTTGTGATTGAAAGGTGGAAATGTTATGTTTCCTTTATGCATGTTTTATGTGATACGATTATGTTGAGGTTCTTGGGCATTATTATGAAGATGGGTGGTTCCGTGATAAACTAAGGGCGGGTGAGCCCGATATATCTCTTCAATGCATTGGGTAACGCGAAGGATTGAAACGTTAAGGTTTCTCCGAAGAGATTTAGGGAATATACTATGATGGGTATTCCAAACGTAACCAAGAGGGTTACTCCCTACGTAAGAATGTTATGAATGCCTCAAGTTACCTTTATGTCTTATGATTTTTATGATTTATTCATGATTTTATGAGGTATGTTAAAGTGCCTATGTTTTATGGGTAAACTATGATTTCATTATTATGTGTATATGAACTCATGTTTCCTTTCCATGTTTTTTTATAACCCATATTGAGTTTTTATGCTCATCCCAAGTTTTTGAAATGTTTTTCACAGGTCGGGGGAAAGTTACATGATAAGATGATAGAGTCAAGGATGTGTCAAGAAAGAAATCATGTTTTATTTTCAATATGTTTCCACTGATGGGAAAAAAGAATACTATCTTTTATTGTAACCACTTTGTTTAAATTTGGGTTGTAATGCATGGTTTAAGATCTAATTCTCTAAAACTCTAAACCTGAAAAGATCATCAACGTGTAATCTTGTGATAACTCAAGATTATGTAAGGTTTAAGGCTGGGGCCTTATAGTGTTGGTGCGGGTGGTCAACATATCCATACACTAGGAATCTGATACCTTTCTTTTCAATATGGTACATGATAACACTAGTTGTAGGGAAAATATTGGAACATGCATCATATATGAATGGGTTGTGGTTCTAGGTCCTTATTGATTCAGATCTCCAAATATACTCATTGATAGTGGAAAATAATTTTCTATTACATGATTCACCTAAGATGCATACCATCGATAATTCAGTAGATAAATCATGAGAATTACCCCCTCAGTGATGAGAATTCGAAACAGGGTCCAATTCCACAAGTGTTTCCTCCAGGTGGTGCAACAGAAATACTGAAAACTATATAGAAAAATATAGTACCCATATTATCAGAATATGAGTGTCTCATGCCGAGCATGCTCCAAATGTTTCAGAGATAGAGACCCCTCAGGATCTGAGGTGAGGCTGACCATTATGTCATTGAGGACTGGCTTTTGGTAGTGACTAGTGATTTCCATCTAGTCAAGACACTTGTGGGATAAATGGCGATCTTGGAAGAGAAACATCTTCAAGACCTAGTAGAGAGATGATGGAGTTTGTCTATCTAGACTCTTGATGAGGTGACATTTTTATGGAAGGATTTTGAGCACCACTTCATAGAGATGTTCTCAGCAGTTAAGCTAAAATATGGGTATAAATAGAAGCTTCTTCATCTCTAATGTGGTAGAATCTTCATTGATGATTATTCATCTATGTTCAACAACCATTCCATGTACTCAATAGATATGGTTAGATATCATAACTATAGGGATCAAACTGTTGAGGGAGCTTTCCATAGATACATTTTATCTAGTGTTATACATTTATGCATTTTGATGTATTCTAGAGTTCTTGAGAAATATTTGGTGGTTGAAAGTTTATTGGCTATGTAGATTCAATAGTATTTAGTCAGCAGTGGATAAGTAGTTGCAAAGACAACTTCTCTAGGGATCCAACATTAGTCTTAGGGATCTAGATATGGGAGAAATCTCAGGGGGAGGTCCTAAGATAGAGAATATGAAATCCCATGCTCACTAGGTGTGTCCAATCATCCTAGAGAGAGGTGATGCTACACAGGTTATGTTAGGGAAAATCTCTATTGAGATTGTACAAACCATCGAGTTATTGACAGTGAGATAGTGGATTAGCCACCGAGGTAGAGACAATGACCAGAGTAGAATGATAAGAAATGTAATGCCCCGACCCCAGTTACCCAGATTCGGTGCATTAATTACATAACATTGGCATTATCACGAGAAAGATCAAGTCTCGAAAGACCGATTAGTTTAGTAGCCTTGGAATAACTAGACACATCCATAAATTTTTACATTACATCATAAATAAAACATCTTGTCTTCATATCCCCTCATACTATCCCTGCAGGTCATTCATAAATTACTTCTTCATAATCCTGGGAAAAATAAAATATTAAAAGGGGTGAGCTCAGATGCTCAGTAAGGATAACATTATAGCAGAAGCTTTCATAAATAAGCATAAACACTTAAGGCAATTTATAACTAAAACAAAAACCTTTTAAACTTGAACTTCAGCATAAAATGGAAAAGGTAAAATGAAATAATGCCATTTACTTACTCACATGGATATTCTACTAGTCGAATGATCACATGAAATATCAATAACCACTTTCATAATGATGGAATGCATAATTCCAGACTATCATAACCACATAGCCAAGGCCTCGTGCCAAGACTACAAATGAGATTTTGCCAAGGCCTTGTGCCAAGACACTAGTTTGTCTCATGAGACCTACCGATGCATCGAAGAGCTATAGCGGGCTCCACCCGTCACTTATTAAGTCCAATTCATTCCTCATATGAACATGTTTAAACATAACATAAACATTCGTATTAAAACTAGCATACGAAATGTCAATACTTTTACCACAAACCATGAATGGTATAAAAACAGCACATCCACAGTCAAACATAACTCATTCGATACAATATAGAAGATTTTATTGTATCACATTAACCTCAATCAAGAATAATGAAGGATGTTGACATAGATGAAAATAATCATCAAAACTATTTGAGAGAAATATCCCCCTTTTCTTGAAAACATTTAAAAGTCACACTATTTGTCAAGAAGCCATTTAAAAGTAGATTTTTGAATCAAAGTGTCCCATACCACTTTGAAACTTTTTAAAAGGAGTTTTGATTTATAAACTTTAATGTCCATATAAATAAATCCTTAAAACCATTTTTAAAACATGGACATTAATGAGAAAGGTTTAGATGAATAAGTCTTTAAAACATTTAAAAATGGTATTTTAGTTAGAGATTCTAACCAAAAGAGACACTTGAATAAAAATAATTGAGGTAATCAAAACTTTGTAATATCATGAGAATAAAGGGAATCATGATATACTATGTCAATGTACATTATATACACCACATAAAAGTGATTTTGTGTATATCATCAAAGAAGTCTCAATGGAATGTAAATTGAGATGAAATCTCTCATAAAGGTTGTATCCTTAGGTTAAGGATAAATCAATGACATAATTATGTGTGACAAATATAAATACACTAAATATGATTGGATATTCATTGTAAAACAATCAAAGGACATTCACACATATTCTTGTAAAAACAATACCAACGAATTGGATGTTTAACTCAACAAATGGAGAATGAGTTAAAATTACTCTTATCAAATTCATATCAATGACTTGAGAATTATCAATGGAGTGATTATGTGTATCAAACTTATATCCACAGGAAGGGGAGTGGAAATTATGACATAATAAAATGAATAGTGATTCCACACATAATCTTGGGGTAATAAAATCAATGAAATATGCGTAAAGCCAAATGAGTGGAAATTTAAATTTCAAATTCCCTTATCGATTAGGTAACTTACGAAACATACACCCATGAAAGAAGTATCATACCCTGATGATGTAAATACCCATAAATTAAAGTATATTACACAATGAATGCAATCATGGGCAGTACACATACCCCACATGCAATAATTAAGTGGTGAATAATGGAAATCTCACGAAATTAAAAGTGAGATAAGAAACCCCTTACCATGTTAATCAACTGAGTCGTATGGACAAAAGTTAATAACCACAAAATGATTTAGAGAATAACATGAATATAAGATAATCATGATAATATATATCAAATGGCCGTACACAATACACCACTTTCAATAATTTAGTGGCGAACAATGGAAATCTCACGGAATTGAAAGTGAGATAAGAGAATCCCTTAATTTGTACTTTTTCCTTGGTCGATGGTAGGTTTACCTCCTGTATAATGGTTAAATAATTGTTATTGAATAATACAAGAATAATTTACTTTAATATGATATCATAAATGATCTTTTAACATTGATTTGTTAATAATATCTTAGAATTATCGTCATTTCGGGTGTTAACGGGTTCATTTTACTTTACATTCTTTGTTATGTGAGCCATATTCATTATTAATGGGATGTATATTATTCATATACATAATGATATCAAGTCCTTAGATACTATTTTTAAATCATCAAATTATAATTATACTTGAATGGATATGATGGACAATGAATCTCATCGCGTTCGTGGAGACGGTAGTCCGTACGTACGCACGAACGCTACTTCCATTTAATTTTTCATTTTAAAAGAATTGAATCCAAATGATACATAGGTATATTATTATTCCAGTATAATATTATATTTTATATATGTTACTTATGTTCATTAACACCATTCTTTATACGTTCCATGTGTGTTATGAACGAGTCATATCATATTAAGGGGGCGGTAGTCCGCACTTCCTAAAATGAAATTATCGAATGTATATACAACATGAAACGAATAATGGTATGAAATAAAATGGAATTACAGACGCTTATATATAAAATATGTATCATTAATATCACACTTAATTACAGTTCCATCATAATGGCCACCATGAGAGGCAGTAAGATGTATTTGAACAATCATCGTTTCGTGAGGCGTTAGTTTTCCATTCACAGAAACATTATGTTCATCATCCATTAGATGGAGGTGTGTGTATGTTTAGTTCGAATCCTTCTTATAAAAACATCCTAGTATATTTAGGATACTTTTTTGTTACAAAATAAAGTAAATAAAAAGAGTTTGGGGGTTGGAGAAGCAAAATAAATGAAAATAATTTAAGAGAAATCGTTACCTTTAATTTAGGTAACTCACTTTGGTTGGAACCAAAGGACTTCTTGAAATGCTTTCTGCCTAAGGGGAAGCTTCAAGGAGGAGGAGAGGGATGTGGGAAGCTTATTTGGGAAGGGTCTGGACGGGCCAAGTGGCTTGAGAGGTGTGAGGAATGAGTAGAAGTGGTCTCCTTTTATAAGGGAGAGGAGGGGCTCTTTAGGAAAAAGTGAAAGTATTACTTTATAATATAATTATATTCGGTTTATAATGGTCCAAAAATCATTGAGGATGAAGATAAGATGACTAATATTCTAAATAAAATCAACCAATAAGAATTGGACAGGTTTTAGATAATATTTTAATCATTATAATCTTATTTATTTAAATGATTTATTAATGAGGTAAACATTGTATCATTATTGTGTCATTAATAATTTAACTTATTTGATGTCAAAAAATTATAAATAAAATATAATTATGTATGAAATATTTTTATCTTTCTAATGAATATTTATAATCGAAAATCCAACATTTATAACCCTATGTAAAAATTGTTCTTCTAAAAGATGTAAGCTTATGCCATTTTTATTTTTATTTTAACTTTATTAATATAATGTGTCCCTACCACATACAAGTGGCTCCAAGGGGTCCCCAAATCGACCCAAGGATGCCCATGTTCGGGTATGTGTCCACCAATAAGGTTAGGACACGTTTTAGGGTAATTTTGTATTATTATAATATTATTTTTTTAACCCTTATTTACTGGATTTACCCTTTAACCATGGTAAATAAAATATTTACCGCAGTAATTATTCAAAATGTGTAAAAATTAAAGTTACCTATTTACATAATTTGGAAATCATGATTCCAAATATGTAATCCATTTTTCCAAATTCAAAACACATAAGTGGCAGAAATTAATTTAAAATTAATTCTCGTTGTTAAAATAAAAAGCGTGTTTTTAAGAGATAATAACTATCAAAAGATTGACACTTGTTTATGTCTGGTTTAATTGTGAAATTATGTCCAATGACAAACATTAAATTAAATTGTAAAAATATATTCTAAATATACTTTAAAACCACTCAAATTCATAATTTATCAATATTAATTATTTTGATTAAAAAATTTGTTTTTAATTAAAATTTAGTAATTTTCACTATTCATCAAAATATAAAAGTTATCCGAAAAGTACCAAAATTTCACCCTAGTCTAATTTCGATATTCCAAATCCAAAAATGAAGTCCATTTTGAAATATATAATATATATGATTTCAAAAAGTAGGTATTACTATTCACAACGGCTAGTTTAATTAGTTGTGGTGTGTGTTAGAACTCGAGGTTGCGTACAACACACGCTAGCATGCCGTGGAAGCTTGGGATGTTTCATTTTAAATTTTTGATGTCCCCATTTAGTCAAAAAGTTTAAAATATAGTATTATAAAAAGGTTTCACTATTAAAATTTCGTAAAATTACAATACTAAAAATGAATTTGTCCTTACATTATGTCTAAGAAACTCATAATATGGAAAAATTATAAGGATTATATAAAGTTTAAAATTTAGTTAACACTATTCATAACCTCTTTTGAAAAGCTTGTTTGGTAAGTCATGGTGCGATTGAACTTGGTGTTGCGTGTAGTGAAAGTTATTGAATTATTTTGAAGAAATAACACACTATAAAATCTTGGGGTGTTACATTCTTCCGTCCTTCAATAAATTGTGTCCTCGCAATTTGAAATTGTTCTTTGAAAATAAATGGTTGAAAATAGAAAATATCTTTGTGGGAAAACCCACATCGGAAATTGGGTTACTAAAATTTAGTCTTAATATGAGGAAAAGAGAAATGAAAGGATCACCACCAAATTATGATCTCTATTAGGAGAATATTGGTGACAATTAGAGACATATAATTGGAGGAAAACATAAATATTTATAGGTAGTGATTGAGGTCATCAATCACAAACAAGTATAAAATTGAGGTCCTTAAACTCATCAATCTATGATGATTTGAAGTACCATCGGTTCATCAAAATATAGGGTATTGGGATAACATATTTTTGACGTTTCAAAATATCTTAGTTGAAATCCCACATCGAAAAATGAATTAATGAGGCCTCTATTTAAAATAAAGAGTGGAAAGTATGAATATTACCGAAAATAACACATACTAGGGTTCCATGTAGGAAAATATGGATATGGAAGAGAAATCTAACCATCAATTATCTGATGGAGAGTGGTAGAGAACATGGCTATGAAAAGGCCAACAATCCCAAAGCCATAAATTAGTGATGATTTAATGTACCATCTAGGACAACATTTTTTTTAACGTTACATTACATAAGGAAGAGGAATTCATTTATGATATTGACTAAGAAAATTATGAGATATACTTAAATTTTAAGTAGATTTTCATTCTTTAATAAATTTCCACCACTAACTCAATTTTTTTTAACGATGAGTATTCAAGAAGACTTGGTCACACTGGAAGATCTAGAATAAACTTCTATAGAATCACATGATCCATGTAGGATAAACCATATATTTACATTGTCTTTGAAGATTAATCAAAACCAAAATGGTTAGTGAATGATCTAATGATCCCCCAAAAGGATATTCATTGAGATAGATATGCACTAATCTTAATTTCTAAAATTAAACCAACAATAGCCCAAAGTTAAATAGATAACATTCAATAACGAATTGTCCTTAAAATCCTTTAATATAATCCAAACTAATATTGAAACCCAAAACATAGAAGAATTTGATTATGTAGTCTCCCATGTTACATTGTATCTCTAAATGACATCAAATACTCTTAAAGTCACATACTTAAAAGTAATTAACATCATCACATATTCTCTGTTATAGGTTAATCATTTCCATAAATAACCCAAATCACTATAAATAAACAATAAAAATGTAGATAAAAATCCACCATTACTCTACAAATGAAACCTCATTGTATTCTATTTTCCTTGCGCATATAGTGTTCCTAACAAAACGAACATCTTTCAAAATAACATTTATCACTTAATCACCAAATCATTTTCCTATACCAAGGGTATTCATTTGATAAGACATAAGAACCCAAATCATATTATTATTGATCAATAAAATCATTTAACAAAACAAAATAGTCACACTAACCAGGGACTTCACGTAGTCCATTGGTAGGCGATAAATCCCAATCGAACTTTGTTTGTGGGTTCGATTCCCACAGCTTTGTCCGACGCGACGGGTTGTCACACGGTCTACATGTTGTCCTTTTTTAAAAACTATATTTTATAATATTACCAAAATGAGATAAATTCCTTAAAATAACATTATTTAACCACAAATGTTATATCATACTTTTCATTTTCATCCCAAATTATAATAACTTATCATTTTCTCAAACCCCAATGATCATATAAAACCAAATGGTTATTTATACCTATATCCACAAGAGAAGAGACAATTCATCCTCAAATATCATTCTCACATGGCAAATTGCGGGGTTACAAATACAAGAGAAAATTATTCCAAAGTAAACCCATCAACAAGTAGTGATAATTTTTCTCCAACCATTTATTTCCACATAGCTTCTTCTTTGACCAAGAAAATATCCTATAGAATAGGACATTCACTCGGGTAATGGCCAGGTCCCCTACATTTACGGAAAATGACTGTAAATGGACTCTTGGGACCATTTTTATCTTCTTCCATAGTACTCTTCATTTTTCTTCGGCAATTCTTCACTTTATGTCCTTCCTTCCCGCACGTAAAACATTTCGTTGTCCCATTGAGACACTTTCCTGGGTGTCTCTTTCCACATTTCCTGCATGATGAAAATTGAGGGTTCTTTTCTCCATAGTCTCCATTGCTAGAGATCTTATCATTTATCACCTTTCTCTTCCATGTTGAGTCTGGGAGTTGGTTAATATATATGTTGTTGATCATATTTTTGGAAAAATGATTTGGCATAAAGATGATTTCTTTTATGCCTATCAACATTCCATTTTTTTGCTTATTGCCACCACCAGTCCCACCTTTTACATCATTCTCAAAGTCACTATGACTTCCTTGGAATCAAGCCATTGACTAAAACCAGAAAGTATTGTGTGAGTAATAGTAGTCGTAAAATCATTTAGAGATTAAAATGTCACCATATTCTCAATTTGAAACATATTAGGATTAACCAAGGTCATTTACTCTAATCTTATGTATATATTACTTAAATTGGTTTGTAAAGAAAATGTAAATTATCCTAAGAATATCCCCCGAGAGTGTCGTAACCCAGAGTGCAGCAAGGCCCGTTGTCGTGCACCAGTTCCCGTTCGAGTCTAGCTCAAAGCGGTGTTTTCAGGTTTTACCCCTAGGTACATCTGTGCCAGATCCGCCTCTACCTGCTCGTATCCAGACAGGGATGTATTGCTCGGAAAACTCACAAAATCTCTAAAATACCAAAATTCAAGGAATTTCTTTTATAATAATCCTCAATGTTCATCTTAGGTCTACGTGCTCTAATCAGAGTTTATCTAAATCTAGCTTCCAAGGTTTGTACTAAACTTCCTCTGATACCAACTGTAATGCCCCGACCCCAGTTACCCAGAGTCAGTGCATTAATTACATAACATTGGCATGATCACGAGAAAGATCAAGTCTCGAAAGACCGATTAGTTTAGTAGCCTTGGAATAACTAGACACATCCATAAATTTTTACATTACATCATAAAAAAAACATCTTGTCTTCATATCCCCTCATACTATCCCTGCAGGTCATTCATAAATTACTTCTTCATAATCCTGGGAAAAATAAAACATTAAAAGGGGTGAGCTCAGATGCTCAGTAAGGATAACATTATAGCAGAAGCTTTCATAAATAAGCATAAACACTTAAGGCAATTTATAAGTAAAACAAAAACCTTTTAAACTTGAACTTCAGCATAAAATGGCAAAGGTAAAATGAAATAATGCCATTTACTTACTCACATGGATATTCTACTAGTCGAATGATCACATGCAATATCAATAACCACTTTCATAATGATGGAATGCATAATTCCAGACTTTCATAACCACATAGCCAAGGCCTCGTGCCAAGACTACAAATGAGATTTTTCCAAGGCCTTGTGCCAAGACACTAGTTTGTCTCATGAGACCTACCGATGCATCGAGGAGCTATAGCGGGCTCCACCCGTCACTTATTAAGTCCAATGCATTCCTCATATTAACATGTTTAGACATAACATAAACATTCGTATTAAAACTAGCATACGAAATGTCAATACTTTTACCACAAACCATGAATGGTATAAAAACAGCACATCCACAGTCAAACATAACTCATTAGATACAATATGGAAGATTTTATTGTATCACATTAACCTCAATCAAGAATAATGAAGGATGTTGACATAGATGAAAATAATCATCAAAACTATTTGAGAGAAATATCCCCCTTTTCTTGAAAACATTTAAAAGTCACACTATTTGTCAAGAAGCCATTTAAAAGTAGATTTTTGAATCAAAGTGTCCCATACCACTTTGAAACATTTTAAAAGGAGTTTTCATTTATAAACTTTAATGTCCATATAAATAAATCCTTAAAACCATTTTTAAAACATGGACATTAATGAGAAAGGTTTAGATGAATAAGTCTTTAAAACATTTAAAAATGGTATTTTAGTTAGAGATTCTAACCAAAAGAGACACTTGAATACAAATAATTGAGGTAATCAAAACTTTGTAATATCATGAGAATAAAGGGAATCATGATATACTATGTCAATGTACATTATATACACCACATAAAAGTGATTTGGTGTATATCATCAAAGAAGTCTCAATGGAATGTAAATTGAGATGAAATCTCTCATAAAGGTTGTATCCTTAGGTTAAGGATAAATCAATGACATAATTATGTGTGACAAATATAAATACACTAAATATGATTGGATATTCATTGTAAAACAATCAAAGGACATTCACACATATTCTTGTAAAAACAATACCAACGAATTGGATGTTTAACTCAACAAATGGAGAATGAGTTAAAATTACTCTTATCAAATTCATATCAATGACTTGAGAATTATCAATGGAGTGATTATGTGTATCAAACTTATATCCACAGGAAGGGTAGTGGAAATTATGACATAATCAAATGAATAGTGATTCCACACATAATCTTGGGGTAATAAAATCAATGAAATATGCGTAAAGCCAAATGAGTGGAAATTTAAATTTCAAATTCCCTTATCGATTAGGTAACTTACGAAACATACACCCATGAAAGAAGTATCATACCCTGATGATGTAAATACCCATAAATTAAAGTATATTACACAATTAATGCAATCATGGGCAGTACACATACCCCACATGCAATAATTAAGTGGTGAATAATGGAAATCTCACGAAATTAAAAGTGAGATAAGAAACCCCTTACCATGTTAATCAACTGAGTCGTATGGAAAAAAGTTAATAACCACAAAATGATTTAGAGAATAACATGAATATAAGATAATCATGATAATATATATCAAATGGCCGTACACAATACACCACTTTCAATAATTTAGTGGCGAACAATGGAAATCTCACGGAATTGAAAGTGAGATAAGAGAATCCCTTAATTTGTACTTTTTCCTTGGTCGATGGTAGGTTTACCTCCTGTATAATGGTTAAATAATTGTTATTGAATAATACAAGAATAATTTACTTTAATATGATATCATTAATGATCTTTTAACATTGATTTGTTAATAATATCTTAGAATTATCGTCATTTCGGGTGTTAACGGGTTCATTTTACTTTACATTCTTTGTTATGTGAGCCATATTCATTATTAATGGGATGTATATTATTCATATACATAATGATATCAAGTCCTTAGATACTATTTTTAAATCATCAAATTATAATTATACTTGAATGGATATGATGGACAATGAATCTCATCGCGTTCGTGGAGACGGTAGTCCGTACGTACGCACGAACGCTACTTCCATTTAATTTTTCATTTTAAAAGAATTGAATCCAAATGATACATAGGTATATTATTATTCCAGTATAATATTATATTTTATATATGTTACTTATGTTCATTAACACCATTCTTTATACGTTCCATGTGTGTTATGAACGAGTCATATCATATTAAGGGGGCGGTAGTCCGCACTTCCTAAAATGAAATTATTGTATGTATATACAACATGAAACGAATAATGGTATGAAATAAAATGGAATTACAGACGCTTATATATAAAATATGTATCATTAATATCACACTTAATTACAGTTCCATCATAATGGCCACCATGAGAGGCAGTAAGATGTATTTGAACAATCATCGTTTCGTGAGGCGTTAGTTTTCCATTCACAGAAACATTATGTTCATCATCCATTAGATGGAGGTGTGTGTATGTTTAGTTCGAATCCTTCTTATAAAAACATCCTAGTATATTTAGGATACTTTTTTGTTACAAAATAAAGTAAATAAAAAGAGTTTGGGGGTTGGAGAAGCAAAATAAATGAAAATAATTTAAGAGAAATCGTTACCTTTAATTTAGGTAACTCACTTTGGTTGGAACCAAAGGACTTATTGAAATTCTTTCTGCCTAAGGGGAAGCTTCAAGGAGGAGGAGAGGGATGTGGGAAGCTTATTTGGGAAGGGTCTGGACGGGCCAAGTGGCTTGAGAGGTGTGAGGAATGAGTAGAAGTGGTCTCCTTTTATAAGGGAGAGGAGGGGCTCTTTAGGAAAAAGTGAAAGTATTACTTTATAATATAATTATATTCGGTTTATAATGGTCCAAAAATCATTGAGGATGAAGATAAGATGACTAATATTCTAAATAAAATCAACCAATAAGAATTGGACAGGTTTTAGATAATATTTTAATCATTATAATCTTATTTATTTAAATGATTTATTAATGAGGTAAACATTGTATCATTATTGTGTCATTAATAATTTAACTTATTTGATGTCAAAAAATTATAAATAAAATATAATTATGTATGAAATATTTTTATCTTTCTAATGAATATTTATAATCGAAAATCCAACATTTATAACCCTATGTAAAAATTGTTCTTCTAAAAGATGTAAGCTTATGCCATTTTTATTTTTATTTTAACTTTATTAATATAATGTGTCCCTACCACATACAAGTGGCTCCAAGGGGTCCCCAAATCGACCCAAGGATGCCCATGTTCGGGTATGTGTCCACCAATAAGGTTAAGACACGTTTTAGGGTAATTTTGTATTATTATAATATTATTTTTTTAACCCTTATTTACTGGATTTACCCTTTAACCATGGTAAATAAAATATTTACCGCAGTAATTATTCAAAATGTGTAAAAATTAAAGTTACCTATTTACATAATTTGGAAATCATGATTCCAAATATGTAATCCATTTTTCCAAATTCAAAACACATAAGTGGCAGAAATTAATTTAAAATTAATTCTCGTTGTTAAAATAAAAAGCGTGTTTTTAAGAGATAATAACTATCAAAAGATTGACACTTGTTTATGTCTGGTTTAATTGTGAAATTATGTCCAATGACAAACATTAAATTAAATTGTAAAAATATATTCTAAATATACTTTAAAACCACTCAAATTCATAATTTATCAATATTAATTATTTTGATTAAAAAATTTGTTTTTAATTAAAATTTAGTAATTTTCACTATTCATCAAAATATAAAAGTTATCCGAAAAGTACCAAAATTTCACCCTAGTCTAATTTCGATATTCCAAATCCAAAAATGAAGTCCATTTTGAAATATATAATATATATGATTTCAAAAAGTAGGTATTACTATTCACAACGGCTAGTTTAATTAGTTGTGGTGTGTGTTAGAACTCGAGGTTGCGTACAACACACGCTAGCGTGCCGTGGAAGCTTGGGATGTTTCATTTTAAATTTTTGATGTCCCCATTTAGTCAAAAAGTTTAAAATATAGTATTCTAAAAAGGTTTCACTATTAAAATTTCGTAAAATTACAATACTAAAAATGAATTTGTCCTTACATTATGTCTAAGAAACTCATAATATGGAAAAATTATAAGGATTATATAAAGTTTAAAATTTAGTTAACACTATTCATAACCTCTTTTGAAAAGCTTGTTTGGTAAGTCATGGTGCGATTGAACTTGGTGTTGCGTGTAGTGAAAGTTATTGAATTATTTTGAAGAAATAACACACTATAAAATCTTGGGGTGTTACATTCTTCCGTCCTTCAATAAATTGTGTCCTCGCAATTTGAAATTGTTCTTTGAAAATAAATGGTTGAAAATAGAAAATATCTTTGTGGGAAAACCCACATCAGAAATTGGGTTACTAAAATTTAGTCTTAATATGAGGAAAAGAGAAATGAAAGGATCACCACCAAATTATGATCTCTATTAGGAGAATATTGGTGACAATTAGAGACATATAATTGGAGGAAAACATAAATATTTATAGGTAGTGATTGAGGTCATCAATCACAAACAAGTATAAAATTGAGGTCCTTAAACTCATCAATCTATGATGATTTGAAGTACCATCGGTTCATCAAAATATAGGGTATTGGGATAACATATTTTTGACGTTTCAAAATATCTTAGTTGAAATCCCACATCGAAAAATGAATTAATGAGGCCTCTATTTAAAATAAAGAGTGGAAAGTATGAATATTACCGAAAATAACACATACTAGGGTTCCATGTAGGAAAATATGGATATGGAAGAGAAATCTAACCATCAATTATCTGATGGAGAGTGGTAGAGAACATGGCTATGAAAAGGCCAACAATCCCAAAGCCATAAATTAGTGATGATTTAATGTACCATCTAGGACAACATTTTTTTTAACGTTACATTACATAAGGAAGAGGAATTCATTTATGATATTGACTAAGAAAATTATGAGATATACTTAAATTTTAAGTAGATTTTCATTCTTTAATAAATTTCCACCACTAACTCAATTTTTTTTTAACGATGAGTATTCAAGAAGACTTGGTCACACTGGAAGATCTAGAATAAACTTCTATAGAATCACATGATCCATGTAGGATAAACCATATATTTACATTGTCTTTGAAGATTAATCAAAACCAAAATGGTTAGTGAATGATCTAATGATCCCCCAAAAGGATATTCATTGAGATAGATATGCACTAATCTTAATTTCTAAAATTAAACCAACAATAGCCCAAAGTTAAATAGATAACATTCAATAACGAATTGTCCTTAAAATCCTTTAATATAATCCAAACTAATATTGAAACCCAAAACATAGAAGAATTTGATTATGTAGTCTCCCCTGTTACATTGTATCTCTAAATGACATCAAATACTCTTAAAGTCACATACTTAAAAGTAATTAACATCATCACATATTCTCTGTTATAGGTTAATCATTTCCATAAATAACCCAAATCACTATAAATCAACAATAAAAATGTAGATAAAAATCCACCATTACTCTACAAATGAAACCTCATTGTATTCTATTTTCCTTGCGCATATAGTGTTCCTAACAAAACGAACATCTTTCAAAATAACATTTATCACTTAATCACCAAATCATTTTCCTATACCAAGGGTATTCATTTGATAAGACATAAGAACCCAAATCATATTATTATTGATCAATAAAATCATTTAACAAAACAAAATAGTCACACTAACCAGGGACTTCACGTAGTCCATTGGTAGGCGATAAATCCCAATCAAACTTTGTTTGTGGGTTCGATTCCCACAGCTTTGTCCGACGCGACAGGTTGTCACACGGTCTACTTGTTGTCCTTTTTTAAAAACTATATTTTATAATATTACCAAAATGAGATAAATTCCTTAAAATAACATTATTTAACCACAAATGTTATATCATACTTTTCATTTTCATCCCAAATTATAATAACTTATCATTTTCTCAAACCCCAATGATCATATAAAACCAAATGGTTATTTATACCTATATCCACAAGAGAAGAGACAATTCTTCCTCAAATATCATTCTCACATGGCAAATTGCGGGGTTACAAATACAAGAGAAAATTATTCCAAAGTAAACCCATCAACAAGTAGTGATAATTTTTCTCCAACCATTTATTTCCACATAGCTTCTTCTTTGACCAAGAAAATATCCTATAGAATAGGACATTCACTCGGGTAATGGCCAGGTCCCCTACATTTACGGAAAATGACTGTAAATGGACTCTTGGGACCATTTTTATCTTCTTCCATAGTACTCTTCATTTTTCTTCGGCAATTCTTCACTTTATGTCCTTCCTTCCCGCACGTAAAACATTTCGTTGTCCCATTGAGACACTTTCCTGGGTGTCTCTTTCCACATTTCCTGCATGATGAAAATTGAGGGTTCTTTTCTCCATAGTCTCCATTGCTAGAGATCTTATCATTTATCACCTTTCTCTTCCATGTTGAGTCTGGGAGTTGGTTAATATATATGTTGTTGATCATATTTTTGGAAAAATGATTTGGCATAAAGATGATTTCTTTTATGCCTATCAACATTCCATTTTTTTGCTTATTGCCACCACCAGTCCCACCTTTTACATCATTCTCAAAGTCACTATGACTTCCTTGGAATCCAGCCATTGACTAAAACCAGAAAGTATTGTGTGAGTAATAGTAGTCGTAAAATCATTTAGAGATTAAAATGTCACCATATTCTCAATTTGAAACATATTAGGATTAACCAAGGTCATTTACTCTAATCTTATGTATATATTACTTAAATTGGTTTGTAAAGAAAATGTAAATTATCCTAAGAATATCCCCCGAGAGTGTCGTAACCCAGAGTGCAGCAAGGCCCGTTGTCGTGCACCAGTTCCCGTTCGAGTCTAGCTCAAAGCGGTGTTTTCAGGTTTTACCCCTAGGTACATCTGTGCCAGATCCGCCTCTACCTGCTCGTATCCAGACAGGGATGTATTGCTCGGAAAACTCACAAAATCTCTAAAATACCAAAATTCAAGGAAGTTCTTTTATAATAATCCTCAAAGTTCATCTTAGGTCTACGTGCTCTAATCAGAGTTTATCTAAATCTAGCTTCCAAGGTTTGTACTAAACTTCCTCTGATACCAACTGTAATGCCCCGACCCCAGTTACCCAGAGTCGGTGCATTAATTACATAACATTGGCATGATCACGAGAAAGATCAAGTCTCGAAAGACCGATTAGTTTAGTAGCCTTGGAATAACTAGACACATCCATAAATTTTTACATTACATCATAAAAAAAACATCTTGTCTTCATATCCCCTCATACTATCCCTGCAGGTCATTCATAAATTACTTCTTCATAATCCTGGGAAAAATAAAACATTAAAAGGGGTGAGCTCAGATGCTCAGTAAGGATAACATTATAGCAGAAGCTTTCATAAATAAGCATAAACACTTAAGGCAATTTATAAGTAAAACAAAAACCTTTTAAACTTGAACTTCAGCATAAAATGGAAAAGGTAAAATGAAATAATGCCATTTACTTACTCACATGGATATTCTACTAGTCGAATGATCACATGCAATATCAATAACCACTTTCATAATGATGGAATGCATAATTCCAGACTTTCATAACCACATAGCCAAGGCCTCGTGCCAAGACTACAAATGAGATTTTGCCAAGGCCTTGTGCCAAGACACTAGTTTGTCTCATGAGACCTACCGATGCATCGAGGAGCTATAGCGGGCTCCACCCGTCACTTATTAAGTCCAATGCATTCCTCATATTAACATGTTTAGACATAACATAAACATTCGTATTAAAACTAGCATACGAAATGTCAATACTTTTACCACAAACCATGAATGGTATAAAAACAGCACATCCACAGTCAAACATAACTCATTAGATACAATATGGAAGATTTTATTGTATCACATTAACCTCAATCAAGAATAATGAAGGATGTTGACATAGATGAAAATAATCATCAAAACTATTTGAGAGAAATATCCCCCTTTTCTTGAAAACATTTAAAAGTCACATTATTTGTCAAGAAGCCATTTAAAAGTATATTTTTGAATCAAAGTGTCCCATACCACTTTGAAACTTTTTAAAAGGAGTTTTCATTTATAAACTTTAATGTCCATATAAATAAATCCTTAAAACCATTTTTAAAACATGGACATTAATGAGAAAGGTTTAGATGAATAAGTCTTTAAAACATTTAAAAATGGTATTTTAGTTAGAGATTCTAACCAAAAGAGACACTTGAATACAAATAATTGAGGTAATCAAAACTTTGTAATATCATGAGAATAAAGGGAATCATGATATACTATGTCAAAGTACATTATATACACCACATAAAAGTGATTTGGTGTATATCATCAAAGAAGTCTCAATGGAAGGTAAATTGAGATGAAATCTCTCATAAAGGTTGTATCCTTAGGTTAAGGATAAATCAATGACATAATTAAGTGTGACAAATATAAATACACTAAATATGATTGGAAATTCAGTGTAAAACAATCAAAGGACATTCACACATATTCTTGTAAAAACAATACCAACGAATTGGATGTTTAACTCAACAAATGGAGAATGAGTTAAAATTACTCTTATCAAATTCATATCAATGACTTGAGAATTATCAATGCAGTGATTATGTGTATCAAACTTATATCCACAGGAAGGGGAGTGGAAATTATGACATAATCAAATGAATAGTGATTCCACACATAATCTTGGGGTAATAAAATCAATGAAATATGCGTAAAGCCAAATGAGTGGAAATTGAAATTTCAAATTCCCTTATCGATTAGGTAACTTACGAAACATACACCCATGAAAGAAGTATCATACCCTGATGATGTAAATACCCATAAATTAAAGTATATTACACAATGAATGCAATCATGGGCAGTACACATACCCCATATGCAATAATTAAGTGGTGAATAATGGAAATCTCACGAAATTAAAAGTGAGATAAGAAACCCCTTACCACGTTAATCAACTGAGTCGTATGGACAAAATTTAATAACCACCAAATGATTTACAGAATAACATGAATATAAGAGAATCATGATAATATATATCAAATGGCCGTACACAATACACCACTTTCAATAATTTAGTGGTGAACAATGGAAATCTCATGGAATTGAAAGTGAGATAAGAGAATCCCTTACTTTGTACTTTTTCCTTGGTCGATGGTAGGTTTACCTCCTGTATAATGGTGAAATAATTGTTATTGAATAATACAAGAATCATTTACTTTAATATGATATCATATATGATCTTTTAACATTGATTTTTTAATAATATCTTAGAATTATCGTCATTTTGGGTGATAACGGGTTCATTTTACTTTACATTCTTTGTTATCTGAGCCATATTCGTTATTAATGGGATGTATATTATTCATATACAGAATAATATCAAGTCCTTAGATACTATTTTTAAATCATAAAATTATAATTATACTTGAATGGATATTATGGACAATGAATCTCATCGCGTTCGTGGAGACGGTAGTCCGTACGTACGCACGAACGCTACTTCCATTTAATTTTTCATTTTAAAAGAATTGAATCCAAATGATACATAGGTATATTATTATTCCAGTATAATATTATATTTTATATATGTTACTTATGTTCATTAACACCATTCTTTATACGTTCAATGTGTGGTATGAACGAGTCATATAATTTTAAGGGGGCGGTAGTCCGCACTTCCTCAAATGAAATTATCGTATGTATATACAACATGAAACGAATAATGGTATGAAATAAAATTGAATTACAGAAGATTATATATAAAATATGTATCATTAATATCACACTTAATTATAGTGCCATCATAATGGCCACCATGAGAGGCGGTAAGATGTATTTGAACAATCATCATTTCGTGAGGCGTTAGTTTGCCATTCACAGAAACATTATGTTCATCATCCATTAGATGGAGGTGTGTGTATGTGTAGTTCGAATCCTTCTTATAAAAACATACTAGTATATTGAGGATACTTTTTTTGTTACAAAAGAAAGTATATAAAAAGAGTTTGGGGGTTGGAGAAGCAAAATAAATGAAAATAATTTAAGAGAAATCGTTACCTTTAATTTAGGTAACTCACTTTGGTTGGAGCCAAAGGACTTCTTGAAATGCTTTCTGCCTAAGGGGAAGCTTCAAAGAGGAGGAGAGGGATGTGGGAAGCTTATTTGGGCAGGGTTTGGACGAGCCCAGTGGCTTGAGAGGTGTGAGGAATGAGTAGAAGTGGTCTCCTTTTATAAGGGAGAGGAGGGGCTCTTTAGGAAAGAGTGAAATTATTACTTTATAATATAATTATATTCGGTTTATAATGGTCCAAATATCATTGAGGTAGAAGATAAGATGACTCATATTCTAAATAAAATCAACCAATAAGAATTGGACAGGTTTTAGATAATATGTTAATCATTATAATCTTATTTATTTAAATGATTTATTAATGAGGTAAACATTGTATCATTATTGTGTCATTAATAATTTAACTTATTGGATGTCTAAAAATTATAAATAAAATATCATTATGTAGGAAAGCCTTTTAGATTTATAATGAATATTTATAATCGAAAATCCAACTTGTATAACCCTATGTAAAAATTGTTCTTCTAAAAGATGTAAGCTTATGCCATTTTTATTTTTATTTTAACTTTATTAATATAATGTGTCCCTACCACATACAAGTGGCTCCAAGGGGTCCCCAAATCGACCCAAGGATGCCCATGGTCGGGTATGTGTCCAAAAATAAGGTTAGGACACGTTTTAGGGTAATTTTGTATTATTATAACATTATTTGTTTAACCCTTATTTACCGGATTTACCCTTTAACCATGGTAAATAAAATATTTACCGCAGTAATTATTCAAAATGTGTAAAAATTAAAGTTACCTATTTACATAATTTGGAAATACTGATTCCAAATATTTAATCCATTTTTCCAAATTCAAAACACAGAAGTGGCAGAAATTAATTTAAAATTAATTCCCGTTGTTAAAATAAAAAGCGTGTTTTTAAGAGATAATAACTATCAAAAGATTGACACTTGTTTATGTCTGGTTTAATTGTGAAATTATGTCCAATGACAAACATTAAATTAAATGGTAAAAATATATTCTAAATATAATTTAAAACCACTCAAATTCATAATTTATAAATATTAATTATTTTGATTAAAAAATTTGTTTTTAATTAAAATTTAGTAATTTTCACTATTCATCAAAATATAAAAGTTATCCGAAAAGTACCAAAATTTCACCCTAGGCTAATTTCGATATTCCAAATCCAAAAATGAAGTCCATTTTGAAATATAAAATATATATGATTTCAAAAAGTAGGTATTACTATTCACAACGGCTAGTTTAATTAGTTGTGGTGTGTGTTAGAACTCGAGGTTGCGTACAACACACGCTAGCGTGCTGTGGAAGCTTGGGATGTTTCATTTTAAATTTTTGATGCCCCCATTTAGTCAAAAAGTTTAAAATATAGTATTCTAAAAAGGGTTCACTATTAAAATTTCGTAAAATTGCAATACTAAAAATGAATTTGTCCTTACATTATGTCTACGAAACTCATAATATGGAAAAATTATAAGGATTATATAAAGTTTAAAATTTAGTTAACACTATTCATAACCTCTTTTGAACAGCTTGTTTGGTAAGTCATGGTGCGATTGAACTTGGTGTTGCGTGTAGTGAAATTTATTGAATTATTTTGAAGAAATAACACACTATAAAATCTTAGGGTGTTACAAGAAAGGTATTAGATGCTACAAAGGAGCTGGGAGAAAAGTATGAGGTGTTCGATGTTTCAAATTACATCCACCACCACCCCCATGAGTTATAATCCTATCTCAGGGATCCATATGATAAGGGTGGGGAAAAATACATACGATCGAGGAATATGACCCATGGGATCAAAAAATTATTCGAGTTGTGATCTCTGTCTTCTATACATCAGCTGCATTACTGATAGATGCAAGTTCTGGACATTCCTTTCTCTCCACATATCTGGATGGACACCTAGAGATTATGGTTGAACCATTGACTCAAACCATATTATTTGAGACAATTATTGGAGAATATATAATGATCACTCATTTATGTCGATAGTGTGACCTGACCCTTGGAGGTGAGAGTTTTGGTTGGAAACTCTAGGTGCTAGCATTAATGGATTATAATGTCATTCCCAGTATGATTTGGTTATATATCTTCCATGACCAGATGAAATATTTTAGGAAAAGGGTGCAGTGTGTCTATAGTTATGGAATGTGTATTTCCATTGTTGGCATAAGTTAAACCCATGAAGCACATGATGAACTTATACATTAGAGGGTGTATCCGATTAATAAGGATTTGGCCAGTCTAACACTTGGTGGATCATATGTTCTGAGCTTCTCGTTTCTTACTATAGTGGCGGAGTATGAGGAATACTTCCTTGAATATATTCCATGATTACCTCCCTTTTAAAAGATAGACTTCTTCATTTATTTACACCCCGATATGGAACCGATATCAACACCATCATATGAAATGTCACCAAAAGAGCTTTACGAGATGAGGGTGCAGTTTGAGGACTTGAAGAGTAAGAGATTTGTGAGACCTAGTGTTTCACCCAGGGAAGCATGACTTTTGTTTCCAAAAAGGAGTATGGTATCTTGAGGTTTTTTGTAAACTACCAGCGCATGAAGTAGGTGATCATGATGAATAAATATCCACTACCGAAGATCAATGAAATGTTGATTAGTTGACAAGGGATTGATTGTTATCAAAGGTTTACCTTCAATCACGCTACAACCAGTTATGATTATGAGATGATGATATATCAAAGATGGATTTCATATTCCACTAGTGTCATTATGATAACTTAATGATTCCCTTCGGAATGATGAATTCCCCCAAAATTTCATGGGACTCATGAACCAGATATTCCATCTTTACTTATATTGGTTCATGGTAGTATTTATCAATGATATCCTTTTTTACTTCTTGTCTGAGGAGAAGCACATGAGACACTTAAGGATATTTCTAGAGGTACTCCAAGAGAACCATCTTTATCGGAAGAACTCAATGTTCCAGTACAAGATTCAGGTGGTCCACATTTTGGGAAATGTTATCTTAGAGGATGGAGTGGCAGTGGACCTGACCATGGTGGAGGTAGTGTTTCATGGGATCCACCAAGAAGTGAGATGGTGGTGTAGATATTCCTTGGGATGTTAGATTGTTGCAAGATATTAATACCTAATTTATCTCATATATCAGCACCCATGATATCTATTACCTGAAATGTGAATCCTTCTATGTAGAAAGAGAAGTTCCATTATGATTTAAATCAGTTTAGGAATATTTTGACAAGCTCTCAAATCATGAGATTCCTAGAGGAGGGTGTCATGTATATAGTTTTCTGCAATCAATCAGGAATTGGGATTTATTGTGTAATGTTTCAGAGCTAATTGGTGATTGCCTATGGTTCGCGTCATTTTAGGCACAATGAGTAGAAATTTGAAACCCATGATCATGAGTTAGTAGTGGTAGTCTATATATTGATTATGTGGAAAAACTAACTGATGGGATAGTGGTTAATCATCTACTCTGATCACAAGAGACTAAAGTATATCCTTAAACATTAGGATATAAAATTGAGATGGAGGTGATGGATACAGTTTCCCTTGTTATATATATCCATTATTGATTGAGATGGACAATCTTACCTAAAATATTTGGTTTTCACCCCTAATATAACAGTGATTCAGGGAGGCACAGCAAGGGGATAACAACTACGAGACTCAATATGATAATATTTACATAGTGAATGCTCCTGATGGATATTCACAAGGTGAGGATCATGCCGTACTTTTTAGAAGACGCATAATTGTTCTAGTGGAATTATAGGGGGAGGTTATGTGGGAGTTTCATATGTCCCCTTTGGTAGTACAACATGGAAGGAAAATATGAATCCAGACCTCCAATTTCAGTTTTGGTGGACATGGATAAAGAAGATAGTGATAGAGTTCATTTCTCGATGACTAATGTGCTAGTAGGTGAAAGCTAAGCACAAGGTTCTAGTAGGAATAAATCAAGCCTCAGAGGTGATGTAATGGAACTTGGATGGGATATTGGTGGAATCCATGATGGTTTTTCCATGTATGTCTAGGGTAAATAATTCTATATGGGTGATAGTTGAATGACTCACCTAATTTTCCCACATCCTAGCTAATCAAGAGCATTGTTCAACAAACAGAATGGGATGCCTCTACAGATAGTAGATAGTTCGACTATATGGAGTCTAATCAAAAATAGTTTCTGATCATGATGTTACCTTTACATCCCTATTGTGGAGGGTATTTTAGGAGCCCTTTGGGACTCATTTACATTTGTGTATAGCATTTCACCCCCAAACAGACCACCAGATGGAGTAGAGCATTCGGGTTCTGGAGGATATGCTGTAAGCATGCATGATAGACATCGTCGATAGTTGGGAAAATCTTCTTCAAATAGTGAATTTCTCAAATAGAAATTTATACCACTACATCATTAGTATAAAACCATTTTTGGCTATGCACGAGTGACCTTTCTGGTCACCACTTTTCTAGACTAACCCAGGAGATTCAACACTCATGATCCCACAACTGGGGGGAGCTACTAAAAATAATGTGAATACCATACAATAGAGGATAAATACTTCACATATCTATCAAAAATCTTATGTTGATCGACTATTGAGGCCTTTGATGTTCGAGGAAATAGAAAATTTGTTTCATTGAGTTTCTACATGATGGGAATTATAGATATTTGGATAGGTCAAAAGGTAATCTCTTAGGTTTATCGGCCCATTTTTGAAAAATTTTAGTTTTGGTGAGGCGGCATACCATTTGGATCTACCCCCACAGTAAGATAGGGTACATGAAATCTTCCATGTGTTGCATCTGAGGAGGTTTGTGTAGGATCCATCACATGTCATGGACTAGGGTGATCTAGACATTGAGGATTGAGTGAATTTTTCTTAGTACCATATAAGGATTGAGGATTGGAAAGAGAGGATCCTTCATGGGTGATAAATTACTTTACTGTGTGATTATTTATAGCATGATAATCTCTAGGAGAGCATATGGGAGAGGGAGCCTTAAATCTGTGCTCATTACTAACATCATTTTGAAAAGACTATGTATTTTTTGGACGTATATACCTGAGGTGGGTAGAATGCAATGTACCCAATTTTTTCAGGTATTATTTTTAAATATTATATGGAATTAGTTGAAGACCAAGCGTGAAGACAGAATGTTATTCTGAGGCCTAGTCTTCTTTTAATAAATGATTGAAATATATTAAATATATTAAACAATAGGCACAATTAGTTTTCAAGGAAAAGTGGAATAACTTATTAGCAGGTGATCGGATTAGATATCTGAGGGAACTATTATGTTTAGTGTAGCTTTACCATAGGCTCAACCTAACATTGGATGGCAGTAGTCAACTGTGGAATGTAGTTCACATACATTTTAATGAATAAAATAAATTGAATATTTATTTAATTTTAACATTACACTATGATACATTTTCTATTTTTAGAATATTTTTAGGGAACCAGGGTTAGAATTCATTACCCTAGAGAGTTCAATAATGGATCTGGAGAGAACCATGATGAAATATCTCTACAGACGATGTTCAAATAGTGGATCAAGATCATTCTGGGAAGATCACTATTAGAAATGAATCGTTGACAGAAAATGATCCATTACATGGTTGGGTTATTTTATTTTATATTACACTTTCACTGAATTTGTAATTAATGATGAATTCATATCAACCAATGAACATATTTACCTGCAGATAAAATATTCTTGTGGGATGTGTTTTATTTATAGGATTTCATTATTAGGGATCAATTTTGAATATCTGGAATTTATATGACTTGACATAGGTGGAACAGTTGTGGTCGGAGCAAATCGAAAATCGGTGCGTGCCGATTTTTAATTAATTTTTAGAATCAATGAAAAAATAGATGATCTTATTTTTGAGTTGATTGAAGTATTCATTATTATAGATTTGGTGATGGCATGACTAGATGACCTCAGATTTAGAGTTTCCCAATGAGATATGGATGAGATCAGTGTCCTGAGCGAAGGGGAAGATGATGGGTCACGAACCTAGGTTTCTAGAAAATCCTAATGAACAGAGTGTGTAATTTGGAATACACTACCTGGGGGACCTGCTAAGTGTGGGCTAGGGTTTTTGGAAGAATTAAAATGTCACACGGAATGTGACACTTTTCATGTGGCATGTGGACCCATCCCCGATACATGACATGTATCTTGAGAGATACACATTCATGGGGTGGAGTACACGAGTTTCCTACATGGCATGTACTCTACCACAAGACTTAACCCATACTTGTTACAGAGGTTACCTCATGCACTGGTTCATGGATAGATGTACATGGGTAGAATTTGTGTAATAGAACATATATGGAGTACATGATGCAGACCCTAGATAGGAGGACACTATATGAGATTCTTTCTACATATTTTGTATACCTCATTTACATGACATATTTTCCTGATATGTGTCATTGTACACAAGTAGTACCTAGGGAAAAAGAACATAGTGAGGGACCCAACTACATTCCATGTATCACATTATACATGGATTGAATCTCTTTTACACCATATCTTGAAAAATATTCTTTAGGTTTCATTCCGTTGATCATTTTGCTGATGGTTGCTGGGTATCATTTCCCACACATAGAAGTATGATCCCTTCCACATGGCTTTATAGAAAGAGTCATTGGAATCCCCTATGATAGTCCTAGTGTATGATCCTCTATTCATTCTTTATAACCTAGGTGGATTTTTGTATTGACCTAGCTAACATCACAGGGTGTTGATCCTCTACTGAGAGGATTAATCTCCATGGTGTTCTTGGTATCAACCCTTGTCCCTCGCTATGATCCTCATTTTTGTATCATATCTATTATAAGATATGTTATTTTATCTCTCTCATGATGATTTTTTATGAATAGTACTTCCAATATGTTCTTCATGAGTGCTATCAAATTTTGGAGTGTGTTCTTTCAGGTGAGAGCTTCGTGTAATCTATATACTGAATCCCTACTGTGGGTTTGTAGTAGTTGTGACGTAACTATAGATTGTGTGTCTTGGTTTGAGTTTATCTAGGTACACTTAATATATGTGTAGTTTAAATATACTATGTAGAGATGGTTTTATCTTCCTTTGTGCATTGATTCCTGGTTTTCAGGTTTCCTATTGAGTATTGTTATACTATCCCCTACACAGGATATTCCCACAGGTGTCATGTCTTGTTCATATGAGTGTATTTTTGTTGGACCATGACTGGATAGAAATTTATGAGTTCATAAATGTTCAGGTGTTCCTATGGCATAGATTATTAGTCTCGATATTTATTTTTTTTACAAGTAGGACTTTGTAGTTTACATGTTCTTTCTTTTAGTGGTCTTGTATTCTTGCCTGGATTACTTGACATCACTTTACTTGTTGTCATGCTCTATTTGTTGGATACATTAGTATGCTTGATTTTTCTTCTTAGTTTCTTTTACTTTTCAGAATTTTGTGGTATTGTTGATCTATGAATGCGTACATGTACATATAAAATTCCTCCCATGTTAGTGATATTCCTACTCAGTGCTAGTCACCAGCCCTTGGGCTATTAGAGGTGGGCTTGGAGAGACATGGAGCAGTCCCCCATAGGATGGGTCGTGGCATTATTATATTTAAATATCCTTCATTTATTTTTGAATTTATATATATATAACTGACACTAAATTTTCATGTGTTTAACCATGATAAAATTAATCCTTATGTTAAATGTTCTATGTTGTGTACTTATGTACGTACAAGATATGAATGTGATTGGTGGGTCTAGAGTTATATATTCCTCCAATGCCTTGGATAATGTTTTAATCTCATGAGGTTCCATGTATAGTTCATATAATATTATCTTAAGAATAATATATTATGTTTTCTTATATTTTATCCTACACTTATGTTTATGGTCTCATGTTTAATGTGGTTTCCACATTCCCATGTTCACTTTTTGTTATCATGTTATATCAAGGAACATTTTTCAAGATTTTCATTCTCACCTCTCTTATGTAATTTTGATACACCACATGGATAAAATATAATAATTTACCTTATTCTATTCTTTTTTTATTCCCTTATTAGGTTTTTTAGCTCACCCCTATCTTATTATGTCTCTAGGTTATATCATGATGTTTTAAAAGAACGATGGAATTTCTGGAGCATGATAAGGATGTTTTCAATAATGAAGTTGTATTTATGATAAATGGTGTTATGATATTTACCTATTCCCCAAATAAAATAGACCTCATGATATCAATGGTTGTACTATGTGTGATTTTATATAATAAAGCTGGAATTAATGTGTTTTAAAATATGGGTAATCATTATTTTAGGTATTAGGATTTGAAAAATCTAGTGAAATATATAGGGGTAATACTATATATACAGAAAGTATCCCAATTTTTTTTAAATAATATAGTAAGTGGATTCCATGTTATTATATAACTATAAAGATACTACAAATTGATGCGGCTCTATTACCAAGATACCTTATGGTATTAAAAATGAAAAGGGAGAATTAGGATTGAATAAATCGCATCCTAGTTAAAAATAATGATCCTTTCTGTATAAATGGATTGAAACTCATGGGTTATATACTTTGGTATTTTCATGAGATTTTTATGAACCATTATAATGAGTATATAAATGTCCATAAGATTTTATATTTTGAAATATTTCATTGAAGATAAAATATTGAAATCTAAAAATTACTTGGTTAACAAATGTCTATCATTTATGAGTGATCCCTTTAATTACTATTTTATCCCATATATGTGATTAATAGTTTAAAAATAATCATCCCTAATTTTTTCATTATTTTTAATCATTGAATGGAAATTGGTGAAACTGATCCAAAATTAATGTGAGGGGAAGTCCGATGATAACCCAAATAAGACTCCCCACTTAATGGTAGAAGGAGTCATGAAAATTTTGGAAACAGTTTCTCAATTAACTCATGTTTTGATTAAAAAAACAAGTGGGACACCCAAATCCCACTATGAAATAGGATGTTTCAATTGAGACCATTATCCAAAAATGGACTCCAAATTTCATTATATATTCTCATTCATTAATCATGGAGAAATTTATTATCTCCATGGAAAGTATACTCTCCATCCATCTTGTCACTATGTTAGATAATTTTGAGTTTCATGTTTATCATATAGAGGGAGAAGCATAAAAACAGTGAATATTTGTTAAAAACATGAATCCTGAGGAGGATATTAAAGTAATGTAGAAGAATTAATTATGTAAAAACGATTTTTGAAAAATATTTACTCTATTTCTCCAACATAAAGTGGAGCGGTATTTCATTATACTCATGAAAAATGATGGATAATCCATTGGGGAATATGAGAAAAACCATATAATACATTGATGATACACCACTAAAATTATTGTAACATACTAAATTAGTGTTGACTTCTTCTATATTGGGATAAATTTGAGTCAGTGAAGAGCCTTTTCCATTCATTACATTAATAGATTTAAGGAAATCTTATGATGTTCCCTTAAATTCAAAATTATTATCTATGAATACCAATGTTCTCATAGAGATAAGTATTGGAAAATAGATTCTAATTTTGGTTATACTATGGAGAAATATAATTTTGGAAATAAATTCCAACATCCAACTTATAATATTTTTGTGAAGAAAATCCTTTTTCATTTCCTATGGGGGATGATAATTTTTTTTGGTATGACAAGGATGGGAATGTAGTTAGATATTATGTATGGGAGAAACTGAATAGTGTGATGGAATAAATAAATGCTCCATTAAATCCTAAACATATTATTCAATTTTTAAGCTACAAGAAATAGGGAAAAAATTCAATTCAATTATCTAAGAAAATATTTTTTACTAAAAACCAATGAAAACAACATCCATGTTATAGAGGGAAAGAAAAATATTATTCAATAAAAACTGCTAAGGTGGATCACAAAAACAAAGTAGTGATAGGTATGAAAGTTATTAATTGATGAATAGTGAACCTACTTTTTGATTTATGTACTACAAAATATTTCATATCAGCCAATTTTATTAGAAATATTCAAGAAATACCACACAACATTGAAGTTGAGTTATCTATGAAGATAGTTAATTGGTCAATTGTTGCATCCCAAGGATGTAACTCATCCTCTATCAAAATTTATGGGATAAATTTCTGGTAAAATTTTATAATAATACCCTTATTATAATTCAATGAGATTATATACATTGATTGGATCTCCTTTTATAAATCCAACATAAATTTTTAAGAGAAGTAAAGAACCCACTGAATCAAAAATCTCCTTCTATTTATATACATATTAAAGGAGGATGATGAATCTTATTTATTACCCAAATTTTAAGAATGGATATTATTTTTCAATAATAATTATTTTATAGTTCAATTGATTAATACTAAGGAAAATATATTCTTCTAAGATATTTTTGTTGTAAGGGAATTTATTGATGTGTTTCTGGAAGAATTGTCTGGTTTCCCTCTTAATAATGACTTTAAATTCAAAATAGATATCATACCTAGATATTTATTGATATCCAAAAATCCATATATAATTTTCATTGTCCAATATGATTATATAAAGAAAAAATTATATGATAATTTAGATAAAGGGTTTATATGCCCAGGAGATTCACCATGGGGTGCACCATCATGTTCCTTTAGAATAAGAATGGGTCAATGAACCTATACATTGATTATAATGATCTCAAGAAGATCATAACAAAGAAAAAGCATCATCTATAAATAATTGATTAATTTTGGGACCAGCTACATGGAGAACAATACGTCTATAAAGTTAATCCTTGGTCAGGATATTTCAAGTAAATGTGAAGAAGCAGGATATCCACAAGAATTATTTACAAACAAGGTATGGGAATAATGTATTCAATGATATTTCATTTAGAATTAGTAATTATCTAGAAATACTCATGGACTTGATCAATAGAGTCATTAGGTATTTTCCTCAAAAATATTTGGTACACATTATAGATGATATTCTTATCTATTCTAAAAGTAAGGAGGAGCATAATGAGCATTTAAATATTGTACAAAATATATTACAGAAGGAAAGATTATTAGAAAATTAAAATATATGTGAGGTTGGCTGGTGAAATTATTCTTATTTGTGGATGTTATAAAAAAGGGATATTTATGGATCCATCAATAAGATAAGAAGTTAAAGAATGAACAATGCCATCATATGTGGCACATTTCCATAGCTTCCAAGGATTTTATGGGTACAATCATTAATTCTTGGGAAACTTCTCACAATTATTATGCCCACTAACCTATATTACATAGAAGGGTATCATGTTTATCTAGAATGATGAATGTGAAGAAATATTTATAAATATGAATAAGAGGAAAATCACTACACGGGTGCTCAAATAACCCACTAGTGGTGAAGAATTTTAAATCTAAAATGATGTATCCCAAACGTATTTGGTTTTTCACTCATGAAAATTAAGAAATTGTTAAACTATGCCTCACTATAATAAGAATACACGACAAAAACTACCCAATGAATGATTTATAATTAACACCAGTGATCTTTTCATTGAAAATATTGTGACATTATCTCTATGGTGAATGGTGCGACATATATACAAATCATAAAAGACTCATGTATATATTAACTTGAAAGGATCTTAGTGTGTTCCAATGTAGGTTGTTATATCTGATCAGGGATAATGATTCATTAATCCAGTTTCATATGAATAAGGAAAAAAATGTGGAATATTTTCAATGTATGAAGGATCATGCAACTATATCAAAGTTGATGATTGAAATAAAACCAATCTTATTTAACCAAAAAATAATGTATGTGTGAATAATTAAAAGATATTACTAAAAAAATTATAAAATAAATTCTCAAACATCTATTATTTATATGATCATGGAGCACTAGAAAGATTATGAGTATCTATATAAGAAGGTATTGAATATTCCAGAGTAAAATATTTTTAAAGAATGGGTTGTTATGTTCGAAACATTGATATAAGTCCCATAAAAATTTGAACCAAAGAGGTAAATTCATGATTATTTTTATATACCATCCTTATATATCATTATAGGATGAATTTTTAGGTATATATATTTAGAAAAACATCTTTCCTTATAAAATGATTTAATATATTGTGGAGTTTGCATCTCAATAGTCTTTATTCCAAAATTTCATGGATGAACTATAGAAGTCCAAGAGTATGATGAAACCATTTCACATAGTAGTATAGAAATGGGAAAACATAACTAGGGATTTTATAATAGAAATATATAGTAACCCTTAAATAATAACCCTATCTAGGTCATAGTCTACAACCTTACAATGTCATCAAATTTCATGCCTACAAAAGAATATTTGTCTCTTGACCAAATTATCATGATATACATAAGGGATATAGTAAGGATAGATGTAGTTACACTCTATATTCATTATAATCATGATATGATGTTTACCTCATGGTTTTGAATAATCCCTTAGCATTTATTAGATATATAACTGACCGTTATCACAACATATCTCCCTCAGATGGATGGTCAGTTTGAATGGACAATTAAAACTATAGATGATATGCTTTGATTATGTTCAATGGAATTCCATGGATTTTGGGACCCAAATATTCCAATAGAGGAGTTATAATTTAACAAAATAATACATTCTAACATCCAAATGTATCTTTAAGAGGCTCTTTATTAGAAGAGGTTTCTAACGTCGACATCTTGTGATGAAGTCAGAGGGATGAATTTGATGGGACATGACCTTATGCAATTGATGAAATGGATGTTTTAAATAATTAAATATTATGTGAAATCTAAAAAAATGGACAAAACCCCTTTTTAAAAATTCACTAATGAGACATGGAATTTTATGCTTGAAATAATGTGTTTATTTATATATCAAAATGGTAGAATTTCATGAATTTGGGAAGATGTAAAAACTTATTCCAATATACATCGACCCCTTTGAGATCATGATCTCCTCAGAATGGTAGTTTATCCACAATCACTGCCACCAAACCTATCTCATGTACATTATGTGTTACATGTATCCCTCCTAATTAAGTACATAATATACCCCTCACATGTAACAAATCCAATTGTGGTACCATTGGAGAATGACCATTTCGTACAAAGAGAATATGATTAAATTATTAGATTATAGAGACAATGTTATAACAAAATGAAAAATCAACTAATAAAACTGTTATTATGAAAACACAATTTTAATGAATCCACTTGGGAATTAGAAGAAGTGATGAAATTGATGAAACCTAATCAATTTTAGTCTCTGAAATGAAATTTTTGAGTTGAAACTTCTAATGGGGGGATAATGTAATGACCCATACATGTGTAAATGGAATCACCTTTTGAGTGAATGAATTCATTATTAAGTAATGTAGCTATTGAAAATAGATGCACTAATTATGTTATTTTGACAATTACCAGTTATATTTTGATTGATTTAAAATACAGTTATGAATCATAACCATTAATAATATATCCAATTTATTCTTATCGTTAACAAAATTATTTTAAGGTTCATGTTAAATTCTAGTTGACATTGATAAAGAATGTGATGTTCTCAACTATAAGATAATAATCTATGATTCCCATTTATCAGATCATCTAATGGAGATATAATTACTAGGATTTTCTCATGATAGAGACTATTTCTGGAATCCATAATTAGACTATTATCCAATCCATTTATGGTAGAATTTCCTGCTCATAAATATAACAATCCAAATATTATATGTATATCCACTGCAAGAAAATCTCATGATCACACACCTTTCCCATAATGAATTCAGTGGTGTAATAAAGGTCTATGTATACAGGAGTTAAGATTATGAATTTTTTTCAAAAAAATTATCCTTATATTTAATCTCATTTTATTATTACTTTTTAAATGATTAAATAATAGGTTAGATAAAAATTATATTATTATATGATGAAAAAAGAAAATGTTTTTTTTGGGAAATATATTATTTCAATAATGAAATACTTTTTATGAATTAGAAAATTTATGGAAGAAATAATATTTTAATAAAATAATATTTTGAAATAATATTTATCAAATATACAAGATTATATCATCTTATGATTTCAGATGTAAATTTTTAAAGGGTTAAAAATTCTATTGTCGTAAAAATCCATTATTTTTTAGAAATTAGGTATTTATATCTAAAAAGTAAAAAATATCATATTTTTATATTTTTCTGATAAAATAATATTACTTTGATATCACCGTTTTGATATTATCCAATAGGTATTTTTTCATAATTTTCTGAAATCTTCATATTTTTTGGTAAAACATAATGTTGATATAAATATATGGTATTTTTTGTGAGGTAATAATGAAAAAAATGATGTAATATATTTTATAAAATAATTCCATGACCAAAATTTTATTTCCTCATTAAAATAATTTTTTTATGATATATTTGATTAATATTAAAAACCCTTAACAAATCCTCCAAAATCTATATTATATTCTATTATTTTAAAATAATTTAATTATAAACATTACATACATCTACATTACTAAGGGTATTATTTAAAATAGTTCAATTAATATATTTATAAAATAATTAAATCCACTCTTCTTTGTAAGGAACCATTGTAAAAAATCTTACAGGGGATTTCAATTTGATTAATTTATCATATACAGTCCCAAACCAATGATTGGAAATTAACAAAGAATATTACACTATTTTTTTATATAAAACCACCCAGCATCATACTCCTATTCAATAAATACCCTTAAATAATAAAATTACTATTCATTTACCCTATATATACCTATTTATTCTCACGAAATCACTTAAGAATATCCTTGAATGATTTTTGAATTCTCTTCTCAAGGTAAGGTTATGTCACATTTTCCTCATTATTCAAGATCTATTATTGTATAATACATTTGGATTTTTAATTTTTCATGTTGGGATATAGTTTCTCACATCTCTCTTACTATAATTATGATTCCCATGTAATTAGAAACCCATTTATTTATCATTATCCCTGTCTATAAACCATTATGTACACCCTTTATGATGCTGAAATTATCTTACAATTTTCCACTCCAAAAAATTGTGTACAGAATACCCACATCCATTTACACTCAAGTCTATAACCCTAGCTATAAATATACTTAATTTTTTTAAAATGTATACAAACCACAATACATAATAATTTGGATAAATTTGATGAAATACATCCTTATATTGTAGGAACTATTTGGAAAATTTATGCATGTATATCATATAAACGTGATGGTTAGGAACATAATTATATATCCCTTCATTACATTGGGTAATATTTTAATCTAATTATATTACATTTATAGTGCATGTGATTTTATCATAAGTAAACTATTTTTTGTTATCCTGTATGTTAGCATTTACATATTTTTATGATGTCAAGTTTTATTTTGTTTCCACATTCCTATGATTACTTAATGTTATCTTATTTTATAATGCCTTATTATTCAATATTATTATTATTATCCCTATATGTTACCTTTTTCAGCCTCTTGGATTGTATGTAATGATTTACCATATGCTATGCTTTTTTAATTCCCTTATAGGGTTTCATTACTCACCATTATATTATATATGCCCCTGTGACTATAATTATGCCATAAATATTATATAAATAAAATAAATAAATTATTATGACTATCTTTGATAGGTGGTGATGAAAAACAATTTACATCTGTTCATGAGGAGGTAGTTCTCCATACACAAGGTCGACAATTTTATTCTCATTTGATGAAAAAGGAGAATTATATTTGTTATTCAATCAATATAATAACATAACATAAAATGGTATATACTATTATTTATATTATAATTATTACTATGAGAATGAATATGTTAATAGGGGAAGAAAGAAAAAGATAGATCACAGTGAAGAAAATTAACTTCTCTTAGAAATACATTATTTGTATTACTTATTATGGACTAAAGGGTTGATCTTTTGGGAAGGGAAATAGCTCTAGACAGTGGATAAGTTTGATTTAGAGATAATTTTGTAGGTTTATTCAATTAATATGGATTAAGAGGTGTGAATAAGTGAGGGGTAGAGGTTCTCTTTTATAATCGAGGAGTGACATTTTTGAAAATACCCAAAGCACTTCAATAATGGGAAGTCACTCCCAACCTGTGTGCCTCCAAAATTGATAAATAATGCAGTTTTGGAATGATATGTCAATACACCCATACAAAATATAAGCACACATGTCTAAAAATTTGGTTCATTAACCAATAACTTTTACACACTTTTATAATAATAGTTTTTACCAGGGTAATTATTTTTTTATTTAATAACCAAGGTAATTTATCAATTAATATTAAATAAAACTATCCTTATTAGATTATTTGGATATATTTAGTCAAACTATAAAATCCAATTTTTCAAAAGAATATATATGTGGGTTAAATTAATTTTCACACAGGCACATGTAATATGAAAAACCCTATTTTAACAATAAATTTAATAATTAATTTAAACTATTTTTACTATTCAATACGAAAAAAATTACGTTGACCTTATCAAAGATAATTAATTATTCTCAATCCAAAAATTAAATCAATTTTACCAAATTTAATTCACATTATTATATAAATTTACTTAAAAATAAAACCACAAGCCTAATGAAAATATTTTTTTCAAATGTAAACTTTTTCATAAGTAAAAAATATTTTTTTATAAAAAATCAACATCAAATTGATTGCACAAAGAAAATTAATGAAATTAGCCGAATTGAACAAATTATTCTTTTAAAACACTGCTAAATCGCATTGGAAATTTGAATATTCTTTAACCAAAATTGTAGTTTTCAATAAAAATCTTTATTTTCACTATTCATTTTAAAATTAATATTATCAAATAATTAATAAAAAATTAGTATAATATACTGTTGAAATGATATGATATAATAAATTATAATTTATTAAAATAATATATTAAAAGGGGAAGAAGAAATTTTTAAATAAACAAACAACCCATGATGAAATGTTTTAAAAAACATATAGTTTTATGCATAAAATTGGATTTATCCATATCCCATTCCTTGAAAAATATTAGATAAATAAAAAGAAATTAATTTCATACATAATATATAAGTTTTATAAAATTCATTCAATAATATTGATTAATTAAATTTATTAATAAAAAATCACGATTCATGCCTAAATATATAGTTTTTATAAAACATTTCTTTTACTTTCAAATGATATTTTATGTTCCTTTCAAATAAATTTATAACGAATGTAAATATTTAATTAATTTGTAAAGAAAACACGTTAAAAAATTCTTATTTATACGTACCAATTTAGTGGTATGTTTATAAATATCACAATGAATAATAATATTTTAATAGTCTATCGTGGTTTGTTTTAGCTCAGTGTTTCATGTACTACATGATATTGAATAAATCATATTTATTTTATGAAATAATTCATAAATACTCAAGGTGTTACACATAACATCATGCTCCTAAATCATGGATCCGGAGACATATATGGTCATAAAGGGTCACAAGAGACACTCCCACCACCCACTATGAAGTCCAACATTGGTATACGATCTAATATCTTATATCAAAGGTCTGAGTATATGGAGTGTAAAATGAATGTTATAGATGAAAATGTATTTTATGATAACTTTTCATCCCTATTTTACAATAACCATTTCATTCAACATTCTAAAAAATCAATAAATTCACACTCTCACACACAGACACACACACACACACACACATATATATATATATATATCATGATCTCATTATATGAATTTCTATTCTTAATTTTTAAATTACTACTCTTTATATGTTACAATTAGAACTTTAAGTATCTACAACCATCATTTTTGCAACTGGTCTCAGGGTGTAGGAAGAAATAATGGTTGATTCGATTATATACATCAACATTACCAATTTTAAAAAAAATATTATCTTTCTAAATTTCCTATAGAATAAATTTAATCAAAATCAACTAATGTTTTAGATAATTTATCCAAAGTTACATAGATCAGTCATATTAAAATTTGTTAGTTTAGGATTCATCATCAATCTATGAATGAAAGAACTATTTAAGATTATATAGACACTTCAAATATAAAATTATTAATCCCATTACTAAAATAAATCATAATAGAATCATAGGTATATCAATCATGGAATGTAAAAGCTTTTATAGGATATGAACATAATTAAATAATCATGCGAGGAAATTGCATGAAATATAAAACATCATGTTCCTATAATGATTACTAACATAATACCTCCTTATTATATCAGGCCAATGGTATAAAAATGAATCCATATTAATAATAAATTACACAAATCATTTGGGTCACCCATTGGAGAAATTATTACAATTGTAATAAACAAATAACAGAAAAAAATTATTACATATGTGATTTATATTTTTTCACTATATGAGGGGTAGATACTCCAAGGAATACACCCATTAAAAAAAATATTAATTTTAAAATATCATTCTCACTAATACCAATTAGAAAAACAATAAAAATATAACATCAAATACCACTTTTGATGTCTTCGGATTGGTTCATTGAGATGTATCGTAACCTAAGAGTCACATGGGCTAAAGAGAACCTCCTTGTATTCCATAGGATGTTTCTAGAAGAAGGCTTTATGGTGCCATAGAGAGGAAACTATACACAAAACACTAGTGTATAGAAAAATATTGAATAAATAAATACAAATGAATAAACATTTCAAATAAACAATAGTGGATGATTAAGTCATCCAAATATAAAAATATTGAACTTGATATTAGACAGTATCATGTATAACTGTATTTCATGATTCTATAAAAAAATATGGATAAAGGGATACCCAATAGTAATCGTACAATACAACACATGATATAAAATAATTTATGATATTTATAAAGATAAAATCCAATAAAATCGTCGGAACTAGATCAATATTCTTCTCCCATACTTCATCCTGGTATAGAAAATAACTCATCCATAATAGAGAACATACATTTGTCCCTCTGTCCATCCATAATGACTGTTCAAGTTCTAATAGGTGCCCAAAATAATGTGTGATAAAAACCTAATACAACACTATTAAATGAGTTTATAACAATCCATTAAATGTATATATATAATGAATAGGGATATGGTATTATAAAAATGATGATAATTATATACACCATGGCAGTTTGGGTTCCTAGTAGAACACCCTTCCAAAACTATCTGATTTGGCCTATGTCTAAAATGTATCTAAATATATCTAGATTCATTTAATTTTCAAAATTTTCAGGACCCAACGTGTATAACCAAGACATCCATAAATAGTGATAATTATATAAGGTTTTATAAATTCCATGTAATTTCCATTTTCCTAGGGGTATACCCTTGCCAATTCACTATATGGGGAATGTTATACCCAATCCCTTGTAACATATGATAGGTAGCCTCACTACGATACATGAATGGATCCCAATGTAAAAAACAAGGTGGGGAATAACATTAAGATAAATGTAAGGGTAATAATCCAATTAATAAAATTTATTTTTTATAAATATAGATAAACATTCAATTTAAATATACGGATTTCACAATCATAATAAAAATACCAAATCCAAGTGTGGCCATTCACTTGAAAGATGCATGAATGATTTAGTTTTTCACCCATGATACCATCCCAAGAATTCCACAATGGGATTCCAAATATCTATCATGGAATGCAACAAAAATATGATAATTCTATATGCATTATTATAGTTAATCATATTATAAAAACTACTCAAGTGTCCATAATGTTAATAACATACAGGGCCAGGATTTATAATTTAACAGGGGTGAGGTGACATTGTTGTGACAAACATATTTCATTTTAAAAAATTTATCCATTATTATTATAAAGTTTATTCAATAGACATTATACTGTTTTTTAATTTCCTAATGACGTATAGTTTTCTCATTAAATTTTAATAAAATAACACCATAAGGGGTGGTTTGATTCATGTTTAGAAAACCTAGGACGAAGAAAACATGTTATACTGGTAATCGAATCCAAGGAGCTAACAATTTTCTAAATTAATTTTAAATATATAAGACATTAATTGAATTTATAGTTTTTGTAATGATGAATCATGATGTAGAAATAAAAATAAATTATTGAAAAGAGTGACACCACCTTTATTATACTAGTAGTCTACTCCCAATTTGTTATCACCCTATGATTCAGGCTAGAATGAGGGAAAACAAATAAATATAAAAACACCTTGAAAATAGGTTATATTCTCACACCCAAAGATAATTTTGAATATGGTGAGACAAATAGAAAAATTAATATAATAGAGTAAATGTACTACTAAGGGGGATCCAACATGTTGAATGGTACTTGAATTTGATGTCATTTGGAGAAGATATCTCAAATCCTAGCTTGAGAGCGGTGGAGAGATCTGAGTTGGAGAAAGTTGTATTTTACTTTAAGGAGTAAGAATATTCTTAAAGGGTTAAAATGAAAGAGTAAAAAAATAAATTCCATTTTTTTAAGGGAACATTTCTTGGCTATAAGTTTGATGAAACTGTACACCCACTACATTCACCAACTGGCCTTGGTGATGCACCCCTTACACGACTCGGTGTATGGTTTTTCAAATTGTGTGCCGCCTATTCTCATGTCACGTATAATTTTGGTAGGTTTTTGTATGGACATGAGGCCACTATCATAGGGTTATGCTTAACATGCAAATCATCCTTATCCTGCATGGTTGAACCTCACTTTTATTACTAACCACCCATCTCATACTACTACTCCAAAAAACCTATAGTTCTGGGCTACGAAAACACCCTAGATACTCTCAAAACCTTTTTTAGTCCATAAAAACATATATTAAAAATAAATAAATATATATATATATAAATTTTATATATAAGGCTCCATACCAAATTTAAAATCCATTATCTTTCACATTTGATACATTTATATGAATTTGGGAAACTACAGAGAGACCGTTGTTTCAAATTTATTATATGGATTCAAGCTATCCAAAGGAAATAATATGAGGTGTTTTGAACATGGAAGTAGAGTTAATTTAATAGAGATATATATAAATACTTTTCAAAATCTATTCTAATGAATCACACAAACTGATCAGTTTTCTTTTTATATATGTCAACTTCTTTACTACATTACATATCTAGTAAACTAAAACACGAGTTATAACCTATTTAACCATGATAAAAGAATTAGTAATTGTAGAACTAGTAGAATTATGTGTTGGAACATGTGGAACTAGACAAGGTGCAATATGGGAGGTAATAGATGGATTTACTAATGATATAATACTGAATTTCTTGTAGAAAACAATATCTCATCATATAGTAGATATTGGAATAGTGGGATATTCTATAGTCTCTGAGGAACTAGAATCCACTTCTTAAAATTTCATGTATCGGCCTTCAACTTCCTTATATATATTGACTAGAATATATTTCAGGCACTAGAATCCTCTTCTGAACATGGGGACCCACTAAAGGTGCTAATTTAGAAGTGTAATGTGGTTGAAATATCATAAGGAACTAAAACTAAACTATCTCAATACATTCCAAAGTATGTAATATATCCCTAATGTCATCCTAAAAAATAATAATATTATCAAATACATCATGGAACATAACATATTAATCCATTGGAAGATTAAAAATCATTTAATTTTGATATCTAAGAATAATCTCAAGCACATTTATCTCAGATATTTCAGCATAGACTCATATAGGTCCATATACATTAGATTTTATCTACTAAAGATCTTTAGAACTCACATCATATATATAAGGTTTCACATGGTTTTGATTATTTATCACGTTATTTTGAAATACCATTATTTAAACTAGCTTGTCAATATACTACCTAGATACCAAAATATCATTGATTTATTTGATCTCATATACTTCTTTAATAAATAATAATATCCTATGTGATTATCAATTTTAGTCATTATTATAGATGATAATTTCTAAATATTATAATTTTCGGATCTCTTACTAATATATAGTGCATCCGCTTTCACACAAGGAGGATAGTCTATTCCTGCAAGAGTGTGAGAATGATCTATTAACCCCATTAGAACCTCTATAAACTTTATCACTATCATCATGTGATCCATGAAGAATTGGATCAACATTAGGGTGTCCCACTTCATGTACATCTTTTTTCCTTCCAATTATCATAAATAGAGCATTTTCATTTAGATTTTACACATGAGATACATCATTGATCTCAATATCTAGCTCAAAATTATAAAATAATTTGTATTCCTAGATTAAGAATGTCGATTATATAGAAGGACTAATTTCATCAAACTTAGTCGTTGATATAGAAAATACTAACTCTTGTACCACTCCAGTAGGTTCCATATCAATAGGTGTTGCATCCATAAATGGTGGGGTTTGGGATGGATCCCCCCCGAGAAACACCATCTTATCTAACTTGACTCATGTAATATAATTCAACATACCAGTAGTACCCAATAATATAAAAGATAATGGATTAAAGGTTCTAACTTTTATGGAAAATCACAGTCTCTCCCTCAATGATATCCATCTCTTTCTTCTTTAACCATATGGAGACAATCCTACCCAAAGGTTAATAGATTAAATTTCCATTCCCTTGAAAAAAATGAATATTAAACCAAATTATATGCCAATAAAAATTCATCTTATTATAGTTAATTTTAACATATAAAATTTAATTGTCTTTAACTATTTTTTTATTTCTCAATCACTCAAGGCAATCCATGTATTAATAAATTTTCAACAAAATTTCCATTCAACTTCTATATGCTTCACAAAATTATTTTCAATACAATATGATCTAAACAAGAACTTGAAACCCATATCTGGTCCCACTAAACATGTATAAACTAGACTATGGGTAAAGCTAAATCCCCCCCTCATGAAGGGAATTTAAATACATCAACAATTTCCACTAACAAATCATGAACACCATTATCATTCGTATTTGATGACAATATATCCTCTGTTCCACGAAACTGGAATTATGTATTCCTCTTGAACTCATTTACTTCATCCTCAAATAAGAAAAATGAATTCATATCGTCAATAAAATACAATCATTAAAATTGAACAAATTTATTTTGAAAAATTTCATTACTCCTCTGCCAGACCATATCAAAAACAATTCCATCTAGTGCTCTATGTGGAACACCACCCAACATAGCTTTATTAGAAGAACCCAGACATCAATAAACATCATTATTGGACAATCCCATTATATAAGTTCAGTATAAAGTGGAATGGGAATCAAGTGAAACATGGGAGTAAATGTGTGATGATTCCTCTTCTAGGAGGAGGAATGTATACAAAGTGTAAAATGGTAAATGATCTACATGAACTATTAGGCTACAAAACTAATTTAAGAAAGGGTTAGAAAGCCAATTTGGAATTTTTCGTAAAATTTTGAATTTAAAAAATAAAATAAAATAAAAATAATAGAAATAATACAACATTACAATTACCATATAATAAAAGAGATCCCAAATGGTTTTCTGAAGAAAAATAATTCATAAAAATTAGACAAATACAACAAAAATGAATAGTAAATTAAGTAATTTTATTTTATATGTTGAAATATTAGGAAATAAATATATAATTTAAATTTTGAAGTTGAAATAAATAAGTAAAACATAACTCACATAAATTTAATTAACCCAAAATCTATAATAATAATATCAAAAGTATCACACACAACGGGATTCATAAAAATATCAATAAATTGGTTATCATTAGAGGTGAATTTGAGCATCAAAATACCTTTTTGATTTTGATCTCTAAGTAAATGGTTCCATAGATTTAGATTCTTTATTCTATAATAATTCATTAGAATTGTTGAAATGATGAAAACATTGGTTTTATCAAATATTATTAAGACTTTTTGATAATCGAATACAAAATCCATTAAGTTTAGTTTTACCCGCAAAACCTATGTGAAACCACGAACAACAGATGTACTCTTTTCTTTAGAATTAAATAATTAAATGGAGTTTTGGTCTCATTAAATACAAGGATACCATGGATTTTACTATCAAAATTTAGGTTTCTAAAATACAATTATTTTCTAGTTTAGAACCACTAAATTTCGAATTAGTAAATGAAGTAAAATTCAAATCATTTTTTTGGAAAATGTATTGAGTGATAAATTATTCCATTTAAATACCCTAAAGAATCATGGATTCTTTAAAATTATAATCCTTAAGATATTCCTGTAATCTAGAACATAATAATACAAAAAACACCTTTTTTCCCTATTAAATTTAAAATAATATAGAATTTCAATTAATAATTTTTATAGATTATTGTCAACTGGGTTCCCATCCAAATCATTACTATTATTAGAACTCATAGAGGGTTTTATGTGCTTTACCACGTTTGAATCCAAACCTTTGAATAAATTCAAGTGTTAATTTACATTGATTTAGAACATTCACAATATTATTATTGAAAAATATAATAATATAGAAAATAATTTTATCACCCATAATGGTCCTTTAAAATTAATTTTTCAGGTATTTTGAGAATTAATTACAATATTTATTATTTTTAGAAATATTTTTTTTCAAAATTATTTATTTAAAGTAAATAAATATCTAAGGATGTGTTTTTCTTGAAATTATTTGGATTTTCCACTAATATGGAAAATATATATGATAAAATAAATGAACATAAACGTTTATACCAAATCCATGGTTCTTATTTAAAGACATAAGAAGAATTTGAATGTTTAAAAATAGAATTTAAAAAATGAGTATTTTCAAAACTAGTAGGTTTTTCAAAATAGATATCCTCTTTGAGAAAACAATATATTAAAGTAGAATTCACATCCATCTGATATAATTCAAATTTCATATATGAATCATTGTCTAGAACAATCCTAATAAATTTTAATTATGTTATATGTGAAATGGTCTCTATATAATCTATAAAGTCCCCCAGGCTATAAACCTTAGCAACTAATTTGGACTTATTCATAGTAATCACACTATGATTATCCAATTTATTCTGGAAACCCCATTTTGTTCCTATAATAGTCTTGTCATAGGGTATGTAAACTAATTCTTATACATTGTTGCTCTTAAACTTCTTCCAAACTTTTTTTTATTAATAAATCACAACTCTAATCCACTAAGTATACATATATAATCATAGGTTATTGATATGATAAAATAATAGAGAACTATATAATATTTCAAATACCAAATATAGCCCTAATCACTTTATCTAAACAATATAAAACAATTTATATGTGATGATTCATAAGGGATCTAATATGTCTACGAATCAAAATTTCTAGTTTAGTGGTTTATATCTTAATTGGGTTTGGTTCCCCAAAATTAGGATAAAACTAGACCTCTTTCTTGATGTCAAAGAGAGTTCTACATCTCTTATATTCAAAATAGTATGTAATATTATCATCTTATGTCATCCTATGATGAAAATGATCACTTGGATAAAACATCACATGACTTGATTCTTCAGCAAAATTTGACATTTTATTGGAAAATGCAATATTACTTGTATGTAGTATAATAACCAATGAATAATCAATTTTTTAAATTTGAATCAAATTTAGAAATATTATCTTTAATGTTTAGGAATAAAATATTTCGTCCAAATACTTTAAATAATCCAAATTTTGGATTTTCTCATTCTATATCTCATAAGGTGTTTTTTCAAAATATTCCAAAGTAGAAATTTTTAATTGAATTAGATGTTGTATTTATAGGTATAACAAAAAATATTAGAAGGAATGATATTTCCAATAACATTTATATTGATATATATTTCATTGACTTATTACTTATTTCAAAAAATCATTATATTGAGGTGTACTTGTGTCATAAATTGTATACTCAATACCAAGTATTGAAAAATAGAAATTTAATTAATGGTTTTAATATTATCCTACATGGAAACTTATTAATGAAACAATTATGGAATATTTTTATGGAAACAATTTTAATGATCATGAAAAAATACAATAATCTTCACTCTTAATATTCAAAAGGGAAACCATATTAAATATAGGAATATTATCAACTAGAATAAAAATATAATATTTTACTCTTATAATTTCTATTTTATATGGTGAAAATAATCCATGTAAAAATGTTATAAGGGTATATAATCAAAAATTTCCTTAATGTTTTAATATATTAATTGTGTTTCTTTCACATTAGGAATGCATCAGATATATTTTTTCTATAATTTATGTTGATGTAAATCTAAAACTTAATTACTTTATAATTATTTTCACAAATAATATACATTATAATTTCATTGCATTTTATTCCAAATCTGAGATTTATTTTTTTCCGTAGTTAATTATTTCACATTTCTTCTTTGCAAATAATATATATATATTATATTTACATTCTCTATCCTAGGTACCATAAATTTAATAATTCTATCTTTGAAAATAGTGTATGTATTTTTTAAAAAATATACAAGATAACCTCTATCAAAATGTTGTGAAATACTTATCATATTATTATTCATTAATCCATATAAATAAGATTATTTATGATAACTGATCTTGGATTACCAAATGGATTAACTCTCATACCCTTTCCTATGGCATTGACTATAAAGGTGACACAGACTCCCTCAATTTTAAATAAGGTGTTGAAATTAGATAAATATACAATTATATGTCTCAATCATCCACTATATATTTAAAATTTATAATTAAATACCTAGTACCTTTTTCTCTAGAAATAATAAATGATAAGAAATTTTTTTTATAGTAATATTTTTTTAAGTGTCTAGAAATTATTTGGACATAATATTTGGTTATGAAAATCTATATGTGTTTTCTTGAAAATACATCAATAAATTTAAAAAACAAATATAAAAGAATTTTTGAATCAAAAAAATTTGAGCATTTACCCATGTAAAATTATTGGCATAGATCTATAATTCTCCATATGGAAAAGAAGTGCCTTTGGGAATATTTTTATTCTTAGATTTTGGAAGAAATTAATCTTTATAAAACTTCGGTATTTCAACCTAGATCCCCATTCCAAATTTATTTTTAAAGAATTTATTATTTCCAAGGATTTTATTTAAAAATATTTCACCTTTTTTAATGATTCTATAATAATTCTTAAAGGATTAGAGATATTTTTTCATGATTTTAATTTTTTCGACAAGTTTAGTAAAGAAAAAAGTTAGATTTCCATTATTGGTTTTAAAATGAAATGCCTTTTTATTTGTGTCCCATTTTTCAATAGTAATATTATATATGGAATTATTGATAAATTCTTATTCTTTTATAATATATTAATTTTTTTGGAAGAATTTTATAATATATATTTAATTATATATATGAGTTTTTTCATTGTATGAACCATTTTCAAGGGAAGAGTAATAAAAAGAATATACCTCATCAAAATGTTCCTTAAAGAACATATAATCCTTTTTGTAAGAAATTTTAAATTCTAAATCTGAAGCTGTATCATCACTATAATCTTCAGAATAACCACATGATTCATTTAGATATTCCATAGAATTCTTCTAACATCCCACTTTCTGGAAATAATATTCATCGAATTTCATATTTCAGAGAAATTTTTGGTATTCTAGATTGATATCCCTAATCCTCTAACACTCATAGTATCTAAATTATTTATAATTCCCCTCATTCATCATGAAATTATTGAATGGGTTTCAAAATATATTTTCTTGTTTCAAAACTATTTTAACTTTCCAGAAAATGAGCATGCTAAAAATTAAATCTTGAATTTGATGAGGTATATTATTCTCCAGATGTTTTATAAATTTGTATAATCTAGTTATTAATTTAACATTTATATGTAGATACCTTTAATTTAACATTTTCATTTTCACAATATTATTCTCACCAGAATGAACTTCTATTTCATATTCATAAATCAAAAGTGTACCAAAAAATGTCTTTTGGAAAAAAAATTGAATGTTTAAGATTTCATAATTCTAGTGGTGGTTCTACTCCATCTAGGTGAAAAATTATATTGATTTTCATATCATTATCATGTTTAAAAAATATTTATCCCAAAAAATCATAATTATATTTAACATGAGTAATTATTTTTTTCACCGGGTAAATTATTTCTCCTTACATTATTAAGAATGTATCATACATATGATTGGAAGTATTATATCTATGATCTTTCATGTTTTCAGTTACATTATAATATATGAATTTAGTATTACACATTTTTTCAGTTTTTAAACACTATAAAACATGATTGAAATGATTAGGACCAAGTTTATAGATGATAGTGTTCATGGATTTGGATTAGAATTCATAGTTGGATTCAGTATCAAAATCCCATGTTTCAGGTTCCCTCATGGAAATTTTATAAATTATATGGAATTTTGATAAAACATTATGGCAAGGTTCTTAAAATAAGCCATCATATGTTCATTCTAGTAACAATAATTTCAACCATTAATATATGAGGTAATTTTAATATACATATTTTCACTTCTTTCCAGTATAACATATATTTTAATGATGATCATCAGTCTTCATCCTTTAAGGGCTGATAACTAAAAATCCATTGAAACTCTGATAATAATTGTTTTATGGAGACTGGTTTCAAAATGTTTGAACTTGGGGTGAATTGAGTTCTAGAAATTTTCTCCTCTTTGTAACCACGCACATTAATGTATGATAGGTTCTAAACTATTCTTATGATGTGAAAAAAGGTGAAATAAAATATCAGAGAAAAGATATTAGATAGAAGAGATTTATACCTATTTGTACAATGTAAATTCCCTTTTCCACTTCATTAATAGAAAACTCTAAGAGGTAACTTATTTTCACCATACCATTCATTTTTATAAGGATTTCCAATTCTATTAACTGGGAAGTCACAATTGAGTGAATGTAGTCAATACTTGGTGTAATACTAGTAGTTTTACAAGGCTGTAAAAAGGATTAAAAAACATTCCTTTAATGTTAATTTACCAGGGACCTTTAATGAAATAGAGTATAATTTTTTTACAAAGGCAACTCATAGTTGTGAGATATAACTGATTGAAAATAATAAATCTCATAGAAATAGTATAAGAATAAAATTCATCTAGAGGATAGTCTTTTGAAAAAGTTAAATTAAGATCATTATAGAAAAACTATATAACATGTACCTTCTTCTTATTTTTTTAAAAAAGTGAAACACATAGAGATTATCAATAAAGGGTTATTAGTTAATGGTGAAACCGATTGTACTATTTTTATATTCTATTCTTTACATTGTTAAACATAATTCCAAAATATTTACCTTTGTTTCTAATTATGTGATCCATAACAGACAGGGATAGAAATAAACATCACATGTATTTTTTTTAAATACCACTTTAATACTAATTATTATTATATTATCCTTATATTGTTTTATTTTCATGATACATGCATCATTTTATAATGTTTTACATAAATTTTTATCCATAAATTAATTCATAAATAAAATAAGTAAATTTTATTCAAAATTAACCAATTTTAATAACTATCATGTTATTGGAAAATGTATCCAATTATTAGTCACCACATAGTTGGGTTCCAAAAAATTAAATTTAACCAACTAAATTGATACAAATTGTTGTAATTTACATTTTTTCTTCACACTCCTAAAATTGTTCACATATCCTTATTACTAATGTATCCAATTTAGATATAGTAGAATAAATCACATGGACATTTGGAAGAACATATAAATTTTCCCCACATATTTAAAAACATGGGAATTTTTCCACATATTCAATTCACGTAGTTTTTTTATCGTAGTAGATGATTTCTCACCTTGAAAATTCATATAAATATGTGATATCCATGTTTTAATTTTCAAAAAATAACCATTTCACAAAATTTATTACATAATATAGATTATTGATGTAACTAATTTATCAATGTGGCGATTTCCCTATGTATTTGAATTGCTCATATAGTAGAATTTCCACACGTCAGAAAATTTTACCAAATTTATTAAATATAATGTACTAAAAATATAATTTATTAAATAAAGATAAGAAGAAATTATCACACACTAAAAAGGGGAAAATTAATAACATATTTAGTGTATTTTTAATCATAAACACGCAAAACATATATGATTAGTTGGATGAATATTAGTATACCAATAATTACACCACCTTCCATCAAGTGTTTATCCACTAGTTTTGGAGGTTGTTTACATTGTATATTTTGGGATTTATTCTCTCAACCCCCTTATTTCCATTAATTATTTTTCTAGGGATTTCTGGTGGTGGTGTTTTTTTGGTTTGCTAGTTTTTTGGGATATTTTTTGGTGATACCAAAGTTTATTTTAGGTTGATATGATGTTTCCCTAGTGAATTTTTTATTTAAAAGGTTTCTATCCTTTTTTATGTTTTCTGTAGTGAGTCATAAAAATTATTTGAGGTAGGAAACCTCATACTCAACAAATTTTATAATGTGAGTGGATTACATGAATTTTCATTCTATTGGGTGGATAACAAGGGTTTAATTAATAATGATAATGAATTTTCTACATTGAAATTAATGGGTGTTGGGATAAATCACATGATTTTATTTAGGTGATGTTTTTATTAATGTTTCTATACAAACTTGTTGACATTGATGGAAATCATGATTGTTGGGAGGGTTTTTAGTAGTAGTTGATAATTAGGTGAGACCCTTTTTGTGATAATTTTTTTATCACCCTAAATCAAAAAGGATAATAATGTATAGATGGATGATGAGTTGTTTTATCATGTTAAGAATGTTCATTTAATAATATGTAAGATAAACAATGATGTAATATAATGTGGTCACTTTAAATAAAATAGTGGAATATAAGATCTGATGTTATGAGTTGTTGTTATTCTTTTGTTACCATATGTAATGTGGGATATTGTAATGTTATAGTGGTGACCATCTAGGTTGTAAAATTTAAGAGGGTAGTGATGTGATTGTGTTGGTGTGGGATGTGATGTGGGTTGTTTTTTTTTGTAATTTTGTTGTTTAGTGGTTGATATGGGTGGTTTTGTGATGGTACTGATGTGTGGTGGTTATTTTTTTATACTAGTTGTGACAAATGGTGTTTGAGATTCGTGGTTTTTGTAATGAGTTGGCTTAGAATACATGGTGTTCTAGAAAAAGTTGATGTGAGATGAGTGATTTGTTCAGTGGTGTGGTTGTTTTAGTTTCCCTATTAGCCGTAGAATAGATTATAATGTTAAAAATTAAATATCATCGATTGGTAAACGGATAAAAATGGGATTAAAATGGTATGTGTAAATTGGATAAGTTAATTTTAGTGAAAAACTATTTCTTTTTAATTTTAATGAGCTGGATTTGTAAATGGGAGTTTTTAGAAGCTCATTAAATATGGAAAATGGTTAAAACTGTAATTTAAAGTGTAAATGTGTTTATATTTTTGGTGATTTTTTGGTGAATTTCATTTAATGGTGGTAGTGGTTGTGACAATTTACCTATGGTAAAGTTGTAGTGAGGTAGTCTATTTAAGTGAAGAATTTTTGAATCTCTAGGCAGGAGCATTGTGAGATATCTATACCACATATAATTTATGTTATTTTTATGTGTTCCACACCTTAGATAGATAACCTTAAAAACACCTACAAGATTTGTGTTCTATGTGATTTTTCCAACAACCATGATAGTGGTAATATGGATGGTTGTTAAATTCTCACCTTATATTACATTAGTAGTAGAGATTATACGAAATGGGGTTGGATATTACCCAACAATGATGTTATGGTAAATATGGTGGTTATTCCTAATAGGATGAAGAAAGAAAGTTTATTTCCTTCAAATTCATGACTTCTAGATTATCTAGTTATTTAAAGAGATGTGATTAGACAACCCAAGTTTCTTTAAGAAAGATGTGGTGTAATGTATTGGGTGTCTTTAGATGAGATATAGTGTGATTGACCTCACATCTTCTGGAAAAATGAGATGTGATGTTGAATGATGGTATAACAATATGCTAGGTCTTTCTACTATGGGGTTGGTAGGTATGCAACACATCCCACATCAATGATGAATGATTATGTTTTGTGGTATGTGTGGAAGAGATGGTATCATATGAAATAGATCATTAATGTGTGAGATACGTAAATTAGTGTGGAATCATTACTCGGGTGCCTTCATATGTTTTTGATACTACATTATTAGATTGGATGTGTGATTTGGTGAGAGGTACACGGTGGGGATAATATGGGTTAGTTTATATGTTTAGGAGATTATTGGTTCTTATATTTTTTCACTAGTGCAACGATATGTTCTTTTCACAATTATGATATATACCTCAGTCATGACCCTACCATGTATACATGTATGCTCACCCAAAATATATTGACTATTTTTAGGGATTTCAGCAGGACTTTAAGGAACAAGATAAAAATTTATATCAATGTTTTTATAGAATCTATTGAGTATATAATTTAATAAATGTCATGTGGTATTTAAATGGAGACATTTTTATATATATAGACATTGTTGACACATTTTGGGATGGATGTAGGTTTATTTTTATGTTACACGATGGAGTTTGTTTTAGGTTTTATCCAATATTTTGGTCCTATATTGTAATAATGGTTAATGTCTCTCATTTGTGGGGGTTTTTATACCCTCAATGCTTTCCACTAACCCATGGATTACTCGAGGATGGACTATGGGATTATTATTCATCTTTCCTTGTTTCTTGATTAGTATGTGTACCATTGGAATAAGGGGGTCATGATAGATTCATATCAATGGTTTTAGTTGAATGATCTGTTGGGTTTTTTTAGCATTACATTGTGATGATTGTGTGGGATGGTAGGTTACTAGTATTCATTGATCTTAGGTCATGAAATATGATAAGGATACAAACTAAGACATGATATTTTAGGGGTATCATGTTATGATATAATCACTTTGAGCTTATTGAATGACCAATTGATGTCAGCCTACATGAACATTACAGGCTGAGGAGTGGTATGCGGATCATAATTTATTGTGTTCACCTCTGAATCGGGTGATTTTGGAAAGTTATTTTAATAATGGAATTATATTAATAATACATGGAAAAAATTACATGATACTAGGATTAGGATTTATCCTTTTCTTTCTTGGATGGCTCCTAGTAATCAGCTATGAGTAGATTGGGTGTTTCAGGATCAATATGTTGATCAGTTTTATCATCGTAGGATCGTACTAACATATAAGGGTGAGGCATGGAATATGATTTTGTGTGCATTTCAATGGTAGTGTTTGTAGACGTATAAGGGGAGTGTTTTTGATCAGGAGATGGAGCACTCGTTATAAGGGATCTATGTAAATATCTGTCAGATTAAAAAATTCTACAAGTTCTATAAACCATTGAATGTTCATTAGATTCATTGATTTTTTTTCATAAATTGTGGACACAATGCCTTGATGGCCACTTGAAGACGATGTGTTGTGGCCTGAAATTCTGATGGAGTTATGTTTGGAATTTTGTTTTCCAATGACATTGGGAATCAAAGAGGTAAGAGTTGGCCTCTTTTAATCAATGGAGAGTGAGTGTGTGGGATATAGTTATCTAGTTTATGTATCTCTTATTGTTTCTATATAGGTATTTATGGATGAGGAGTTAAGATAATAGTGTGTAGAGGATGAATTGATCTGAATAATTAGGTAAGATATCATACTTTTTAAAATATATAAATAACAAGATAAATATAATAAGGAAGTAGTTATAGAGAAAATGATTTCATTGAGAGTTGATCCTAAAGAGAGTGACCATCATGGTGTCTTGACAAGTATAGGTTTAGTATGTGTACCATGAATGGTTTGGTAATCATGGTTTCTACTATTGGGGATCTAATTACAGTCAATTTTTTTTCATCCTTATGGGTAATGTGGATTTCAAGAATCAATAAAGGAGTTACTATATTAAAATATATTTATGGGGAAAATTATATATGCCAGTACATATGTTTATCTGGTTAGGGAAGATAGTTTCAGAAATTTGTTTAGACACTTTTTTAACAACAACAACAATAGATTCATCCAGACCAGTTTTATCAGTAGGGATCATAAATTCTTTTACAGTAGTGGGGGAAGATAGTTTTAAAAAGAGGAAGCCTCAAGATGGTCCTCATCCATATTTACATAGTAAAATGTATGGTTATGGAAGCCAATAGTATAGAGGAAGAGAATATAGGCATGGTTAGATGCACATGTTAAAGGCGGCCACCCTAGAAGGTCTACAGGTTATCATATGTATGATTAGTTTATCATCTACACTTCTTTATTTCTTTTTTATTTATGAGACATCAAAATATTTTTTTCTCTTAATTTGTCCCATTATTTGGGAATAGATGTAAATATACATCTATTTATCTGATATTTATATACATCGGTTGGTGGTTAGGGTGTTTGATTAATATGTGTTGGGGATGTAGTGTGGTAATCGGGAAAAACCAGTCATTAGGATATTTCTTCTTGATATAGATACAATCATACAATGATATCATTTTCCTAGATTGGATTTATTAAATGTGTAAAAACATCAAAATTTTTCATATTATTGTTTCATTTTCCTTTGTGGAGAGCTAGTGAGTGGCATCAGTTGGTGAGTGAGGATATCAGATGGGTGTAAAGAAAGTATGTCCTCTTTTTTCATACATGGTAGAGCATTTAGTGAATTCTTGAAAATATTTTTTCCCCAAGGATTCTAAGAAGATTCTATAAATTTTCTTGGATGATGTTATGACATTATCCCTTTAATGAATATAGAGTTAGGGGTAGAGCTGCAATAGAGAACATCACAAATTTTGATGGATCCCTATCGAATGATGTCTATGGAGATACATGAGTTGAGGTTTCAAGTGGGAGATATGATATAGAGGGGGTTCATCTGGGAAAGTCTATTTATTTATTGTACACTAGTGGTGTTCTATAAGATGTTGAAAAGTAGTATGGGGTTGTGTGTTGGCTATCAGAGATTGAATTTAGAAATGGACAAGAATGTTTAATCTTCTCCAAGGATCAATGATTTTTTCAAACTAGTAGTGTGATCCAATTAGTTTTCAATAGTCAATATACAGTGTTGATATCAAAAAATGTGTGTGATAGATTCATACATACTGATGACCACCTTTTGTTATAGGTATGGAAACGTAAATTGCATGGTCATACAATTTAGTGTCACAAATTCCTTAGTTATGTTCTTAGGTCTTATGAGGTCTTTATTTAATGAGTTCCAAGACCATTTTTTTTATTTCTCATTAAAAAAATCTTTATATAATTTAGGATAATGGGAGATAATGACAAACATCAGATATTTTTTTCAGGTCATTCATTTTAGAACCCCATAAAGTAGTGCCTGCAGAAGGCCCTAAGTTTGAAACTAGCTCCAAGGGTATAAAAATATGATTAAATAGAGGTGGGGAACTATAAAATAGTATAGGATTTATAAATAGGACAAATTAACTGCACTGAAGTCCATGACATAATATAAGAAAATCTAAAAACCATCACATAATGCATGTATAAATAAAATAGATGTAGATACATATCTCCAAAGATAATACCCAAAATTAAAAGATACTTTAGCATCATACAAACTATCCAAATATCCGAGATTTTAATTTCCATCATAGTACATGTTATCATTCTAAAAACGAAAACTCAGTTTGTATACATAGGTTGATCATATAACTATACTACGTAGGGTAACCAAAGTATCTCTCATACATTCGAAAGAATATTACTAATGCATGAGTGGGAAAAAAGTAATACAAAACAACACCTAACTGTGTTATGTAATCAATCACCTTCCTTACCATGGAACACTCAGTAGATAGAAATCCTGGTATAATATTATATTAGAAATAATTTTAATAATTTGTATCCCATAGTAAATTTCTAATGACCCATAATTTATGTACAATGAAAATACATTTATTTTAAGTAATACAAAATACATTACAAAAATATATACCCAAAGACCATATTGTTTTTGTGTCATTGCACAGTTGGATCATATTCATCAAATTTGGTGCAATATATTCAAAATATCTAATAAAGATCATCCCCTTTTGTTTTATAACATAAACCATTCTTTATATCATGGGGAAAAGAAAATAGAAAAATGGTGAGCTCAAATTCATAGTAAGGGAATGAATTGGGAACATAAAACAATCCATAGAAATAATAATTTTAAAACATTATTAACATAATGTTTAAATATTTAAATCTTGAGTCATGAAATAAATCATGGAAGTACGTAAGGAATAGATCATAAAAGAACATTAACCATGAAAAAATAGCATTACCATAAAACATGGAATTGTGGGAAAATAATATGCACATAATATGAATTCTATAGTTACCAAGGCATTACTTCCTAGACCATCATAGTTTAAAATTTCCATTTCTGAACAGGGATTACTTACTGTTCCAAACAATTATTACTAAACCGGATTTACAAGACGTTCCAGTGCTGTATTACCAAACCAGATTTACTTTCTATTCTAGTCATGTCTGTCACATGAATTATAAATCTTTACCCACTTTATTGTAGGTATATATAGGTCCAACAAATCTCATAGTGAAATCATTCTTACATGTTCCCCCAAAACATAAACCACTCATCATAGCACAACCCAAGGAAAAAATGGGTTTCTTAAACATCATTCCATCATAATCCATATAAAATAAATTTATTTCATAAAAAAAATTCATCCTAAACACAATAAAATCAAAGTAGTAATATGGATAGAAACATTACTCTATGACATCTTTGATGTAAAATAATATTGATAAAACACTTGAACATAATTATTGACGAAAATATCCTTTCTTCATCAAAAACATTTTATTTTCTCAAAATTTAATGCAATTTTAAAAGAGAATAATTTAGATGAAAATAATTTTGAAATAAAGTATAATATGTTTCATGGAAACAACACATTATGGAGATTTAAAAATCTTTTCATGCATTATATGTTAAAAAACATTCTTCTCATACACTTTTCAGAAAAGTCAAAAAGTACCTCATATGGAAAATGAGAGAATGATTCTATTAATACCGTTTAAGAAAAACTAACCAATGAGTAATGTTTTCCTCAAAAAGTTCTATATACATAGAAATAATAATATATATTTAGGAAAACTTCACATGGAAGGTAAATATACCCCAATAAATACTTACATGTATATAATTATAGATGATAACGATATGATGTAATTTCCCTTACCTTAGGTCCGATTATGTCTGTATGAGTATAAATATATTGTATAGTGGATTTAAATATGTTATTAACTTGTAATAAAACCATAGTAATATCTATTATATCATATATGATTCACTTATGACTTTATATTACCATATTATTTATCAATTCCATGTTAAAGCGATGTTTTGGATAATAATCGGTTTATTTATCATACGTGCTTTGACTTTATATTATTTATTTTATTACATAGATCATGATTTAATTACTTCAATAATGTGAAAAATGATTTATATATCATAAATATTCTTTATAAAAATATATATAATATATAGATAAATGAAATGGAATACAACATTCATGGAGACGGTAGGTCGTACGTATGCATGAACACTATTTCGATTTCCTTATTGAATTGAATAAAAGAAAGTAAATGACATATATATATACATAGATATATTAGAATTATTATGTAATATATTTCATGATTATTTATTATTTATACATTATAATCATTCTTTAATTTTAAATGTGGAGAATTAACCACATCGCTTTGTGGAGACGATATGTCGTACATACGCATGAGCGACAATATCATTCACTTAATGGTCAAATGAAATAGAATTGGATGGTATATTAATTATAAAGAATAATTATAATGTTATATTCATAATTTAAATCAATTGTTCTCATCATTATACCCATCCTAATTAAGTTTTGTGGAATAAAAAATTACACCATGGCTTGGAGACGATATGTCGAATGTACACACACACGGTGATATTATTATTCGTAGGATGGGTAAAAGATGGTATAAGGATGTCCCAAAATTATAATAACATCTCATAATTGATATTATACTTTAATAATTAATTTAGTATGGGAATAACATAACTTGAGGATGTTGATGAAGATAATAATTTTGAATGAGGTGATAAAACAATTACCTCTTTTTGAAGTATCACCTTTTGATTTGTGCAAAAGGCCTCCCTATGATGTCAGTTTTACCAATTTTTTTCCACTATGATTAATTGAGGAAATTTTTTTAGAGGAAATGGGATTTTTTTTCCTTCATACAATGGCTTTTGAGGTGTCAATAGAAGAGAAAATGAAGTTCCCTTTTTAGGAGAGGTGAGGGGATCTTTAGGAATGTATTTAAATATTAATTTATTATAAATTTATTTTCGGTTTTTAAAGGTCCAAAACTCATTTATTTCAAATATATGATGATTTTGGGTCCAAAAACTCTCATCCAATAGCTTTAGACAAGTTCAGGTCCAAAAAATAACCTTATATTTTACCTTTAACCCTCAGTTAAAAACACTGACTCTTACCACGTCTTCTTGTATTTTTATAATATATGGTTACTATAGCTACTATAAAATGCCATGAAACATAAAATAAATCATTAATGTAATTTTTAAACATATCCTTGTTAGTTGGTCGAATGTTAAATTTTTTGGACTATTATATCAATTAATAAAAAATATTTCATTTGAAAATACTTTTATTCCAATTTTGACACTATTTAGAAAATGGGTTTTTATTAAAGTCATAAGAAATTTATTCCATAGATAAAAAGGCATTAAATAATCCCTCACATTTAAATTTAATCCAAGATATTATTTTATGTCATCAAAATGTTAAAATTATATTTATTTAATATTTATAATATCATTTATTTGAATATTTCATTAATAAGCTAATCACTGCATCATTATTGTGTTGTAAATAAATTTATTTATTTTGTGTCTAATATTTCTTAAAAAATACCCTAGTATAGTATATATTTATTTATTTATAATAACTATATATAGTCTAAGATATAATTTATATAAACCAAACTTATATTTTTAGTAAAAATATACATGTTTATGTTATACTTCCCTTTACATTAAAGTAATTGTTATAAAATGTCATTTTCAAACCCAAGTGTTTCTCAAAGACCGAAATTTTAGCCTAGGGATTTTTGTGGTCACCAATGACTCATACAATATGATTAAGACACTTTTTAGGGGAGTTTTATATTTTTATAATATTGTTTATTACCATTATTTGCAAGATTTTCCCTTTAATCATGGTAAATAAAAATGATTACTAAAGTTACTATTTATAATATCTAAATATAAAATATAGCTATTTAAAAAATTTGGACCTTGTGATTCCACATGTGAATTATAATTTTATCATTCAAAATAAATAATTGGTAGAAATTAATTTAAAAATTAATTCCCATTGTGAAAACTAGAAAGTTGGTTTTTATGAAGTAAAAACTATCAAAAGACTGACAAGTGTTAATGATATATTTAATTTTAAAATTACTTCCAATGACTAAAATTTTATTAAATGATATAAAATATTCTAATTAAACTTTAAAACTAGTTAATAATATAATCTAACTATATAAATAAATTAGATGAAAATGTAGTTTTGAATTAAAATTTAGTATTTTTTAGCATTCATTAAAATACAAATTTTATCAAAAAAATAAATACCAATAATTAAAATAATGTAAATATTGGGGTCCATATTCAATAGAATGAGTATATTTTGTAAAATAAAATATGAAAAATATTTAAAAATAGATTTAAAATGTGTGTTTCATCAAGAGGTGGAAAAACTGTATTTTTTTAAAATACTTATTTTATCCAAAAAATTGAATTTGTTCTAATATCATGTATACAAAATAAATAAGAACAATTTTAATTATATATAAAATTAAAAAGGCGTTTAATAATAATCATAATGGACAGTTTATATACAATTAAATAAAAATATTTTAAAAATATATCATAGTTTAGTGAAACTTGGTATTTCTTACAACCCCAACTATTGAGGATGATTTTTCTTGGGTGAAACTCAAGCCAAGTCAGTGTTGCATGTAGTTAAGGTGTCCTTTGGTATTGTGTATAACATAATTCTAACATAGTTCTTTTATTAATTGAACAAAATCTATACTCATTGTTATGTATATCGTACACCAAATCAATGTTACTGGTAACATATGATAAGTCGGTTTAGGGTGAAACAAATGTCTGGAATAGTGCATTGCAATATATAAATGAAAATTTTATATTATTAAATAAATGGTCCAAAATAACTCAGGGTGGTACACTATACCACACCTAAAAATGAATTTCACCCACAAAATTTGTCCTGGTTTTAAAAGGATTACTACTTGAATGTTTCATTCATGGAATCACACATCATAAAAAAGAATACATAAACTTCATTATAAAATGAAAATTTTGAAACAAAATAGTTATCCAAAGTAACTAATAATGGGGTTTCCACGTAGGTGGAAATAGGCGAAAAGTGAAAACATTGATATGATTGTGAAATTTAACTGCCATGTTCTGATGGATAATGATAGACAATGTAGTTTAGAGAAAGATAACAACCAGAAAGCCATAAATCTGTGATTATTTATGGGGCCATCTAATTCATCATATAAGAATGTACTAAGATAAATTTTTTGGTTTTCAACATCCTTTCTCCAAGAATGAATAATTTTTTAGAATAATAAATACTGACTTTATTTTGGAACAATCTCACAACAGTTCATGTCGTGAACGATTTCTACATCATCTCTTATTTAAATAAATGAAGTTTAATTTTTTATTCATGAAGTGTTATCATATCATGTGATAGAATGATTTTTCATTCCATCTGTCTCAACAAAAAGGATATCACATGTTATAAAATATGCATAAGTCCACATATAGTGAGATTATGCAATAATATAAAAAAACCGGATTATAAATTATTCTATCCATAAATGGATAAAATTAAAATCCTTCTAAAATATAAAATATAAAACATTATAAAGAGGTGATCTAAATAGACTTAATGTTTATCTCCTTATCTCATTAGGAAATTCGTGGTTGTCACATTCCAAACATGTGAATACATTAATAATTTATTCTACTAATACATGATAATCACCTGAATTACAATAGAAACTTAGTGAAAAACAGATTTCTGTCAAAATTTACTTTTTCAACACACCAAAAATACCACAAATTCTATATACTCAAACCATGATATCACTTTTCCCTTATATTAGTCATGAGCTCATTAATACTCTCAAAAATCACATTATCTTATTATCACTTCAAAATGCACATATAATGTTCTTTAAAAAATATTTTTTTTTCACTTTTCCTGGTTACTAGTAATATATACTTACGGAAAACCATAGCAGACCAATACATAGATATTACAATATTTCATAATACTTTAAAAGAGATTCTACCTCACTATTTTGGAATCCCATTACATAAACACTTAATCATTCCCCCACTTCATTATCATACTCTAAATTTCAAATAGTGATTGCTTGTGATTTGCCTTTGTCTTTGTAATTAAGAGGTCATTGATGTCAATAATCATCCATAACCCTTGTATTGGGGCATTGGTTATCATAATTTCACCATTTTCATGCACTTGTTGCATTGAAGTGTGGGTGGTGCATTCTATGTATTATTTTCTCTATTCACATCATTAGGAAACTTGTTCACATGACTTCAACACTAAATTGCATGATGGCCTTCTTTTCCCCACTAAAAAATTTATAGTCTATTTAAAACAATCTTCACCATTATTATTTCCACACATTGTGCATCAAGAAACATCCATCTTCTATTAACCATCGCTTTGAAATTTTCCATTGAACTAAATGTTTCATTTCTTTTCCAAACCATGAGATTCTTCTATAACACCAACATCTATTTCTATCTTGATAGAATGATTTACAACCACTTTATAGCTTCTAAAGTCTCTTATAGGCAATCCCCTTTGAAGAATTGATTTTAATCCATTGAAGAATCATTTAACATTACATTAATGTTGAATGATAAAGCTACAAGCATACCTTGCATGTCTTGTAAAATTTTCCTTGTAAGTACCAATAGATTCAACATTGTTTTTCTTAAACTCAAGGAACTCATTTTTCCTATTTTTTAAATGAATTTAAGAAAATTACTTATTAAAAAATATGTTCCTGACTCATCCCATTCCATGGATTCAATTTAATTAGGTTTCCTTGTATTATTGATTAGAGTCCACCACTGGTCTATTTTTCCATCAAAAAGATAAATAGATAAAGTTACTATTTTATATCATGAATAGAGAAGGATGGAAAATATCTTTTGAGTGGTACTTATCAATATTTCAGCAACAATTTTATCAGAATACCACTAAAATAAGGTGGACGTTTCCTCATGAAGGACTCAACAGAATTTTGTTCCCTTCTCTGCTCATTTTGATGTCGAGAATGATTTATAGATTATGTAAGTAAAGAAATAATATTTTTCATTCCATATCCCATAATATTTGGTTTTTTAGGGGGAAAGTTGATTCATTACCTAGTGAATTGATCATTAAAATGTTTTTTTTGGGTTCCATCCATTGTTTAAAAACCAAAAAATAATAGTGTGAGAGGCCAAAATCATACTAGGAAAACAACATAATCAAGGGGGAGTACATTCACTCACTAAAATTTTATATTTAATCCTAAATTATTCATGATTGTTATCATAATTCATGGAATATAACATAGATTTATGCTTACCATTAGAAACAACCATAGATATATATTAGAAATATCTATAGGGATCTCACTAATATTTTTGAAACCTTTTATCCAAAGGTTAATTAAACCGTCACTAGGATACTAACTCTAACAACCCATGCTTGACATACATGGACATTAAATTTCTTTTGCAGAATACTTAATACATTACACAAATATATTCCTATATACAAAATTATTTTATTTTCATTGGTAACCTCGAACATAATCTTCTAAATTGGTGAAATATATTTTCATCTCCCATAAAGATCTTACCCTTTTGTTTTCCTACCAAAACCTTTCTTTATATCATCAGGAAAAAGAAAAATAATAGGGCTTGGATAAAATGCTCATTATGGGTAATCATTGAAAACATAAAACAATCCATAAACATAATAATGTAAAAACATGAACATAATGGGTAAATATAAAAATCATCAGTCCTGAAAAAAAATTTGGCAGTGCGTAAGGCATAGATCATAAAGGAACATTAACCATGATAAAATATCATTTGACTAAAACTTGAAACTGTGGAAAAGAAATAAAAAAATAATATTATTTCCATAGTATCAATGGAATTTCTTCTAAAACCATCATTCTGGACAATGTCTATTACTAAACTGGGTTTACTTGTTATTCCAACCATGTATTATTAATCCAAATATACTTGTCATTCCTGCTCTGTATTACTAAACAGAGTTTAATTTCCATTCCATTCATATCTATCTCATGAGGTATAACTCATTAACAAATTAATTAGTGTTAGTTATAGGTCCTTCCAATCTCATAGTAAAATCATTCTTACATGTTCCACAAAAACAAAAAACATTCATCATAGCATAACCCAAGGAACAAAAAAAATGGTTTTCTTAAACATCATTCCATCATAATCCATATAAAAGAAATATATTTCTAAAAAATAATTCCATCATAATCACAATAAAATAAATTTAATAATAGTGATTGAAACATAATCCTATGTCATATTATATGGAAAATATCTTTGTTAAAACACTTGAACATAATTTTTGATGAAAATATCCTTTCTTCTTTAAAATGTTTTATTTTCTAATAATTCCACACAGTTTTAAATGAAATAATTTTTTTTAAAATTTAAATTTAATTCATGTTTAGTATTATTAATGTAAATAAGGTTTTATGAATATATAAAAATATTTTCATTCTATATAAGTTAAAAAACATTCTTCTCATGCTCTTGCTGGAAAGGTAAAAATGTACCTTGTATGAAAAATGAAAGAATGATTTATTCCATAAACTTTAATAAAAATTCACAAATGGGTAAAATTTAATTCAAAAAATAATATAATAACATAAATAATATTATATATTTATGAAACATGGACATGAATTACAAATATACCCTACTAAATACTTACGTATAAACAATCTCGGATAATAATTAGATTATCAAATTATCCCTTACCTTAGGTCTGATTTCTTCTGTATGTGACTAAAACTCTTGTTGTGTGTCTAAAAAAATTATTACATTATAAAATAACCATAATAATATCTATTATATCATATTTTATTCACTTCTGACTTTATATTACATGTTTATTAATCAATTCTATGTTAAAGCAATGTTTTGGGTAATAATTGTTTTATTTATCATACATGTTTTGAATTTTTATTCATGATATTATTAAAAAGATCATGATTTAATGACCTAGATAGTTTAAAAAACAATTTATATCACATATAAATTCAATATAGTAATAAATAAAATAGATAGATAAATGAAATGGAAGACACGTTTTAATTGAGATGGTAGGTTGTACGTACGTATTAACAATGTTTCCATTTCTTTATTATACTGAGGGGAGGCAAGTAAATGAAATATATATATACATACATAAATCTAGTATAATAATTATGTCAAATATTTCATTTTTATTTATTATAAATACTTTTAAATCATTCTTTAATGGTTAACTAGGTGAACGAATCTCATCATGTCATGGAGACGGTTGGCCATACGTACACCCAAGTGCTGATATCATTCATTTAGTGGTTAAATAGTATGTAATTGGATGGTATATTAGTTATATAGAATAATTAACTTGTTATATTCATTATTTATATCCATTATACTCATCATTATACCCATAAAAATTAAATATTGTTGAATAACAAATTACACAATGACATAGAGATGGTAAGCCATACGTACACACACATGGTGATCATGTTATTCAAAGGATGGATAAAAGGATGTATAAGGTTTTCCTATACTTATAATAACATATAAATATGTATAATATAATATTTGTATTACATTATTATGATAACCACATATCAATAGGAATTAGAAGAAGAAATGTATTTTAAAAGAGGTGATAAAACAATTACCTCTTTTTCGAGTATCTCCTTTTAATTTTCACAAAAGGTCTCCCTATGAAAAATTTATTCCAAATGTGTGGCCTCTAGGGTTATTTTAGGGATTTTGGGAGAGGAAATGGGCAGTGTATTTTTGAATAGAATGGCTTTAGATATGTTATTAAAAAAAATCTAGAAGTTTCCTTTTAGAGGAGATGTGAGGGGCACTTTAGGAAAGTATATAAATAGTAATTTATTATAAATTTATTTTATATTTATAATGTTCAATAATTAATTTAATTAATAGATAATGTGATTATCAGTATAAATACTTTCAACCAATAGGTTTAGACAATATTAGGTCACAAAATTAACCTTATCGTTTAGCTTTAACCCTTAGTTAAAAACAATAACTCTTACAATGTCTTATTCTGTTTTCCTAATATATTATTATTATAGTTAATATTAAAATACAAGAGAATATCAAGAGGATTATTAATTAAATAGTTAACATTAAATATTTCAATTGTTTTAGTAATAGATTTTTAATACTATTATATCATTTAATAAAATAATATTTTTTTAGAAACCATTTATGTTAATTTTATAACTATTTAGTAATTGATTTTTCAAAGTCATAACAACCTGATTCTTTCAAAACAAAGTATTTAAATAATACCTCCAATATCAATTTAATACAAAAAATTCTTTTATGGAATCTTAATATTAAAATAAAATTTATTTAAATATTTATAATTTAATTTATTTTAATATTTCATTAATAAGATAATCACTACATCATCATTGTGCTGTAAATAAATTTATTTATTTAATGTCTAAAAATTATTAATAAAATATCATGGTCTAGGAAATCATTATTTCTGTATAATTACTATTTATATTCTATTATATCATTTATATAACAAAAAATAAAATTGTTTTAGTAAAACTATACATGTTTATGTTATGTTTCCATTCACATAAAATTAATTATTATAACATGTCATTTCCACACACAAATTGCACTCAAATGCCAAAATTTCATAATAAGTATTATTTTTTTCTACAAGGAATCATACAATAGTATTAAGACACGTGTTAAGGGTTTTTTATATTATTATGACATTATTATTCTACCCTTATTTTCCTCATTTAACCTTTAGCAATGGTAAATTATAATAATTACTAAAGTTACTATTCATAATTCCAAAAATTAAACGGTACATATGATAAAAATTTGTACATTATAATTCAAAATATGGAATCAATTTTAATATTTTCAAAAAAAAATAATTGGAATAAATTAATTTAAAATTAGTTTTTATTATCAAAACTAGAAAGCGGGTTTTAAGAAGTAAACACTATCAAAAGATTAACTTGGGTTTAGGTCCAATTTAAATGTGAAATTACTTCCAATTGAAAAATTTGTATTAAATGAAAAAAATTCAATTACACATTCAAAGAAAATTAAATTTTAATCTAACTGATTATGTAAATTAGATGAAAATGCAGTTTTGAATTATAAGGCAGTATTTTTAACTATTCAATAAAATCTGAATTTTGTCAGAAAAAATCCGTAAATTCAACCAAAGTAAATTTTTATGTCACTATACCAAGGAAGATGTTTATTTTTCCAAATATAATATATAAAATTATTAAAAACAAAATTTAAAATTAGTGTCCCATCAAAAGGTCGTAAAACTACATTTTTTGAAAAATAATTCTTTTATTGGAAAAATTGAATTTGTTCTTATATCATGTTTAGAAAATAAATAATATAAAGGTTATTGTTATATAAAATTAAAAATTTGGTTAATAATATTCATAATGGATTGTTTATATCCCATTAAATAATAATATTTTAATAATATATCGTAATTTGATGAAACTCGATATTGTGTAAAACACAAGCTTTTTACGAAAGTCTCTCTTACATGTAACACAATACAAGTCAGTGTTTCATGTAGTACAAGCTTTTATTGGTGTTGCATATAACATAATAAAAAAATGGTTATTTTATACATTTAAAAATTCTATTATCATAGTTTCATATATAGTATTCCAACTCGGGGTTGCATCTAACATACAACAAGTCGGTTTAGTGTGAGTGGAATGTTTGACATAGTGCATTGCAATATATAAATTTTAATTTTAATTAATTCACAAAAAACGGTCCATAAATAGATGGGGTAATAAAAAATTCCCACTTATTACCCCTTCTCACACCCCAACGACATATATCATGGTGCTCCCACATCTTTCATGAAACATCAAATCAAATCACATCACATCTCTTACCGTACACAAACAATAGAGCAAACAAATCTCATCATAGGCATAACCAGAATAGTATGGTATTGTGAACAAGAAGGACCTTAACCTCACACCCTCCTTCTAGGATTGTTTAATCCCATTGTCTCACCTGAAAACACCTCATTCATCACATTACAACTAACCGAGAGACATTTGGTACACCTCCGCACACAATATTTCGAAATATCACTTTTGAGTTCTTGATATCATATCCAATGCATTTCATCATTTCATGGAAGAGTATTTGAGGAAGATCGGGTGGTGTTCTATCAATCCTCATCATCACAATATTGGAAAATATCACCAATCCTTTTGGATGTTACAGTAAGTGCTTGAATTAGGTGGGGAGTGTAATAAAAATCCAAAATAAATACTATGTAAATATATATAATATCATGTTACACAAAAACAACCTATTTGTTCAAAATAAGAACACCATCTCAATTGATAAAATACTTACAGAACTGATAACCTCTTCCAATTTTACAGCTATCACTAAATAGATGAGACCACATAAGAAGTCAGAATCCATATTTCAGGTTTCATATTCATTCCCATCTTAATCGATTTTAAAATTATCCATTACAAACTCATTTAATTTAAATATAAAATTCATTCAATTATTTTCAAAACATTATTTATTGTATTAATATTAATCATTTTAACTATATGGCACACTTTAATTGAAATTTTCATTATTCATTTCATAGATTACTTCCAACAAATCCATTATACTTTAATTTCAATGTTATCATTTGACTATTTCCATTACTAATTATTAAACAGTCACAAAACAACACATCCCACCATCTTTATACCAGAAATCCAACATAGCCACTTCCATGGACACTATAACCTTATATTCACAGCCAACACATCAACACCACTTTCCATCATAATTTTCCTACAACATGAGCACATAAATGGGAAAACATTAACACATCACACATACTTTTCACATGTCTTTTTTATATCAATCATAGGGATTTTAATTACATACACATTACATTAACGAGAATTCTCAAAAAAAATCCTAATTTTATAGGGGATGTGTAATGTCCCCGACCTGGAAGCCACTAAACTGGTGCCACGATTCAGGTCACCACATGCCCTCATATGCCATATTTTTCTCACAAGAAGCAAGTGTCTAATAGGATATGTGAGGAGAATATACCATCTTTAAAAAAGTAATCCACAATAGGAAAAATTAAATAGTGGAAACAATTAGAAATAATCAACAACAAGAATAAATAACCAAATCCCGAACAAGGTACTATCCATAACCAATAGTAAATATGTCATTCCCTGCTATAGTGACATGTAAAAAAACAAATAAATTCATTGAATCCCTAAATTGGTTATGGGTCCAATTCATAGACCACATTCATGCACATACCAAACCCAACTCACATCCCAAGAAAGGGTCCCTTTCCATTTTCTTGAACTGCAACCACGAAATCTGCTTAGGTACAAAACAACAGACCGAGCAGGTTTTGACTATACATCAATTTTCCCACAGCAACTGAGTCTACAAAATATCCAATAAAAATAGATAGTGCATGCAAGTGATAAATAATTTTAATTAATGTTAAGCAGTTCAATAATCTTTTATAGACTACATTCCTTTATATTATAATACCATTGAATCCAGTTTCACTGTACAGGCACCCCATGGTTTAATATAACTTTTCCATCTGTCCAATGGATTAGGAATGTCTAATATTCTCAAGAATATTGGAATAAAAACATGTCTTATATCACCAGGAATCCCATTATAACAACCTCATAACCCTCACCTCGAATCCTATGTCTCAGTGGAATGAAACTATTAGGGGAATAGAATTTTGTCCCCTTACCTAATCTGTGCATTTAGAGGTGGAGCTTGAACCTTGGTCCAACTCGACCTGTGAACATAGAACTGCATATCTATTCACCACTCTACCGAGCCATGTTCACATGCTTATATGTCATTCCCCATAATTAACCACATCAAAACAGGTATAGTCAATATCATTTTTATCTTAAAAAAATATCAATCAATGGGAAATTAACATTCTTCCACAATCCATTAACACATTCATGATTTATATCACTTAACCATTTAGCACCATTTCCCATTACTATATCACTGAGCATATTCATGTGTAAACGTAATTCCTAATCATATTTTAATTGATCCCATTTAATTTATTTAAATGTAAAAAATCATTCCCTTAGCCTTTAACCATACTAGAAAAAACTATCTGTCATCCACTATAATTCACTACATAAACCAATTAACCCACTCCTTAAGTCTCTAGATCATTATGTGTCAATTTCACACATTTTGATTATGTTGGCCTAATTGGGAGGGTTGGCACACCCCTTGGGTGGCCCTAATTTGGTCATGTCATCCTCCTTGCATCCCTTGGGGTTAAATATGATTTCAATTAATCATTTAGACACTCAGTGCACCAGATCTTACTAATTCCATCAAGAAAACAGCATGAAGGGAACAAGAGGAAAACCCCACATGCACAAATCTACGTATAAACTCTGGGATATAACTTGTAGACCACTTACCTTGAATCCCCGGGCGAAAACACTCCAAATCGAGGCCTTAGATCCCAAATCAAGAACCCATTAAAGCCTCTACCAAAATCTCATCCGAAAAGAAATGATTAGATCTTTGGATGGAGATAAGTAAGATATGAAAACCCTAAAACAAAAATAGAATAATGAGTGGGATTAGCCTTAAAAATATCTTAAATTTTCAATTTAAGATACTCCTAGGAGTATAGGATTGATGGATAGTCACCTCTAGGAAGATCATGTAATCTTTTCTCATCACTAGGGTTGATGGGGGAAAAAGGGGGGGAATTCTGAAATGGAACATAAAATTCTATATTGGAATTTTAGTCATTTTCTAAAAAATACATGTCCACACGGTTCTCCAAAAAATTTTAAAACCCTATAGATTGAAATTTCAAAAAATATTCCCCTCACACATTTACCTAGGATATCCGCACGGTTTCTCTAACCCTGTGCAAACCGTGCAACATGCCAAAAAAACTCACTTTTCTTCCACATTTGTGTCATGAACCCCCATAACATCCCCGGGTCTTCAAATGAACTTGGGAAAACACATATTCAGCCAAAATAAGAAACATAAACTGAAACATTAACAAAAACATACCTTATGGGAGATCTGAGATCTTACAACCTCTAAACCTTATGACAACTCGTCCTCGAGCTGCTCCTTTCGAGCATCATTGGGATCCCAAAGAAGATAGATCAGGCCACTGTTCATGCATATCTCATGCCCACTCCCATGAATCCTCTTGAACATTTCAATGATACAATAGAATATGAAGAAAAGGCATAAAAATTTTCCACACGACATTCATACTATGATCTAAAATATGATTTGGGTGCTCCATAAAAGACACATCATCCTCAAGCTCGACACCCTCGGTGTTTAACACATGATATGGATCGGGGTTATAATCTATTTGTTATGAAACATGAAAAACATCATGAATCCCACTATAACTATTTCAAAGATCTAATTGGTATGATATGGTTCTGATCCTCTCAATAATCTCAAATGGTCTATCATATCTATGTTCCAACATGCCCTGCTTCCGAATTCAATGGTTACCCAACTTGGGAAACACCTGAAGAAACACACTTCACCATCCATGAACTAAAGAGGTCTACGATGCCAATCTACATGTGAATTCTCTCTACTCTAATCTTTTTTATTCACTTTTCAATGAATTGAACCTTCTCTGAAATCTCCTATACAAGTCTCAGTCCTAATAGCTAAGACTCCCCAGACTCTATCCAACATAGCAAAGATCAACACAGCCACCCATAGAGTTCTTCAAATGGATCCATCTAAATTGAATCCAAAAACTATTGTTGTAACAAAACTCAATAAGTGATAGTTGTTTCTCCCACAAACTTCCAAAATCCAAAACACATGCTCTCAACATGTCTTCTAATACCAGAATTGTACGTTCTGAATTCCCATCAATCTGCTGGTGGTAATCCATACTCCAAAACACCAGGGTATCAAAAACCATATGCAGTCCCTTCCAGAAGCACGAGGTGAATGATGGGTCAGGATCTGAAATAATGGTTCTCAGGACACCATGAAACCATACTATTTCATGAAAATACAATTCTCTCAATTGGTTGACTATATAGGTCTCCTAGATTGGCAAGAAAAGATCCACTTTGATCAGTCTTTCTACCACCACCCAAATTGCATCATTCTTCCGAGATGTCCTTGGAAGACCCACTATGAATTCCATTGTTATGCCCTTCCACTTACACTCTGTAAATGTCAAGGACTATAACAACAATCATGGACCATGATGTGCATCCCTCACCTTCTGATATGAATGGAATTGTGCCACAAAACTCACAATATCATTCTTCATTACCAGCCACCAAATTTTCCTATGAAGATTAAAGTACATATTAGTCATTCCAGGATGCACTTCCCACATTGAAGTGTGAAAACTCTGCATCAACATCTCCCATACACCATCTGACACCACAGCATGTCCATATATTAAATAAACCCCATTATCACGGAATGTATAAGAATAATGTTACTCCCTACATGCAATACATTATTTGATAGCCAAAAAAATTGGATCCATCAAATTAATCTCTTTAACTAGACTCAAAAATGTGGATTCAAATTCTATATATATAAGGGTCATCTTCTTGTGCTTATCATATAACTCCAAATGCATCTCAACAAACAAGGCTATCAACATCCACTCTAAACTGGATTCCTAAACCACTTGATTTTTAGTCTTTTGACACAGAGCATCATCGACACTATTAACCCTCCCTGGTGTAAAGACCAACTAAAAATCATAAGACTATAGGTATTTGACCCACTGTAACTGTCGAATATTCAAATTTAGTTGAGAAAATAAATACCTGATACTTTTATGGTTGGTGAACACCATGAATGGTTCTTCCAACAAGTAATTCCTCCAACATATTAAGGCATGAACCCCAATAGCTATCTTCAGGTCATGTGTAGGATAATTCCTTTCATGTGGCCAAAATTTTCTCCACACATAAGCTATAACCTGATCATCCTGCATCAACATTGAACCAAGTCCATCCCTGGATGAATCACAGAACAAGTTGTACCTCTTACCTGGTTTAGTTAAGACAAAAATTGGTGTGGCAGTCAACCGCTTCTTCATCCCTGGAAAGCATTCTCTAAAGTATTTAAACAATCAAACATAACCCCATTATTGGTTTGGCATGTGATCAACACTTCCAAATGGGAGAAATCTCTAATAAACCTTCAGTAATATCTAACATAACACATGAAAACTACGAACATCAAATGCGTTATTGGGTTTCTCCCAAGACACCACAACCTCAACCTTTTCCGGATCCATTGAAACACTTGAATTAGAAATGATGTGTCCCATAAGGTGAACCCCATCCATCCAAAAATGACATTTTTATGGCAAGGTGTAAAGACTATTCTCTACATGTGTACCCAATATTATGGCAAGGTGTTTGGCATGATCTCGATGAGTTCTGAAGTACATCAAGAAGTCATAAACGAAGAAAACTACAAACTGGTCCAGATACAGGTGGAATATCTAGTTCATCATGGACATGACCATATAAGGTGGATTGGACTAATGAAATAGCATCACAAAAAATTCATAAAAATTCTACCTTCTTCTGAAATATATTCTGTGTATGTCAGAAGATCTCACCCTTAGTTGATGTTATCCTGATCTGAAATAGATCATGTAAAAAACCAAGGCACGTATTAGTTGATCAAATAAGTCATCGATTCTAGGAAAAGGATATTGGTTCTTAACTGTCATCTGGTTCAGTTTCCTTTATTTGACACATAGCCTAAGTGATTCATCAACCTTCATATCAAACAACATACGAGATCCCAAAGGTGATTTACTAGGACAAATAATCCCCTTAGTTTCCAACTCCTTGAGTTGAAATTTGAGTTCTTGGTGCTCTATCATATCCATTATGTATAAAGGAAAAGATAATTCCTCTTCCCTCTAAAACATTTCGATTGTAAACTCGACATCTCTCATGGGTGGTAAAACTGATATGTCCTTATAAAACAAATCTTGAAACTTGTCCACAACAAGAGGGAATATGGTCTTCTCTATGTCCCCATCATCAAAATTAAGTCATTACACTTGGGTTGTGTGTTCTCTCAAGTGCTGGAGTAACATCCCTACATGGCCCAATTGATTATCCCACTCACCATGAAGGACATCAGTTCTTCCTTCGAGAGATGTAAATGGTACCCAATGTCAGTAACAGATGATATGGGCTTGATATGACACCAAACAATTCAAACCCATTATTAATTCAAAACATGAAATTTATAAGAAAAATATATCCCATAGAAAAAAATATCTACCAACCTATAGAGAACAAAACTTACACTACCTAATTTCCTCATCCCATACACCTCGCGGAGTATCAAGCGACATTACCTTACAATATGTATCCATAGTTTAGCCCAAAAAACTAGGAACTGAGAAAAAATAAAGGAATTCATAGTACCTTTATCAAATAAACCACTAGTAAGTATGTAATCTACACTAATCATTCCTCGAACAGTAGATGGTCACACGTCAACACTATCAGATGTTGCCTAAACTATATGGAGATGACCTGCCCCATTTCCATGGGTACCTGAATGAGTACACTACATTGCAATACCATGTTGGTAAGGATGATATCCTCCTATATTTTTACATCCACTGCCTCTACCAGTAAGATTTATTGAGCTCTAACTGCCTACAGAATACTGAGTAACTGACCTTTAGTCTTTACTCATGATGTACTTATGACCTCCATCATTCAGTAACAATTTTGGGTTCCAAGTAAACTTTTGTATGTGACCTATCCTACCTCATTCTAGGAAATTGACCGCGGGGCTAGGAAACTAGTCACTCTTGTGCCCCTACCAACTAAAATGATAATATAATACCAAGTTGTCACCTAGAGAAGATAACACCTTATTCTAACTACCCTATTTACTTTCACCATGATGAAACATTCCATTACATATCATTATAATATCAGAATCCGCAAAACAATTATTACTCATATGGTGCCACAAGTTCACTACCTAAATCTTCCTTCAGGTTCTCCTCTGCGAAAATTGAATAATCCACCACTTCAAAAAATATTTTTAGATGAAATTTATTCACTTGAGACCTGATCTTATGTCTCTACCCATCGTAGAATTCTATTTTCCACAACTGCCTCGTCTCCTATCAACGTCTGAATGAAGCATCTAAAATTGGGGAAACGAATATCACCATATATTACCTACATTGTCCCTTTAGTCAACCTCATAAAATCTACATCATTTTTTGACATCAATTTTTCCAGGTAAAAGTGATCAAGAAAATTCTCCTGAAAATCCTTCCACATAATCCCTTTATCCTACTCTATTTTGACCATGTTGTCCCACCAACATTTTTCCAAACCCATCAATATGTAGGCCACCAAATTCACTCTCTTCACAATATGTGTCTCTATATTGTCAAGAATGGATTGTATGTATTCTATCCAAAACTCAAATGCCTCTATCCCACCTCTCCTGTAATGGTCAGAGGGTTTTGCATCTGAAACATCCATGGACAGCTCAATCATACTCTATACAGCCTGCCCTGGGTCTCGTTCCGTCATTTTCATAAAACAAGAAAAGTTCTCACAAAAATACTCTTACCTATCTTCATGGATCACCACATTCTATTTATCAACTACTGGTGGAGTGTTCTCAGAAGCGTACTCATAACACCCCACTGGAACATGTCTTTGAGGTGGCATTTATCTATAATTCTAAAATGAGCTTTAGAAGAAAATCATCACACTTTTCCAAAAAGGAATAAGATATAGGTTGGCTCATCAATTTATATAACCAATCCAGTTCACACACTCTACCCAAACTAGCCCACTCACAACCGACACACCACCCTTGTCCATATCTCATAAGGCCATGGTAAACACATGTATCTAATCCACACATTTACAAACATTATCTTTTACAACAATTCAAAACAATTTTCCAGATCCAAATTTATTCTGAAAACATGTTAACACAATATTACTCATTTATCAAGTACCATTTTTTAATTAATATATTACATTATCACATCCCTTTTCACCCATTGATACCATCTTATTAAGCACAATTTCATTTCTTTCAAGAAAAAAATTTTATCTTATCATTTTATATCCTGCACACCCATCCCCTGTGTGTGCCTACCATGATGCATGTCACATACCTATATAGGTAGCTAGAATGAGGCAAGAATGCACAACCCCCTACCCTTTTGGAAACACAATAAATATCAAAAAACCATAAAATCACACAATAGATGCATCACCCAATGGTGAAATTTCATTAAATATAACAACATAAAACAAGAACAATAACCCCCTACCAGGGTGACTTGGAGTTTCCCTCATATATGGGTTAGATACTCCCATGAATGAGCTCATTACCAAGTCATGACACGTTTCTAACCTATTTTATACCATCCACCATGTAGTAATAATGAGAAAAGGATTCATTTTATATGACTTTAAAACATCCCTTACATTGAATCCACTAAACCTGTGCCCCGAGTCGGGTTTCTATATGACCTCAAGCACGCCACCCCAAAAGCCTTATGATTCTGACTAGTATCGAGGGTATAATATGATATGTAGGGATAATATTCCCTTTTCACCAAAATAATCCACAATAGAAATCAAGGTAAGTAGAAAACACAATAGGAAACAATAAATAACATGCATAAATAACCCACTCCCATGATGGTAAGAAACCATAACCTATAGTAAAAATGTCATTCCATGCTATAGTACCAAGTATAAAAAACCCAAAATAATTAAAAAGTAGTGGAATCCCCAAAATGGTCATGGTTCCATGTCTCAGACTTCATCTGTGCACATACTGAACCCGACTCAATTCCCAATCCTAGGGCCCTTGACTTTTTCTTCTCCAAAAAACATGAAACCTACCTGAGTACCCAATGGAGGATTGAATAGGTTGTGAGTATAACATAGTATTCCACCACCATCATTGTCTACAAAATATCTAGTAAATGTACAGAGTGAATTCAATTGAAAAATAATGTAAATTAAATGTAAATAGTTCAATAGGACATTATAGACTATATTCCATTAAATTATACTACAATTGAATCTTGGTTCACTATTTAGGCACCCCATGGTTTAATCTACCTTTTTCATGTGTCCAATGGATTATGAAAGTTAAATATTCTCATGAATATAGGAATGAAAAAAATTCCTATCTGACTAGGAACCACATTATAACAACCTCATAATCCACACATTGAAGCCTCATTCCTGGTGGAATGAAATTTTTAGGGGAATAAACTATGTCCCCTTCCCTACCCCATTCATTTTGGGGTGGATATAGAACCTTAGTCTAACTTGACCCATGGGAATAGAACATCATGTCTATACCCCACTCAACCATGACATGTACACATGCATATTTCTCATTCCCCACAATTAACCACAAAGAAATAAGCATATCCAATAGCATTTCAAACATCAAAAAAATATAAATAAATGGGAAATTAACATTATGCATCAATCCATTAACAAATTCACAATTTATATCAGTTAACCCTTTTTGTCCATTTTACATTTCCCATTCATATATCACTAGGAATATTCGTGTGTATACATAATTCCTTATAATATTCCCATTGATCCCATTTAACCTGTTTGAATGTCCAAAATATAATTCCTTAGACATTATCCACACTAGACACAACATAACACCATCCATTATAACTCATTACATAAACCAATCATCCAACTTTCTATGTCTCAACATCATTCTGAGACAATATCACACTATACAATTCCATTATCCCAATCAAGAAGGCTGACACGCCCCTTGGGTGGCCCAAATTTGGTCAGGTTATCCTCCTTGAATCCCATGGGAATAAAGAGGGGATTAATCAATCATTTAGACACCTAATACACCACATCCTACTATGAGAATCAAGAAAACATCAAGAATAGAACATGAATGAAACCCCACATGCACAATTTATGAATGAACAATGGGATATAAATTTTAGACCACCTAACTTTAATACATCGGGGAACTCAAAACTATTCTGGGACTTAGATCCTAATTCAACCACCCTATGAATCCTTAACCTAAATCTCACCAGAAAATAAATGTTTTAGAGCTTTATATGGGGAGAATGAACTGATGAAAACCCAAATCCCAATAGTGAAGAAAGATTTGGATTAAGATTATTTGGATCTTGTATCTATAATTGACGGCACATCAAAAATTGTATGATTGAAGGAGAATCACCTTTTGGAAAACCATGAATGCTTGGATTTTCACTAGGTTAGAAAGAGGAATAAGGGGAAGAAATCCTGAATTGGAACTTAAAATCCAATTATTGAATTTTTGTAAATTTATGAAAAATACTCACCCAAATTGTTTACCCTCATGATTTTTCAAACTGTGGGAAAACCCTATGGATGAAACTCTCTGAAAATAGCCCCCTCGCATGGTTATGTGGGATGTCTTCACGGTTTTCCCTAACTGTGTGCAAACTGTTCAGCATGCCCAGAAACCAGCTGTTTCATCCACTTTCTTTTCCCAAACCTCGTAACACCCCCCAGACCTTCACATGAACTTGGGAAAACACTTACTTAACCAAAATAACGAATGTTAACTGAAATGAAAACAAAAAAATACCTTAAGGGATATGAGAGATCTTATAGGAGACCATTTCACTAACTAGATATAATTGATTATTCAAATACCTTTAGGTTGAAATTAAACAACAACAAAAATAGGATTTCCACACCAAATTTTCAATAGCACAAAAAATACCCAAATTAGAATAATTTTCAAAATTTCATCAATGATGTACCACCACAATATCAATAATAATATCAAAGCAATAAAACATACAATATCATTCCCTTTCCAACTAAATTTAATTAAACTGATAAAATTTAACTTTATTAAGACTAATGAATCCATCTTACCAAACAGTTAAAAAATAATGAACCCCTCCAACATAATAAAATAGATGAGAAATTAATGACTCTCCTATAAATAATATAGACAATTCAGGTGATTAGATACACCAAAAATAGCAGTTGATGAAATAGAAATAAAACCCTTTAATTCACAAGCAATGGTCAGCTACAAAGGGAGAACACAATATTAGGTTACAAAAAACTTTATTTAAAAATAATCAACCTATGTTTCTTAATGATAATATAAAAAATTGAATAATCAATTGATGAAATATAAATACAACTCTGTAATTTACAAGCAATGGTCAAGGGATTGTAAAAGAAAGAGATTGTGAATTGATTGAATGAGTTACAAAAATTGAGACCTGAATAAAAAGTTTGGAATAATACCTACAAAAATATCATCCTATGATCACAACACTCGATCCAAAAGGGACTAATCTACCATGATGAGAGTGAGAGACATGGGTAATCGATGAGGAATGGTGGCGAGGGGACGCTCTGAATTGTCTAATAGTTGTCCCTAGTTTTTTCTTGGTCTTTTTTGGTCCTATAGAGTCCTTGAAGGGTGTATGGTAGCCTCATTTTATAGGAAAAATTATCCAATACCCACGGCCCACGTTGCCTATTCTTCTCTTTGCATCGACATCATCACGATGTCTACCTAGGCTATAAGGCATGTAATTTTGATCCATGTTTTTCTCTCCCACATTGAATCCATGGAAACATTTTACGTTGGTTTGACTACCATCACATCGTGTACAAGTGCAACACAAAATGTACTTAATGTTCATATCAAGTTCCATTATCAGGACTTTTTCTAAGCGGTCAGTTTCACATAGAATTTCCATGACATTTACTTGTGGCACATGATGTGTAGTCAATATTTCTTCATTTTTCCGCTTTACTTCTCTCTCAATATTCCATTGTCACACCACTTCTCTTTGAACAAGGTGTGAATGGTCGCTCGCCTTATATTTCTTCCACTTTACATTCCTTTTTCAATAATCAGTCATTTCCTACCACAAAACATAAAATGAATCAAGATATTCCAAAATTGGAAAGATTAATTATTTAAATAAAAAATTCAATAAAATAAAATACTCAAAAATATGTGCATGAAATAGGCATATCAAAAGACCATAAATACCACCCCAATGAGGTAATGTTTCCATATCTGTAGCGCAATCCTCACCCCTGCTATCTCTAGAGCATGGGATCCAAAGTTATTCTCATGTAGACATAAATTCATATACCTGTAATATATCACTACATTCTACAACATCAACAAGAATCCAAAAAACATATTTGATTAATCACATAACATCTCAAAATACACACCCTCCTCTGGTAACTGAATCAATGAAGCACTGGTCATCATCCCATTTCTATAGTCTATTGCTCTATGAAACAAATAAATGCAGAAAAAACTTATTCATTCCTTGTAAAAATTCTCTATAGGGCCACAATCAATGATAATTTTATATGAACCTCTAATAATAGCTTGTGATGCTATGAAATTTAAAAACTAATTCATCATTATTAAGGATTCCCATGAAACATCCACTTTGACCATTGATATTTCTTGTGAAAAAACCCTACAAGGATACCAAAGGCCTATGGAAATACACCTCTAGTGTCCAAAAGTTACTCTTATAAAACAACCTTTAGAGTTTCTATCACCAAATAACATTCGTGACAACAATATGATGATCAGAATGATCCTCCTTTGAAATTTCGTAGGTCAATATATTTTTTATGAAAAAGGATAAAAATTGGTTAATGAATTCATTAAACAGAGAGTTTAGGATCCCGAAGAAAATATATGTGTGTTCATGACACCATATGGATTGAACACAAACATAAAGTGTTCACACTTGTATTGGAAGATGGAATTTAGGGTATCAACCTCTTTCTCCCCCAATTGGTGATATCCAAAATAGAACTTGTTCTTAGAAAACCAATTATACCCTCACAGTTGGTTAACATTGACTATATTATATGTGGGTAATTATTCTTTATCGTCACATTATTTATATACTGGTAGTCTTCAGAAAAATAATACTATTATCCACTATCTTAGAGAATAACATTGGATAAACCCTTGATGTCAAACTGAGTCAGATAGGGAACATATACATCATATCATCTATCAGAATCCTCATATCATGTATCTCATAGGGTTCAATATGATAAGCATCCATCAAATTCAAAGATGTGATGGGATATAGATCAATCCCAAACACAACATCACTTTAAGGGTTTAGCATTATAACCTCATCAAAAAATTCCTAAAATTAGATGAAAACCCTAGGAGACACCTTCAACATTGAACCCACAAATTCCACAAAAAAACCAGTCATCAATGAATGAAAAAGTTCCGCATATCTACTACATACCTTATAATTCCACTATCCAATGAAAAATTCACACTAGACATCCATATTTGATAACATTACATTTCTATGGATGAATTTGATAGTATTAGATATTGAATAGAGAGAGTTGATATTGAGGATGAAATTTAACAATTTCATCTTGAGTTTAAACATGTCTTAATGGGACATTTGTGTTCCCATCATATATAAACACCCCTAACAGACATAATGAAATAAATTCTAGCTTCTAACTTGATTATTTCACATTATGGGAATATGAAGACTTTATATATGTTGTTCAAATTTATGTATATATGTCGTTGGAACAAACAATTATAATTATCCTGAATCAACAATGTCTTAAACAAGATTAGATTAAAAGCTATGTTTACATTGAATTATCTTTGTCCCCTATAGTGATACCTCCTCTAATGTATGTAACTGACCACAACCTGATCACGTAACTCTCTAAAACTAGACACTCCCATGAAAAAACTCAAGTCATGGTCCTTTAACCCATAGTACATCCTGAGGATGTCCTCTACCAACTCTGTCCCCACTCAGTGGATTATAGGCCTTCTTCCCTTGATATTCAAATGGCCTCGCTAGAAACTAGTTTTGAGGATAATGATGAACCTATCTACCTCTACTAAACTGAGAATAAAAAGCCACTAAAAAATTATAATAACAATTTCCATGAACCCCACGATCCCTAATCCCCCATTAAAAGAATAGAAACCACTATCCCCTGAAGTCCATATGGGATTTTTAGGTAAAATCCCTACTAATAGAAAACATGAAGGAATTGTTGCATTGGGCCTTATATAGAAATTTCTATTCATCGTGGGACCCTACTGCTTCCTGTATCATGGTAAACATCGTCATGAGTACATGTTAGCAATTAACCCCACCTTTTTATGAACCTCTATATAAGTTGGTAATATAAATTAATTAACTGCATATTGGATAGAACTATATAGTGCCTCCTCAAAATACCTCACATGAGACTCATCATTTAGAAGGTGGTCGAGGGAAAATTGAAACTGGTCCATGAAAATGATCCTCATATCTCACACAGAAATATTCCCTAGCTGAAGATAACAATTCTCTTTCTTATTCACATCTTTCACAATCGATGACATGAACTGTTCCTAAAACTTCTTTTGGGAGATTAATCATGAATCATATAACTTCTTGCACTGAAAAAGATTTATATTCCACTATTGATGTGAAACTCCCCGAATTTGACTGACTACTAGTGTGAAACAGTTCTCCACCATGGACCAGATCAAACTGATATAGATATCATGCTCCTCTAACCATCTCTCTGCCTTTAGAACAATAACACTTCCCTCAAGCATCCCCAAAGGTTTACACTAAATAGCACATGATTCCATCTTCCATTGATCATCCCCCAAAACATGGTCAAACATCCATTGATAAATCATATCATCTTACCTAACCTCCATGGCCTGAGCTATGTAGGAATGAAAACCATGATTCATATCTTAATGGTAAGAAAAGGATTCTTAATCTTTGTAGTAATATATTTTATTAATATTTATTTAATTAATTTAAAAATATTTTATCATTCCCTAAACCAAAAACACCATGTTAATATTTGAAATGAATTCATCATTATGTATTTTCATCTCCTTGGACTCTTCCAAAAAAATATGACCACCTCACTTGGTCAATAAATAATATTAGAGTCCATGCACAAGATCACGGGGGGCCCAAACATCATATGTCTTAGTCATTCTCCTTATCCTACGTCACACATCACAGTTAACAAGAAATATTTTCCATACCAATTCATGAAATCATAATTATTCATCACTCCAAACTCCATTCAATCTCTCAAACATAAACTATGACACAAAATTTTCATTAATCCCTCCCACAATGACATCACAATGAGTGGAGACATATAATGACTCCTAAGTCCAATATCTTGTAGGCCCCAGGATGGTGGATCACACTGAGGGTTTAGAATTATGAAAAATAAGAGGAATTTCCCTCAAATATAATACAGGTTGAAGATATATGATAAATAAAACACAAGAAAATCCAAGACAAAATATAATAATCATGGGAGAAACCATTCCATGATGATTGTATAAATAGTATTGGTACATAAAAAATTATACAAAGTGAATTCTCAAATTTTAAAGACAATGTAGTAGTACAACAACTGTATAAATAACTTTGCTAGTAATTTCTAACACAATCTACATAATCATCCAAGAAACTATAAAATTAGTTAATATATATTGGATGAACATACATGTAAACTCAGTAGGGAGACCAGTGTGTGTTTTTTACATGTTAAATAAGCATACTAATGGACCAATGAGAAAATTTTATAACCAATAAAAATTTAACAGGTCAATAAACTTATCATCATCCCCACTATGGAATTTTCACAAAATAAAATAACCTTATATAATAGAATAATATGAAACATGTCAAAAATAGGTTCCTAGCACCACTTTCCCATTTATTATCCATTCTCACACCCCAATTACGTACATCATGTAACTCGCATATCTTCTTTATATATAAGATCCTATACCACCCACATACACCTCGACCTTCATATCTAATCACATCCATAACTATAATAGTAGTGTATCACTAATATGAAGGACATCAACCTCGTTACCTCCCCCTACAAAGCACAAACCCGACCAAAATTTATGACATCATCCTTCTTAGAAATGTATATTCCCTCATATTTAAAATTTAAAAGAGTAACCAAGGAAATATAATTACATTATATCTCAATATTTCATTCTTTTCATCTGGTTTTCATAGCCCATGCATGTCATTTGTCACCTGGAATAGGGATAAGTACGGAGTGTGTAAAAATACATCCTACCTCACCATTGGGATGTTGGAATAAACACCAACAAAATATATTGGTGATCATCAAAAGGTTCTTAAAATTTTTGGGGTGTTTATAAAAAATCACAAGGAAATAAAATTTGTATACATAAACTCATAAAAAATCTTCAACCTACACTTTCACAACATGAACATATTCCAAATTCATAACATCACAACATCACCTCAAAACCTCTGCAATTGTTTATGAAAACACTAATTTAATAACACCACAAAACAAGACACATTTCACATTTCATATTGGTTATCATGTTAATAAATATCCTAGATTATCCATTAACAACCCATTTAATTTAAATATCCATTTCATTCCATTGTTTCTATCTCATTAATTCTGATATAAACATTTACCATTTAAAATACATGGCCTACTTTATTTCTTGTGTTCATTGTTGAATATAAACAATATTTGAAAACCATACAATGACATATTAACTTCAACATTATCATTTGATTTATTCCGTTAATACATCATAAATTTTCATAACTCAACACATCAGAACAACAAACATCTTGTCATCATCAAACCATTAATCCCACACTCCCACATGAATATCCAAAAACTTTTTGAAACCAATAAATAACCACCAACATCCATCACAAATACCCCATAGCATAAACACAGAACATAACAAACATTCACACATCAAAAAACATTCAGAACATATATTTTTTCATATTGTTCAAGTTGATTTTACTCATTTCCACTTCACTTTTAAGGGATCACACGTAGAATATTTCCCAAGGGAATCCATTTCATTATCAATATATATGTTACTATCTATTTCACCTTATGGTGATATAACAAATAAAAAAAATTGGGGTTCCACACCATAACGACCACAGTGAAAAAAATCTCTTAAATTCCATAATCATTAATAAGGAATCAATCTCATTCAATCCTAATATCAATATTAAAATCAAAACTATATAAAAATAATATATAATTACCCTTAACATTTAATTCAATTAAAAATGTAAACTTTTATTTGTTGAGCCTAGTGAGCCATATTTCTACAAGAAATGAAAAACATGAACTGCTCCCAACTGATAGAATTGATAATAAATAAAATAACCTTCCAATTGGGAGATAAAGGATTCACATGACTCAATACAATAAAAACATGCATTCAATTCCCTTGATGAGACTAATTACATGAAGAAATTTAACCATGATTGGATATTGCATTCCATGACTACAAGGGAAAGGCTTTTAAAACTCTAGTATATAGAAAAAGAATGTAGGAAGATATAATTGAAATATAATTGTTCAAAGAATCAATAGATTTTAAGACATTGGGATTTTAGATGACATGTAATATTTTAATTGACCAATAATTTTATTCTCATTAAATTCCTCAGGGATGACCCATTTAAAAGATCCATACTTTTATGAAAAGGCTGATATGAATATCCACTTTTGAAAAATCTCTTAATTCCATTAATTATTCATTTAAAACAAATATATATGAAAAAAATGAAAAAAGGGGAAAACTATAAATTATAGAAAAATAGGACCATGATACTACCATGTCATACTATCAAGAGCTATCTACAAGAGCTACCGTTAGGAGATACTATCAAGACCTACTATCATGGGATACAGTTTTGAGATACCACTTGATTCTACCAATCATACCACCACCAGATGCTACCAGAATACTTTTCTTTTATATATAGTCTACTAACTCCATGATCTATTATAAGTAGTCAACAATAAGATCTAACTACAAGATATACCACTAGAAGATACCACCACAAGCTACCTCCAAACTAATCATGTTTCCTCCAAGAGATACCATTTGAACTACTACTGTTAACTACTTTCAAACTATGTATTCTACTATCAGTGTCAAAAATCATGCATTATTTTCAGTAGTTACCATTTAGAGATACCATTAAGACATACCCTCAAGTGCTACCGTTAGAGTCTACCGACAGATGCTTCTAACATACTAATCCTTATACCATTACAAGCAACTACTAGAATATGTCATCAATAATTATGATATATCATAGAGAGTTACATCAAAATATATAATTAGGAGTTATCATTATCCTATAAAACACAACGTTTCCACCAAAAAAATTTAATCCTTAAGATCTCATCTCGGAACCTCTACCACTATATTTTCATATAATTTCTACGCTAGATGGTCCATACTAGTAAAAATTGACATGAACATTTTGGTGGAAATTTGTCAATGTGACGGTTCATTATATGAGATATGTATTTTTATAAACATTTGGTATCTCATAAGGGTGTGGAATTAGAACCGTATACGTTTGAGATATTTGTTTCTTGGGATGTTCCCATGATTTTTGAAGTGGTTCACAGTTTTCAAGGCCTTGTCAACTATTATTGGAGGTTTTATTCTGATTTCCCTAGGCTTTCAGCCCCACTAATAACTTTGAATAGGATGGTTCATACCTTCTTTTGGCCTGATCTATTCCAAGAAAAAATTTATTACACAGAAAGAAGTTAGAATATTTTATAGTTCAATAGTTTTTTGAGGAATCAGTAATTTTTGAGGTTTTCTATAATTATTCCCATTTGGGATTAGGATTTGTATTGATAAAACTGAGGGTGTTTTCCAGTTATAGTTCAAGAGAGTTACTTCCTTGGGATTGTAACTATTCCACTACTGATATGGATATAGTGGTAATTATATTTTTAGTGAAGTTTTTGCGGTATTACTTTATCATCAAGTGAATTATGGTTTTCATGAACCAAAAGGACTTGAGAGTCATCTTCTCTCAATGTTATTTGAATATATTCCAATGGAAGTGTAAGAAAATTCATTATTATTATGATTTTCAGAACTCATTTTCCCAAAAAATGGGATCATTGTTTTTGATATGTGGATTCAAATCAGAATTAATATGTGGTTTATGAATCGATAGAATTTTTGAATGGGATGGTAGAGATTGAAAAAAATAATCTTGATGTGGGGTAGAGTAGTGGTCATGGATATCATTATTAGATAACTGTGGAGTCATACTAGATGCATCATGTGGATGTGTCTCAGTGGGGGTTCTTAGAGGAAGAGTTGATTCACGACCATGTCGAACAAGGTGATCCTCATGATGGTTGGTCATAGGATGGTTAGAATAACTTATTATTCCTTGTTAGTAAATTTGTTCCATTTATACTATGTGAGGAATTTTTCCTTTAGTTTCATAGACCACATTTACCAGTGTATCCATGTGTAAAAAAGATGTATCATGTCTTGAGGAGACATCTTGGTGGTCAGGAATGAAGAGTTCTATGTAATTTTTTGTGGAAAACCTTCATGTTTAATAGTAGGTTCAAGTATAAAAATTATTTTTTAGAGGTTTTTGAAACATGTTGATGTAACTATGAATAAATGGAAGGAAATTTCAATAGATTTCATTACTGTGTTACACCATGATCAAGTAGGATGTGATTTATTTTGGGTGATAGTGGACTGACTAACAATATTGGATCATTTACTACCAATATGTGAGTCATGTGTTGTGGATGTCATAGTGAGGTGGTATATGTATGGTGTCGATTTTATTCAAAAGGTAATGAAGACCCTCATATTTTATTGAGATACTCATTTTAACTCATGGCTCTAAAAGGGAGTGTAACATGATTTTTGTTCCTAGTTTCTTCTTAGCACTTCTTTCCACCATCAAAAAGTAGGTAACATAATTTATAACTATATGTGTTCTTAGTACCCATAAAATACATTAAAAAAGATGTTACCAACTTTATTATTTTATTATGAAAATATTATAAAAAAATTATGTATTTTCATAATTATATAAAAATTATGTCTTTTCATAATTATATATAAATTATGTATTTTCATTATTATAACTAAAAGATGTTACTTTTTATAAAAGGGGTAATAACATGAATTTTGTTCTCAGTTTCTATGTTTCACTTCTTTACACCCTCATAATGTAGGTAAAATATTTTATTATTATATGTGTTCCTAGTACCGTGAAAATAAATTATAAAAATTGTTACCGAATTTATTATTTCATTATAAAAATATTATATTTGTGTTCTTAGTACCCTAAAAAATTTATTATTTAATTATGTATTTTCACTATTATGTATTTTCATTATTATAAATATTATATATAAATTATAAAAGACATTACAAACTTAATTATTAAAATTTTATTCTGGGGATAAGAAGAATATATTTTTAGTTATATATGTCAGTATTATATAAAAAATATGTATTTTCATCATTATAATTTTTTTATAAATTTTCATAATGATATAATTACCTTAAATGCTTATGTGGAACTCACATTGTGCTTGAACAAGTAAAAAAATCATTAAAATGATTTTCAACACATTTAAAATAATATAAATTTGATGTTTTATAGTGTGAAAAATTTTTCTAGATAATAATGACTTATTAGAGAGTCATTGATTCATTTTATTCTAATTCCCATGTTATATTGTATTTCTAACGGTCAAATTAAATGAATAGATCCATAATTGTCATTAATGATATTTTTTTAATAATTTTATTATATTATATAAAATTAAAAAAAAACATCTATAGTAAATTTTATATTATATGTTTTATAAAAAATTATGGTCCATTTAGATAATTTTTTCCCTTTTATTATAACTATATTTCCCCCTTAATAGTAAAAAAAATTGATATAACGAGAATTTTGGAAAATGTTATGAAAATTAAAATAGAAATATACAGGTAAAAATATGAACAAATAATGTTAAAAGTTTATTTGGGTATTATATTTAGACTTATATTCATTCAAATTTTAAATTTTATCAATTTTATATCCATTTAAAAATAATTATTATTTTTTGTATTAATATAATATTTTTAATAAATTCAGGGAGTCCCCCTCCCATCTCTTATAAAAGGACACTTATTACTCTCATTTCATAAAACATAAAATTCCATTTATATTATCTAATAACTAAAAAATTACTATACATAAATCCCTACTCATATCCTAAATAAATTGGTTGGATCAGAAAACTAACCTAGCAAAGGATTTAGTGTTAACCTTAAGAGGTTGTCTAAAGAAGAGTTGTTGTTCTTAATCAAGAATGATTGTTTTTTATTCTTCCTCCTCCCTCAAATATTATGTTCCCATGTTTATATAAAAACCAAATTATCTCCCATATACATTAAAATCATTATTTTAGTGGAATAACCTATATCCATGTCCAATCTTCTATAAATGTGAAAGGAATCTATTATTTGGATGTACAGAGGACTACAATCTCACCAATTTATGTAATTAATTTTATATCACCAACTCTAAAATACAGTTATAATTAAGGATTTAATATATATATATATATATTATAATAATGAAATATTTATTATTATGGAATGATAATGTAGAACATATTTTCATTCACCGAAAAATTATAATGTCCTTCCTCCATACGATTGGACTACCATGGCCATGGTGTGATGTGATTTGTTTTTCATCACCACATCATGTTGATAATATATATATAAGTATATTTAATGAAATGATATGGTTTTTATGATTTTATTATAACTATTTAATTATAAAATAATACATAACTTCTTCAATAATGATCATTGAAAAATAGAATCATTCCAGAAGCATACATACGGCCTATCATCCCTATGATTATAACATATTTTATTTTTCATAACCATATTTTATGATTGGTTATAAAATAATATTTCATATATAAAAATGATAATTATTTCAGTATTATTATTCAAGATATTTTGGGTTAATTACTAATTTGAACATTGTTGACCCACAAAACCCATTTTGGAAATACGTGGAAAATATCATCAAAATGTCCAACATGAACATGAATGATTAGGTAATTGAATATATAATAGAAATAAGTTAAATAACAGGAGTAAGAAAATTGAAAAAGGATATCAGGAAACTAAATTACTAACAAAATTTTCTTATTTAGAAATATAAAGAACACGCATGATGATTCGGACTCATGTTAAAGGTTATGCTTTTAAAAATCATCTTCTTAAGTTTCTCTAAAAACATTTTTTTATTCCATTCCCCTTTTTTATAAATTATTTTATTGATGTATTTATATAGTAAAAAAAATTTATAAAAGAAATTTTATGTCACTTTTGACTTTATTTCAATGGATTTGATTTCATTCCCTTTTTTTCTCTTTTGACAATAATTAATATTTTTTCCTTTATTATTTTTAATTATTTTATATAGAATGTTTTATCAAAATGATAAATGGAATGTTCTAATTTAGAATATAAAGAGAGAGAGAAAAATTCCCACTTCCATAGATTTATTTTATTTTTTTCTTCATTTACCATAATTCATATTTTATTATCATAACTAACCACTTTCACAATGGTGATTTATTTTTAAAAAGGTTTTAAAAACTGAATGAATATTCCAATATGTTGAAATAATTCCTTTTAGTTAAAAACCATATTTTTGGAGTATAATTATGAAGACGAAATCTTCCATATTTTATGATTATGTTATGGTTCATGAGAATTTTTTATGATGATTTGTGGGTTTTTTATATCCCAAAAAAGGGTGGTTGCATTATAAAATATTTAAAAATGATTACATTATTAACTAGGGATGGTTGATTAATTAATAAACCAAAGATATGTGGTTTTGTGATATCGCTCAATTTACATAGGTATAAAAGTTATCTATATGGTTATTCCATGTGTATGAGTGATTATAAGAGTTATGTGGAAATGATTTCCCATGTTACATACATGTTTTATCTATGCATTCTATGGATTTTTATGAAAATATTATATTTTTGGAAGGTAAGATATTATTATTATGTTTAATGAAAATTATATGTTTCTTTTTATTATTGAAATGTATTTCAATGTGAAAAAGTTTTTATGATATTTCATGATTGCAAAGAAAACGTTATATGTTCTGTTTTTTTAGTTTAATATTTCTTATAAAATGTTTTAGAAAAATCATTGGGCAGAGAAATTGATTTATTATTTATAAAAATGAATATTTTGAGCCCAATGTTTATTTTGAAAAAGGAAAAATACAATAATTAATATATAAATACAAGTTTATTTCTATCTCTTTACATCATTTAAAGATATATTTCTTATAATCCAATGTTTCAAAATGTTTTTCAATGTTTTATATAGATTAGTAGAGTCATGGATTTGTTCATGATGAAAATTGTGAAGATATGTCCTAAAAAGAAAACATGTTTCTTTTTAAAAAATTATCATTATTGAAAAATTGAATAATGAGTATAAGTGTCCAAATTGTGCTATATGGTTTTAATAAAAGATTTATTACATGACTATATAAAAGTATAAACATTAATGTTATTTGGGAATGTGACAAAGTGAATTTTGTTTGAATGTCACTAGAATATATAATGTAATAGGATGTGTTAAATAGTTGGTATTAGAGAATGGTATATAGTGATTTAAGAGTTATGATAATGTTAATAGAATACCCATAAAAGATTTTACATTATTGTTATGTTTAAATGATATATAATTTTAATATTATCATGTTTCATAATCAATTTTTTTTGTTATTTCGAATATTTTCCCATAGAGGAAACAAGGAAGATAATTTTGGAAGGTACTGAGGTGACAGTATCCTTCTAAATTAGAAATCCAAAATGGGTGAAGATGGATCTGAATAGTTTGGTATAGTTATGGGTTATTTTAGGTATGCTATAAACGGTTTTCCTACCCAAACAGGAGAGTGGCTAGATCAACCATATCAGAACATGATACTAGTGGATTATTCTTGGATTCAACATCCTCATGTATTCAATGGATCTTTTGATCATGTGATATCTAAAATATGGATTAATTATTTGGAAAAATATGGCCAATGTCATGGGTTTTTAGATAATTAAAATGAAAATCATTATATTTACAAGTTTAAAGTTGATGGTGATCAATAGTGGATGTTTTTTACGAATAATATAAAATTTAATGGTATTTATTTCTTGAAATTGGAGGAAATTTAGATTATTTTAATAAGGAATTTTTTTCCTAAGTCTAGTTGACTTTGAATGGGAAAAATCATGGAATTGGAAAGTAAGGAGAAATATTAAGTTATGACATACAAATAATATTTTGGATGATTGGAACTGTATGAAATAAATTTACCAGATTTCCTGATAGTAATATTAATAATTTTACTCAGTATTGAAGCCATGATAACAAAGTGAATTATTTTCTTGAAAATTTAAACATTGTGAGAAACATGATAAATGTGATATTAAAGATTAAATGGTGTCCTTTTAAGATCATTTATTACCTAATGATAATAGTAATTAATGGTTTCGATGTAATAGAATGGGGAATCATTTAACAAAAAAATTTTGAAGTTATAAAATCATGTTCACATCTTATGATAAGTGTGGTAAAAATCACCAAAAGAAATATCTAATGAATTGTATGATATTCTTTTGAAATGTGAGGATCACATATATAGAGAATGAAATCAATTTAAATGATAATATGTGTAATAAATATATTATTATCTCATTATTTAATTTAAAGGGGTTGGGAAATTATGCTACCATCTGTCCAAAGTTTCACACTAGGGGGGGAATCATAATGATCTGAAGAAAATGGGTGTGGGAAAAAACACTTAAAACAAATATGGCTGATGTTGGTCTATAAAATGATGTGGTGAAAACTGTATAGAGTATAGTAATATTTTTATCATTAATCTCATCTCAGGGTACCATCAGTTAAAGGTGAAGAAAGTAGATATTATGATGGCAATGTTTTGGATTATATATGTGAATTATGATTTTTTAATTATTACCTTTGGGATTTATAATACACCATAAGTAATAGTTCTTATTAATATTGTTTTTATAAATTTTTAGACATTTGTTTTGGTTGTGAATATTTATGACATACTGAGAAACTATAAAAGTAATAATGATCATTTGTTACACCCCCGATCCCAGTAGCCTGGAGTCCGCTGTTTTTCTATTATAATTGCATTGATAGAAGAGATTACATCACAAATAATTGATAAGCATAGTAGTATTGAACAACTATATATATCCATTTTACCCTTATTAAAAAGGTAAGTAAACATTTAACAAAAAAAGGAAAATAAACTACATCATTGACACTTATTCAATGATTTCATGTTTATAACCTGGTGTAGGGAATCAAATAAAAAGGTGATCTCAAATGATCAGTAATGGTTATTTATTTCATTAAAAAGAATAAATTATATGTGTATCATAATAAATTATGAATAATAAATATGTAATTGTAAATAACATGAAAACACATAGAATTTCATCATTATACTAACAATGAAATTGCATCCATTGGTTTTGTAAGAGTGAAAATCTCATGGATTGGGATAAATGAATACAGAATTAACAAAATTATTAATTATTATATTTCATTTACTCAACACATGAACCACTACCATAAAGACAATTCAAAATATAGTTTATGTCTTTGGTTATAAACTCATTCAATTATTCTTGGAAAAAAACGTGAAGGGTGTATGACCAACTATTTTGTCTCATGAGACTTTTCGATGAATCAAGGGATATATAATGTTAGGACCAAACTTTACCTACAATTACAAAGAATTCCTTATATATAGATATCATTCATGAACAATATTAATTATCAAAATATTCATATTTAGCAGAGGTTGTGATTTTACCAATATTTCCCAATTAAATAAATAACATTCTATGTAAACACTATATATAAAAAATATTATAATAATATGAAAATAACCATATCCATGATATAAAAATTATGGATATTTAATTAACTATTAAATTATTTATGATCATAGATAAAAGGGTCTATATATACACCATGGAAAATAAAATAGGTGCATGAAATAAAAAATATGAATAAAAAAATAAAATTGAGATGAAGTTCCATACATGTAACACCCCAATCTTCCATGGTACACTTCTATTTGAATAATACAGTAGCGTGTGTTGTACGCAACTTTGAGTTCTAAAACACACCACAACCAATCAAACTAGCAGTTATGAATAGTAATTACCACTTTTTGAAATTTTTAAAATTTTATCTCTCAAAATAGACTTCATTTTTTATTCGGAATATTGAAATTAGCCGAGGGGAAATTTTTTTTAACTTTTCGGATAACTTTTATATTTTCATGAATAGTGAATGTTACTATATTTAAATTAAAAACATCTTTTTTAATCAAAACAATTAATAGTGATAAATTATGAATTTTAGTTTTTTTAATGTATATTTGAAATATATTTTTTCCGTTTAATACAATTTTTCTCAATGGACATAATTTCGCATTTAAACCGGACATAAACAACTGTCAATCTTTTGATAGTGATTATCTCTTAAAAACACACTTTTTGTTTTAACAACGGGAATTATTTTTAAATTAATTTCTACCACTTATGTGTTTTGAATTTAGAAATATGGATTCCATATTTGGAATCAGGAGGTCCTAATTTTGTAAATAGGTAACTTTTATTTTTAGACATTTTGACTAATTACTTCAGTAAAGATTTTATTTACCATGGTTAAAGGGTAAATCCAGTAAATAAGGGTAAAAGAATAATATTATAATAATATTAATTTACCCTAAAACGTGTCTTAACCCTATTGGTTGATATATTTCTGACCATGGGCATATTTGGGTCAATTTTGGGACCCCATGGATCCACTTGTAAGTTATAATGACACTTTATATTAATTAAGTTAAAAGTAAATACAAAAATGACATAATCATATATATTTTAGAAAAACGTTTTTTACATAGGGTGATATATAATATATTTTAGACTATAAATATTAATTATAAGGATAAAAATATTTCCTAAATAAAAGTATTTTATTTATAATTTTTAGACATTGAATAATTAAATGTATTTATGACACAATAATGATGTAGTATTTTCATTATTAATGAAAGAATCAATTAATTTTTATTATAAATATTAAAATAAATAAAATTTGAATGTTTTGATTCCATAAAAGAATTTTATTGATTAATATTACATGTTATGATTTCTTAAATTTATTTTTTTTCGAATTAATAATGTTGTTAAGACTTTAACAAAAATCAATTATTAAATAGTGTCAAAATTGACATAGAAGAGTTTTTAAAACAAATATTATATTATAAATTGATATTCTATTCCTGAAAATATAAGGTTCAGCCAATGGAATAATATCATGATAGGTGTATCATTAATGGACCACTTGGGGGTCGCTTGGATGTATATAGTAAGTGACATGGTAAATGTCAAACTAATTAACTAACAGTTAAAACTAAAAGATAAGGTTAATATAAAGACCCAAACCTTTATAAAATCTATTGGTTGAAAGGATTTCGACCCATACCCACATTATAATTTGAATAGTCCACTTTGGATCCATTATAAACCTAATATGAATTTATTATAAAATAATACTTTAAGTTTTTCCTAAAGAGCCCCTCCTCCCCCTTATAAAAGGACACCACTTCTACCCAATTATTCACACCTTCACAGCCTTTTGGTTTGGACAAAATCTGCCCAAATACCCTCTCAACTATCCCAACTTCATCCTAGTGGCATTACTTTAGTTAGAAAGCCAACCTAAGGAGACATTTTGATCAAATCGAAAGGAAGAACCCGAAGAAGAGGTAATGTTTTCACCACCCACTTTCAAGTTCCTTTCTTCTTCAACTTCTTCTTTCTTTGTTATTCCCATTCTAAAATAATAACTCTAGTATCTTCTATATACTATGACGTTATTATAAATATGGTACAACCGTATTCATTATTATATCCATCCTTTGAATGACATGTCACCATACATGCGTACGTATGGCTTACCGTCTCCGCGTCGTGGTATAATAGTTATTCAAAACATTATTATTTGGATGGGTATAATAATGATGTGTAATTCATGTAAGTAATAAATATAACATGATAATGATTCTGTATATATGATATAAAATCCAATTATATATTATTTTAATATCAAAATAATGATATTCTCGCTCGTGCATACGTACGGACTACCGTCTCCACGAACACGATGAGATTCATTCCCCTTCGTATCCATTCAAGTCTAATTCTCATTTTATGATTAAAAATAATGTTCAAGGACTTGATATCATTCAGGATATAAATAATATACATCCCATCCATAACAAATATTGCTCACATAACAAAGAATATAAAGAAAGACGAATCCGTCAACACCCGAAATGATGATAATACTATGATATTATTAACAAATAAATGATAAAAAATAATATACGATATCATATTAATGTATATTATTCTTGTATAATTTAGTAACAATTATTTCACTATTATATAGGAGGTTAACCTATCCTCAACCAATGAAATGTATAGGTTAAGGGTTTATTTCACAATCTCTTCATTATCATAGGTTATTTATACGTAATTATCTACTGGGACCTCTTAATCATCCACATCCATGTTTCATAAAAATGTATTTCAAATCATTCTTACTATTTTACAGAATATGGGTTAAATTCATTTATACCCTTGTTTGACTTTTTATATGATGTTTATAATGTAATCTTTCTGTCGTTTTCGAAACAAGATCCTTTTTAACCTTTTCAACAAAATTAATGTAAGAATGTATCTTTTTAACTTATACGACAGGTGTGTCTATTTTCTACCGTTATTAACTCTTCAAAGATTCCCTTACAAGCTTATAAGAATATTTTCAATTTAATTTTTTTACATTATAATTATGTGACTCTTAAATGATTTCAATATTGAAAGATATATTTCTCTAAAAAGAGTTTTGATTTCATGTCAACATCCTTTGATGGATTTTAAGTTTATTTGGAGTCGATTTATTATGATACAAAACTTCTATTTTGTATTGAATGTTTTGTGATATGATTGACTGTGGATGTGCAATTTTTATACCATTCATTATTTATGGTTAAAGTATTGAAATTTCATATGCTAGTTTTAATATTAATGTTTATAAAATGTTTACAACTTTTCATATGAGGAATTCATTGGACTTAGAAAGTGATGGGTGGAGCCCACTATAGCTCCTCGATGCATCAGTAGGTCTCATGAGACAACTACACATCGAATTGGATGAGGCCCTTTCCCAATTTGACTTATGGTTTTGGTCGAGGCCTTAATCATTTTTAGACATCTTGGCCGAGGCCTTCAAAAATTGTTTCAGAATGTCAGGAATTATACATTCCCTAATTATGAAAATAATATTGATGGTTCATGTGGTCATTAGACCCATAGAATACCCATGATTATGTTTTATTATGGAATTATTTACTCAACTAATATTCTTTCCATAAAAGTATTCATGTTTATTATTTGTAAAGCCATGTGGTTTCAATTATTTACCATTCTTAATATTTATTCCATTTTCCGATGTATTACTTACCCTTACTGAGCGTTTGAGCTCACCCCTTTCTTATGTTTCATTTTCCCAGGATATGAAGAAGTTAGTTATGAGTGACCTTCAGGAATAATCTAGGAGGCTTGGATATTCCAAATGAAATATATTTGTGTTGTATTTATATTCAAGATGTAAAGTTGAACATATGTATGAATCTTGTTTCCAATAATACTAAACTTATCGGTCTTTCAAGACATGATTTTCTTGTGAACATGCCAATGTTATGTAATAATGCACCAACTCTGGTTAACTAGGGTCGAGGCGTTACATTTGGTATAAGAGGATGTTTAGTACAAACCTTTGAAACTAGATTTAGATAAACTCTGATTAGAGCACATAGCCCTAAGATAGACTTTGAGGATTAGTATAGAAGAATTTACTAGAATTTTTGTATTGAAGAGATTTTGTGAGTTTTCCAAACAATAAATCCCTGTCTAGATACGAGCAGGTAGAGGTGGATCTAGCACAAATGTACCTAGGTGTAAACCCTGAAGACACTGCTTTGAGCTAGGATTGAACGGGAACTGGTGCATGACAACGAGCCTTGCTGCACTCTTGGTTACGACACTCCCAATAGATATGCATAGGATAATTCTCATTTTCTTTACAACCCATTATGGTGGGTTTATGAGTATATACTTCCTCAAAGAAAATAACTTTATGATTATGGATTATATCCATAAATAGTTCAATTTATATTAAGTGTTTTACTAGTATGGAATTATGTATTTTGATTCATAAACTGATCTAGTTTATGCCATTGTTTAGAAATTGTGCCTAGTGGAAGAAATGGAAACTGTATCAATGCATGCACTCCATGTAGGGATTTCCCTCGTGTTCATGATAATTATAGTGGTGATGGTGATTTAACCAGTGCTGATCAGCTAATCACCATACTGGGACAACTCACTCAGGTTATGAATAATAACCTTACCCGTATGGGGCACCCTGATACACAGCATGGAGGATCAATGTTAGATCTCTTCATGAGGAAACAACCACCAACATTAAATGGGATTACAAATCCATTAGTGGGTGAGCAATGGATAAACTCCTTAGAGAAAATATTCCATGCTTTGGGGAGTAGCGAATGGGAAAAAGTTGTCATTGCAGTTTACCGCCTCACTGGATATGCTAATCAATGGTGGTCCTTGATTCAAAACACTAAGGATGATGAGGAAGTATCAAATATATAATGGAGGGAATTTAAAGAAATTTTCTTAGAAAAGTACTTTCCTCGTGACCATCGAGAAGACATGGAAAGGCAATTTCTGAGTCTGAGACAAAAGGAGGATGAGAATGTCGCAAAGTATGAGGCTAACTTTACAAGGTTAGCAAGGTATGCTGCAGATTATATATGTAACCCAAGAAGTAAGATTGATCGTTTCATTGATGGGTTAAAACCATTTCTCCATCGAGCATTGGTCTCATAATCCTTCTCGTCATATGAAGATATTGTCTCCTGTGCTTTCAAGACAGAAAAATAATTTTCTAAGTCTTATGAATTTAAATCAAAGCAAGAGAAGAAGAGATATGCTGAACACTATGGGAAAGGAAATAAGGAAACTATAAATAAGAGAATAATTTAATTTCCACCTTGTGATAATTGAATAAGGAAGAAAACTGGTGCCTGTCTAAAAGGAAAAAGGAGTATGCTACAAGTGTGGACAAAAAGGCCATCGAGATGGTGATTGTAAAGGAAAGAAAGACGATACCAATGTTCAGTGCTATAATTGCAGGGAGATGGGACATTATGAAAATGAATGTCCTAAGCGTCAGGGAAACTTACCTCAGAAAAGGCCTAGGGACCAAGGCCAAGCATATGCAATCACTACTGCTGAGGTTGAAGCCCCAAAAGATGTGGTGGCAGGTAAATTAATGGTTTCATCAAGTTTTGAAAATGTTTTATTTGATTCTAGATTAGAACATTGTTTCATATCTTCCCAGTTTGCTAAGAAAATTAGATATTTCCAATTTGATTTAACAAGGGAGTTTTCAGTCAAAACTCTTAAGGGAAGTATCACTGCAACAATGTTTTGTGAATCAGTCCTCATTACAGCACATAAATTTTCATTATCTATGGATCTCATCGTCATACCTATGATTGAATTTGATATAATCCTAGGTATGGATTGTCTTTCGGACCACGATGAAAAAATTTATTGTTAGAAGTAAGAGGTTACTGTTTTTGATGATGATGATAAGGAACTCCTTATCATTAGAGTGGAATCGTCACCCCTAATTCTTACCTAGATCCACCCCCAGTAGCTCAACTAAATTCAATTATTGGGGAGAAAGAGAATGAAATGAATGTTGATAAGGAAAGGAATGTTCAAATATAGGATGTACCTATTGTGAAAGAATATGTAGATGTGTTTCCGGAAGATTTACCTGGACATCCTCCAGAATGAGAAATTGAGTTTTCCATTGATTTAATTCCGGGTTCAAGGCCCATATCGAAGACCCCTTATAGAATGTCCACTATGGAATTAGTTTTACTAAAGAAACAAATAGAGGAATTTAGTAATAAGGGATTTATTCACCCCATTGTTTCTCTATGGGGATCCCCTGACCTTTTTGTTAGGAAGAAAGATGGATCTATGAGGTTATGTATTGACTACAGGGAGATCAATTCTATAACAACAAAGAACATGTATCCCCTACCTCGTATTGATGATTTATTTGACCAACTTCATGGAGCTCAATACTTTTCAGATATTGACCTTTGATATGGATACCATTAGTTGTGTGTGAAGAAGGAAGACATTCTGAAGACTGCATTTTCAACCAGGTACGGGCATTACAAGTTTACAGTAATGCCTTTTGGATTGACTAATGCACCCTCTGTATTCATGGATCTAATGAATATAGTTTTCAAGGAATATCTTGGTGATTTTGTGGTGGTATTTATTTATGATATCTTGGTATATTCCAAAATCTAAGAAGATCATGAAAATAACTTGTTCATTATATTGAAGACTCTGAGAAGACATGAATTCTATGGGAAGTTCAGTAAGTGTGAATTCTGGCTTCAAGAGATTTCTTTTCGTGGCCATATTGTCTCTAAGGATGGAATCTCTATTGATCCTTCTAAGTCCAAGGCAATACAATAATGGCCTATACTGATGAGTATAAATGAGGTATGCAATTTTATTAGTTTAGTAGGTTATTATTGATGTTTCATCCAGAATTTTGCCCGGTTGGCTAACCCATTAACAAAGCTCACACGTAAAGGGGTTAAATTTGTTTGGAAAAAAGAGTGTGAATAATGTTTTGAAGAACTGAAGAGAATATTAGTCAATGCTCTTAAATTGACTCTACCATCAGGTAATGATGGGTTCGTTATTTATAGTGATGCATCGAAGAAAGGACTTGGTTTTGTCCTTATGCAGAATGATAGGGTTATTGCCTATGCATCACGACAGTTGAAAATTCATGAGCAAAACTATCCTAATCATGATCTCAAGTTAGAAACCATGATCTTTTCTTTGAATATATGGAGACACAGCCTCTATGGTGAAAAAGGTAATATTTATACTGATCAGAAGAGTTTGAAGTATATTTTCTCAAAAAAGAACTCAACATGAGGCAAAGAAGATGGCATGAATTACTCAAGGATTATGATTGCACCATACACTACCACCCGAGGAAGGAAAACAAGGTGGCAGATGCTTTGAGCATAAAAGATCATGGAGTTTTGAACAATATGAGAATTGAAAGGGATCCAATTTTCATGGATCTATTGAAGATGGACATGGGAATAACCATGGAAGGTGAAACATCAATGCTTTTTCAAATGCTTGCCAAACCATCTTTACTAGAAATTATTAAGAGTTCTCAGACCGATGATGAAGAATTTCAAAAGAAGATTAAAGCTGTGAATGATGGGAGATTGATTGACTTTGTGTATGAAGATGGAATTTTGAAATTTGGGAAGAGACTTTTTTTCCCAATATACCTGATCTAAAAAGAGAGTTTTTTGATGATGCTCATAGTTCCAATTTCTCTATACACCCTGGTAGCACCAAAATGTATAGAGATTTGAAGGAACATATTTGGTGGGACAACATGAAGAGGGAGATTGCTGATTTTGTGTCAGGATGTATAGTTTTTCGACAAGTGAATGGTGGAAGGAAACAACCTGGAGGAGTCATGCAACCTCTCCCCATACCTGAGTGGAAATGGGATAATATTATGATGGACTTTATCATAGGACTACCAAAGACTCCTAGAAGGAACGATTCAATATGGGTTATTGTTGATTGTCTTACCATGTCACCACATTTTCTTGCTATAAGAGAGGATCTACCACTTGAACGTCTAGCAAGACATTATATTAATAAAGTTGTGAGACTTCATGGAGTACCACTATCGATTGTTTCTGATCGTGATCCCTATTTTACTTCAAGATTCTGGAACAGTCTTCAGAAGGCCTTGGATACTGAACTTCGTTTGAGAACTGCCTACCACCCTCAAACAGATGGACAATCAAAACAGACTATTCAAACCTTAGAAGACATGTTGAGATCATGCTCACTTGACTTTCAGGGTATGCGATATCAATATTTACCTCTGGTGGAATTTTCCTATAACAATAGCTTCCATTCAAGTATTCATATGGCACCATATGAAGCGTTATACGAAATGAGATGTCGCACGCCAACCTGTTGGGATGAGGTTGGTGAGAGAAAACTCGTAGGCCCAGAACTGGTGGAGGAAATGATGGAAAAGGTGAAGGTAATCCAAAACCACATCAAAGCATCTCAAAGTAGGAAGAAGAGCTATGCCGATAACCGATGTAATGTTTTGGAATTTCAGGTAGGAGATAATGTTTTCATGAAGGTATCTCCATGGAAGGGAGTTATACGTTTCGGTAAGAATGGTATATTGAGTCCAAGTTACATCGAACCATTCTAAATTCTAGAACGAATTAAGGCAGTATCTTACCGTTTGGAAATACCACCGAGTCTCTCCAAAGTTCACGATGTGTTCCACGTATCACTGTTGAGAAAATACATGCCTGACCCAACGCATGTACTCACTTAAAAGGAATTAGAACTGGAACTCGATATGTCTTATTGCAAAGAGCCCATCAGGATTCTTGATATAAGAGAACAAGTGCTGAGAAACCGGATGACTCATCTGTTAAAAGTTCTATGGAGAAACCATAAGATGGGAGAGGCAACGTGGGAACCCGAGGAACTCATGATGAAAAACCACCCCCAAGTCTTTTCATGCGGTAGTATTCTAGAAATTTTGAGGACAAAATTATTTGAAGGAGGGGAGAATGTAACACCCCAAGCTTCCACGGTACACTTCACTTTGAATAATATAGTAGCGTGTGTTGTACGCAACTTTGAGCTCTAACACACACCACAACCAATCAAACTAGCTGTTATGAATAGTAATACCAACTTTTTGAAATTCTAAAATTTTATCCCTAAAAATGGACTTCATTATTTATTTACAATATTGAAATTAGCCTACGGTAAAATTTTGGAACTTTTCAGATAACATTTATATTTTGATGAATAGTGAAAATTACTAAATTTTAATTAAAAACAACTTTTTTACTCAAAGTAATTAGTAGTGATAAATTATGTATTTGAGTGGTTTTAAAGAATATTTAGAATATATTTTTACCATTTAATACAATTTTGGTCATTGGACATAATTTCACATTTAAACCGGACATAAACAACTGTCAATCTTTTGATAGATATTATCTCTTAAAAACACGCTTTTTGTTTTAACAATGGGAATAAGTTTTAAATTTATTTCTGACACTTCTGGGTTTTGAATTTAGAAATATGGATTAGATATTTGGAATCTGGATGTCTAAATTGTGTAAATAGGTAACTTATATTTTTATACATTTTGAATAATTGTTTCGGTAAATATTTTATTTACCATTGTTGAAAGGTAAATCCGGTAAATAAAGGTAGAAAAATAATATTATTATAATATTAATTAACCCTAAAACGTGTCCTAACCCTATTGGTTTATAAATTTCCAACCATGGTAATCGTTGGGTTGATTTTGGGAACCCATGGATCCACTTGTATGTGATAATGGCACTTTATATTAATTAAGTAAAAGTAAACACAAAAATGACATAATCATATATCTTTTCACAAAAAAATTTTTACATAGGGTTATATATATTATATTTTCGACTATAAATTTTAATTCTAAAGATAAAAAGATTTCCTACATAATATTATTTTATTTATAATTTTTAGACCTTGAATAATTAAATTTATTTATGACACAATAATGATGCAATGTTTTCCTTATTAATGAACGATTCAAATAATTGGTATTATAAATATTAAAATAGATATAATTTGAATGTTTTGATGCAATACACTAATTTTATTGATTAATATGACATGTTAGTATTGCTTAAATTAATTTGGTTGGAATTAATAATAATGTTAAGACTTTAACAAAAATCAATTATTAAATAGTGTCAAAATTGAAATAAAAGTGTTTCTTAAAAAAATATTATATTATTAATTGATATTCTATTATTAAAAATCTAATGTTTGGCCAATGGACTTATATCATTATAGGTGTATCATTAATTTACCACTTGGGTGTCCCTTGGATGTATATAGTAAGTGACATGGTAAATGTCAAACTAATTAACTAACAGTTAAAACTAAAAGATAAGGTTAATATAATGACCCAAACCTGTCTAAAATCTATTGGATGAAATTATTTCGACCCATACCCACCTTATTCTTTGAATAATCCACTTTGGAACCATTATAAACCAAATATTAATTTATTATAAAATAATACGTTAAGTTTTTCTTAAAGAGCCCATCCTCCCCCTTATAAAAGAGCACCACTTCTAACCAATTATTCACACCTTCAAAGCCTTTTGGTTCAGCCAAAATCTGTCCAAATACCCTCTCAAATATCCAAAATTAATCTTAGTGGCCTTACATTAGTCAGAAACCCAACTTAAGGAGCCCTTTTGATCAAATCAAAAGGAAGAACCCAAAGAAGAGGTAATGTTTTCACCACCCTCTTTCATGTTTTTATCTTCTTCAACTTATTCTTTCTTTGTTATTCCCATTCAAAAATAATAACTCCAGTATCTTCTATATACTGGGATGTTATTATAAATATGGTACAACAATATTAAGTATTCTATCTATCCTTTGAATGATATGTCACCATACGTGCGTACGCACAGCTTACCGTCTCCACGTTGTGGTGTAATTGTTATTCAAAACATTATTATTTGGATGGGTATAATAATGATGTGTGGTTCTTTTAAATAATAAATATAACATGATAATTATTATTTATATATGATATACCATCAAATTATATATTATTTTAATATCAAAATAATGATATTGTCGCTCGTGCGTACGTATGGACTATCGTATCCACGAACGTGATGATATTCATTCCACATCGTTTCCATTCAAGTCTAATTGTCATTTTAAGATTAAAAATAATGTTTAAGGACTTGATATCATCTTGGATATGAATAATATACATCCCATTCATAACAAATATGGCTCACATAACAAAGAATATAAAGAAAGATGAATCTGTTAACACCAGAAATGATGATAATACTAAGATATTATTAACAAATCAATGTTAAAAGATCATATATGATATCATATTAATGTATATGATTATTTTATAATTTACTAACAATTATTTGACCATTATACAGGAGTTTATCCTACCATCAACCATGGATAATTACAAGGTAAGTTTTGTTTCACAATCTCTTCATTATCCGAGGTTATTTATACGTAATTATCTACTGGGACCTCTTATTCATCTATATCCATGTTTCTTAAAAATGTATTTCAAATCATTCTTAATATTTTAAAGAATATGGGTTAAAGTCATTTATACCCTTTTTTGAATTTTTATAAGATGTTTATAAAGGAATCTTTCCGCCGTTTTCCAAACAAGATCTTTTTTAAACATTTCGACAAAATTAAGGTAAGAATGTCTCTTTTTAACTTATACGGTGGGTACAACTATTCTCTACCATTATAAACTTGTGGAAGCTTCCCTTACAAGCTTATAAGAATATTTTCAAAGTAAATGTTATACTTTATAATTATGTAACTCTTAAATGATTTCAAAATAGAAAGAGATATTTCTCTAAAAAGTGTTTTGATTTCATGTTAACATCCATTGATGGATTTTAAGTTTATTTGGAGTTGATTTATTATGATACAAAACTTCCATATTTAATTGAAGGTTTTGTGACATGTTTGACTGTGGATGTGCTATTTTTATACAATTCATGATTTATGTTTAAAGTATTTACATTTCATATGCTATTTTTAATACGAATGTTTATGATATGTTTAAAACTTTTCATATGAGGAATGCATTGGACTTAGTAAGTGAGGAGTGGAGCCCGCTATAGATCATCGATGCATCGGTAGGTCTCATGAGACAACTAGATGTTGAATTAGATGAGGCTCTATCCCAATTTGATTTATGGTTTTGGCCGAGGCCTTAATCATTTTTAGACGTATTGGCCGAGGCCTTGACAAAATGTTTCAGAATGTCCGGCATTATGCATTCCCTCATTATGGAAATAATATTGATGGTTCATGTGTTCATTCGACTAGTAGAATACTCATGATTATGTTTTATTATGTATTTATTTAATCACCTCATATTCTTACCATAAAATATTCATGTTTATTATTGTTAAAGGAACATGGTTTCAATTATTTACCATAGTTAATATTTATTCCATTTTCCACTGTATTACTTACCCTTATTGAGCGTTTGAGCTCACCCCTTTCTTATGTTTAATTTTCCCAGGATATGAACAAGTTAGTTATGAGTAACCTTCATGCATAACCTAGGAGGCTTGGATGTTCCTAATGAAATATATTTGTGTTGTATTTATCTTCAAGATGTAAAGTTGAACATATGTATGAATCTTGTTTCCAATAATACTAAACTGATCGGTCTTTCAAGACATTATTTCCATGGGATCATGCCAATGTTATGTAATAATGCCCCGACTCTGGGTTACTAGGTTCAGGGCATTACAACACAAGGATCATATTAATAGAAAAATGAATATATGATGTCTATTCGTTGTAAATAAACATAGACAAGTAATAATATGATATAATATAATAAAAGTTCATTTTACACATAACATTTTCATTACATAATCAGTGAAATTGACGTTTAACCCAATGAATGAAAATTTATTTAGGATATCCCTTACCACATTGAAATCAATTGAACCATATGTACCATAACATTAATGATCATAAAATGAAATATTTAATACCTCGAAGATAAAAAAAATTATATGAAATATTACTGGGATATATGTACAAAAAAAATAAGGGTTGAATAAGGAATATATCTCACAGAAGTAAAATTAAGACAAGGGATCCCAAACAACTTGTAATTAATCGAACCGTATTCCCCATGAAATTAATGATCATCAAATAAAGAATTAAATACCATGAATATTATTATTTTTCTGATATCATACATCAAATGGTAGTATAAATAGACCACACAGGAAAAAAATTGTGAATGAGGCTTATCTTATAGAAATACGAGCGAGATGAGAAACCCCTTACCACTTATAATCAATAGAAGATTATCCCCATAAAAATAATTATCATAAATTAAATATTTAATACAATGATTTTTGAAAAAACCCATTAATGTAACGTTTTAGTGATTTTGGGTAGATTTTTTTTCTTAGGAAATCATGTTTCTATGGTAAGCTGTGGAGTTCCAGAGATATTTGTGACAATGAATGTTGAGAAAGATAAAATACAATGGAATGGATTCTATGGTGGGGGTATAAAAAGATTAATATACTTGGAGACGTCATTTCCCAATTTATGCAAAAAATTTGGTGTCCAAAATCTAGAGGATGGGAAAGGGTGTTTGGAAAAATGATGTGTTTTACCATAAAAATAAAAAGTTATGCACAAGGGTGTTGGTGATTCGCATTTTTGCACACGATTCAAGATTCAGGATTGTCTCATAAGAAATGTAAAAGGATATAAGTTCTCAAATGATATGAATGGACATAAAATATGAGTTTGTGTGACAAAAGAAGAGTTATGTAAATCCACAAAATAGAGATTCATTTTGTCTATGAAATTATTTTACGAGAGAAATGTGATGTCAAATCATGATATTTTTCACTCAAGTAATTCATATGCACATAGAGGAAGGGGTGTAATGATCTTACACACTACATCATCCAATAATATAAATTTAGTGATACCCCATCATTTCAAAAGATACAACCATAATGAAAATCAGTACTTTGAATCATGTATGTGGTGATCACAATGGGAGTTGCATGTAAAGAAGGTTTCATGCAAAGAATTTATGTTTTTTACGAGAAGAGTTCTGTGGAGAGATGAATAAATGTTTTTGCATAATATTGAACATAACTGTACATGACTAAAGGAGTTTTAGACAAAACATAATAGTTCCAAAATAGATGGAATTCTATGACAATGTTAAATATTGGGTGCAAGGTGAAAAGCTTGTGTCCTAGACATCCAATGGTTGCATGAAAAACCAAGTGCGAACCAAAAAACATTTATCCTCTGATATTTGCAAAATTAGTATACATCACATGGATGATTGTAGAACATAATGATATTATAAATGAAGGGTAAACCAAATTTATTAATGTAATAAACGGTGGATATTTTGAAGAAGCAGTCATAACACTACATTTGATAGATTAAGGATATTATATTTTCTTATGGGTTATAAAGAAGGATGGGTAGTGAGTCTACTCGAATATTTATAACAGTAGTTCATATTAGTGGATTTGGTTTATAGGCCCATTTCATTTGTATACTCCTTTAATGTAGAAATTTTTGTTAGAACCATTTAAAATTTCCATGTTTATTTCATTATTTTATTTCTATTCATATGTTGTTATGGGAAATAGAGATGTGTGTTTTTTGAATAAGGAAACAAGAACATAAGGGGTAGTTTTTTTAATGTTCCATAGCTTTATTCACCACCACACTTATTTTATTTAACCTAGTTATACTAAAAAATGGTATAATAGAAAAACATTAATATCAGTGTTTCTATCACAAGGGTTTTAATGGAGGTTGTCAATCACAAAGGGAGTTTGAACTTTAGCAAAAAAAATTCAATTATATAATAAAGCATGTGACACTACTTATGATATATAGAAATGTATGTCTATTCAACAAAAAACATGGAATTTCTATTTGTATCGACAATGATTCTCTATCAATAGATGAATGAAGGGAATTAGATTCTGACAATGAAGGAATCAATGCTTTTTATGGGGCCCTATATTTTGAATTATAGTTAAATTTGATGTTAGGTAATACTTTATATTCTATGTGGGAAACTTTGTTAAATATTTATTATGGTGAAATTAATGTCATAGAAGCAAATATGCAGGTTTTGTAAAATAATAATGAGGATACTGAAATTCACCCTAATGTGTCTATTGATGAATTTTTTGACAGGGTAAATATTGTTGTGGGCGACATGAACGGTATCACAAAAACATTTGATGATGTAAATATTTTAATGAACATATTGAGGATAGTTCACCCATGGTTCAGTCCAAATGTTTTCATGATGTAGGAAAAATCTCAAAAGGTACTGACATTAGATAGGTTTCACAATACTTTTTTAACATATTATAATAGAAATGAGGACATTGTGTCTGTTGAAAAATGGAATTCCAATGATATGGAATTAATGTTTATTAATAATATCAACATTGAATATATATATTAAGAAGAAGATATATATGAGGTTATGACATTCCATTCCTAAAATATTCAAAGCGGAAAAGTAATGTTCCATGGGAAACTCCCACTTTTATTCTTTCATTGTGGAACTGTTGGACATCTTGGATCAAGGTACAACAAAATGTTTTAGAATGATAATGAAGATGAAGTTGAAATTCCCATGAATAATTCTTTATCCTATGTGAAAGGTAAGAAGTTGTTTGGAGAAATTTCTTCATAAATAAGAATATTATTTCACTAAATAATTAGTGTTCATATGAATATGGGTTTGAATTGGTAGAAAACTATAAAGATCATGCAGATAATGCCACAACACCAGTTGTAGGTAACTCTATGAAAATGGAATAAAGATACATTGATTATGAATATGTTGAACAAAGAGTAGATATGATAGATAAATGGGAAGCCTTCCTTGATGTGATAGACGTTTAGAGAGACAAAATGAAGAAATCTAACAATGTGTTTTATGAGGAAATACCCTTAATATAGTAGCAATAAAATGATAATTCTAGTATAATAGAAGAAATTGAGAATTTAATGTCCTTATTTGTAGTGAACTCAGTAATGGTAGGTGGGGAAAATACAATTTTTATTATCCAAAAGGTTTATTGATGGGTTTAATAAAATAGTTAATGAACAATTTAAATTATTGATGAACTTGAATAGAATGCTGTGAGCATGTGGTGAAAAGTTAAGCATTAGTAAAAAAATATTATTAAAGGTACATTATTAATAATTTGGATCATTCAAGTGACATAAAAGACAGAAGTGGATAATACAGGACTATCATAAAAGAAAAAAGTCAATTTCAAATAACAAGGATGGTATGCGACTTGAACAAAAACAAAATGGTGTGATGATTGATTTCAAACCATAGTAACCCTATTTGAGACTTATGATTTATTTTGGTACGAAGCAAAAAAAGAAGATTTAGATAACCAAAGGGATAACCAATATTGTATAAATGACACACATGAATCCACCCCACCTCAGGTGTTATTGTTGTGGAAATATGGGACACTCATAAAATGTTTGTTCTATTGACAAGAAATATATATGGGCACAAGAATAATAGAAGAATCTAAATATAACTGAATTTTTTATAATATATTTCGAGGTTCATTGTTTTCTGTGTGTATGTTTTGGAAACATGGAAAGATATTGTACATCAACCATCTCGAGAAATGTGAAGAGGCAGAACCAAATTGTTTATAAGAAGAACCTCAATGAATCATCAAGTAGGATGAAAATGAAAAACCAATTTGTATCTTTGCGAGATAATGTTGGTCTATCATACTCTAAGGAAGACTAAGATATTCAATCTATACTAAAAATAAAGTCAAAAACATAGATAAAAAAGAAAAGAGATGCAAATTTAGTGGTTGTGGAGATTTAACTTAAAGAATTATATTGTTTTGGTGTATGGATCCTTGATAGTGGAAGAACATCCCATATGGAAATAAATAAGGATATTTTTATAGTCATAGAATATGAAAAGGAATCCATTTTCAAATTGGGTAATGTTAAAGGCCTAAAAACAATAGGATTGGGAAAATCCATGTTTAGGGAAAAGAAATGAGACAAGATAATGTCTTGGTTGTTGATTGTCATAATCACAACATGCAAAGTGTCAGTCAACTATGTGACTTAGAGAATGCTTTAATATTTACAAAGAATATTTGATTCATAAAATTAAGATATGGTTCAATTTTTCTATAGGGAAAATGAATAAAGGGTAATCTATTCCTTGTAAGGGAGAAGAGGATATGATCTTTTTATCTATAGAGGTGTAAAAAAGTTTTTGGAATAAAGGACATTGAAATCTATTCAAACCATACCTAGAATAATAGTTCAAATGTTATGAATCTAAAGACCTACCGAATCTATAATACGATCATACTCATATGTGAGATTCATGTCAATGAGTTAAGATCATCAAAAATATGTGCATGGAAGAAGAAAAAAAATTCAACGATAGTGAAATAATTGGTTAATGAAGATGTATGTTTAACTATCTCACTATGATTCATTGATAGGAAGAGATATTAGGATCATTTCATTGATTATTTCAGCTAGAGGGATTGGTATTTTTTAATTCCCAAATGACTGATGTGTTTTTTTTCCATAAAATAATATCATTGGGAATCAAGAAGGATGTTTGGGAAAAAATTATAAATTTTCATACTGTCAAAGTTATAAAATTTAAAAATATTTATGTGGATTACTATCTTGATAGTCATGGGATAATCCATCATTTTTCATCTATGATAACTCCTCTAAAAAATTCATTATTTGAGAGGATAAATCAGATTATCAGCAACATGGCCAAAACACTTCTTATTGAAAAATAATTACCAGAGAAACTCTAGAAGGAAATAGTATTGAATTCGGTCTAAATATATAACAGGGTTTTAATTTTTCTAAATTAAGAAAAGACTCTATTTGATATGTGGTACGGAGAGAATCCAACATTGAAATAGTTTATATTTTTGGGATGTAAGTGTTTTATTCTCAATATAGAGAAACATATGAAATTTGAGTCATGTAGAGATGTGGGGATATTCCATGGATACACATAAAAAATAAAAGAATATAAATTCATCAAAAAGAGGATAGGAAATTTAGTTGAAATAAATGAGGTCACTATAGTAGAAAATGAATACAATCGTCAAAAACACACTTAATAGTTTTGTAATTTCATTTTTTTCATTAATGTATTACCTTATTGATTTTTTTTTATAATTTCTTTTACTTGTTAATTAAATATTTCTCATGAGTAATGGGATCCCCAGGGGTGTTATGGGATTTCAGGACATGAGAAGAAAGAATATTTTTCTAGCCTGTGCAAAGCGCACAGTCGTTGCATGGTTAGGTAACTTACACGTCCTTCCTAGGAATACCATGCAGCTCTGGATTAATGTATGCAACATGGTTGGTGCATAGTTATTCATCCCATGAAGAGCTTCCCATGTTACATTTTACCCTTTGAAATTATCCTATGTATGGTTTGTAAAAAAATTCAAACAAACCCTTCACCCCAATAAAAGTTGAAGAATTTTCAAAGTTTCTAATATGGGATATTTAGATCCCTACCAAATTTCTCCCTCATTTCTCCCCCTCTGAACACTAAGTATAAACCAAATTGAGAAAATATTCTCAACAGATGTTCTCTTAATATTCTTTTCCATTTGTAGCATCATTGAGGGGGGATGCAATCTTTTGGTATGTTTGATGATCTACTTAATTCTTTTTTCTTGATTAGGGTTAGTAGTTTCTCCAATAATAATTCTAAATACCTAAAACCCACATTTTTAGTGAATATTTAGGTTAGGTGATCAATGGTTTTTTGAACTTGGTTTTAAACCCTTTATTAATACTGTGATTATCAACAGATTCAACATAGGTGGTCTATAAGTTATATCCCATAGTTTTTGTTATATATTTATTCATGTGCATTATGATATTTCATTTCCCTTGTAGTCTATTTGTTTCATTAAGTAATATTCAGTAAAATGTTTTGAAAATTCATGATTTAGACCCCCCATTATCCCCTTGGGATGCATTGGGGATAAATAGAATTATTGAAGTCCAACCATTTGGTGTATCGACCTTTCCAAACCAAGAATCAGTTACGTTATGTATAGGGTGGAAGTGAAATAACATAGAACCTATATTGAATATGATAATATGTTTAGTTGAGTTGAAAATAAAATATTGATATTTATTCCTGGGTTTTGATAATGGCATAAGTGGATGGTTTGGAATAGATTGAATGTCTATTTATTTGATCAATACAGATTCTGCTAACAGGTTTATGAATAATATTAAAATTCCTAAAAGAATTATTATATATGAAATGATGAACTTGTTAAATTGGAAACTCCTTTTGAATTGGGAACATGTAAATAGTTTCATAAGGGAATTGGTGAATATGTACAAATGGTTAATATGTGCTAATAACGGAGTATACTAAATGGGTTAATGTAATAAAGTTTTTTTTTCTCTATGATATAAGAATTTTATTAGAAATGAATAAGTGAGAAAACTATTCTAAAATGATAAATTAGATTAATGGGAAAATGTATTGTAATTGGTAAATTTTCAATAATGTATGTAAATTTTTTAATATACTTAATAGGTAAAGGCATGAGAATGGTGATTGGTCTTAATATCCATGTAATATAAATTGAAAATGTGTAAATGGGTTATGGAATGCTATTAATTATATTTTTTATGGTTATCAAATTTCATTTATATTTTTATTGGTGGTGTTTGATTTTGATATGGTATGTGTGTTGTGAAGGGATAAATAGGCATTTTAACATGGCTTGGTAGTGTGGGGTATTGACATGAGTTTTATAACAACATGTTATGTTAGAATGGAGCTCTAAAATCCACCACAAAACTCATGGGTTAGGGAAGGGGATGGAGGATCTATTCCCCTAATAGCTGTATTATACCCAAACTGAGGCTTTGAGATGAGGATAATGTGTTGTTTTGATGTGCTTATCCCTAGTGAGAAAGGAAATTAATTTATTCCGTTATGCATAGTGATTGATTTCCATAGACCAATATATTGGTGATATATATTCTTATCCCACGGAACGTGTGAGAAAAGGTATTAAGTTATGAATAGGGTATAAATAATGAAAATTTTAATAAAGATATAAATTATTTGGGTGTACATTGTTATATAATGGAGCCATTATTATCATGTGTTCAAATTTCCATTTACCTCATAATTGTATGCATTATCTGTATAGACGTTATGTTTTATCGACATCAATTCTAGTGACCTACCGTTTTTTACTTTCACCCAGCTAAGGCCTCCCTTGGGTACCTGAGAAGTCTTTTGTGTTGCATGTTCGGTAAAGGGAAAGGGTTCAGTGCAAGAGAGTGGTATCGTGCATAGGATATGCCTGTATAAGGATCCAGACATGGTGTCATGAATATTATTGGGATTCAAATGGATGTATTTATTTTGGTTTTCCTTCATTTTGGCACTACTAGCATGACATTACATGTTGAATGCTTATTTGTGTTTTGTTCCCAGTTTTGGAATATGTTAGTATGTGCATATTTATTTTTTATTACATATTTTTTCAACTATATATCTTGTTAATTGTTCTGGCCTACTCTATTAAAGAGGGTACAGTCTTCCTATGTAGTATATTAGACCCTTTCCCCTAGTTTTCATCATTTGGAATATGGGGAGGGGTGTTTGAGGTCATGTGATGACTTGGCTCGAAGTAATGGTTTTGTGGATTTCGGGTAAGGGATATCACATAGTAGTTTCAGATATGTTTGTTTCAATGGAATTATTATTTGGGATGGTATAAAAGAGGCTATGGTGTGTTGGTCTTTATTAATGACCTCATTTTTAGGAGTACCTAACCCATGTACGAGGTAAGACCATATTCACCTATGGTGAGAATTTTTGTTCTTGATGTGAGTTGTTATGGTTGAATGATACTTCACCATTGGGTGGATAAATTATTATGTGATGTGATTGTTTTATTCTATCTTACTCATGGCCATAATGTGACGCGATTTTGAATTCATTCATCATTTAGGCACCTAAGGATATAGGTGGAATGCATCATGATATGCGCACACGGGATGGGTGTGTGGGTCATAGTGAGTAGAGTGTATTTTACATCCTTCAAAAATTTGAAAAAAGTGGAATCTAATAATGGTCACACAAGTTGGTAAATTGAAAATAATGTAAATGAATAGTTATGGAATAGTGTGTATATTGAATCTTTATGATTGGGTAGAGAATTCTAGGTTGTCATAAATTGTATTGTTTTAATGGTGTCTAAAACAGAGATATGTTTATAGTGGCCATAATATGGTTCATGAATTTTGACAAATGAAATGTTAAATGAGTTAAAATGATGATTGTAAGATGTTTTGAAATGTGGAATGTACCTAAGAGAAAATATTTGTGTTGTGAAAGAGAAAATTGATTAAAAAGTGTTTAAAGGAAAACTTTTGATTAATTAAATTTTTTATCCAATATTGACCATAACCATTGTAAGGGATAAAATACATTAGTGTTCCAAGTGCTTTGAAGATAGATGGGTGAGTGTATGCTGGTATGTTTTCTAAGTTTGATAGTGTAAAATTTGTTGTTTAATCAAATCTATCATTCATATAAGTCTTTTTTGCATTTTTTTGGATTATATTCATGAATAAGGTAGAGAATTTCAAGTTGTAAATGGTCGGAGCAATGCTCAAGACAATTGATTTTTCCATAACATGATGTGTAATTTTTTAGAGTGGGGATTAGTGGGTTTTATTTGTCATGGAACCAATTTAGAGAGCAGGTATAATTTGACCCTCATTGTGACCTAGTATAGAGATCAGATAGGGTTTCTAGTGATTTTGGGTGTTTTTTCTCACATGTTTATGTTTTTTACATTAAAACTCGAATGTGGACAATATTTTATTGTGTATGTATGGCCTAGAGGGCTTAGTGGAATGGTTTAATGTTTGGTTATGTGCCTCGAGTAGCGGTTTCATGTTGTTAGTTTCAGGAAAACCAAGGGTGACCTCATTGAAGGCATTCCCTATGATGCATGTTCTTTAGAATATGAAGCTGCAAAGATGATTAAATGGTATAATCGATGAATAATGAGTACCGTTAGGGTTCGATAAATGTTATTGTTGTTCCCTGGTTCTTCCATAAGGGAACCTGAGTGATTTAGGGAGGTTATTATGTTTTTATGTGGGGTTTTATCATATGGTTTCTTAACCCGTATATTTGGATGAAGATAATTGTAGGTTTCAATGTTGTTTTTGGTTGGAAGAGGTAAGGGTGACTGAAGTGAGGTTAATCATTTTTCTTCAAAGTGTAAAGCCGAGGTGATGGTGTTCGTATGGTTTGGATTGGTTGTAAAAAATGATTTTTTGTTGGGTGAGATGTTGATAATTAATTGAGGATGATGAGGCTAACAGACCAAGAGGTATGTTATGGAGAGTGACTAGGCTTTTGGTTATGCTCAGTTGGTGATGTCATGTGGGAACTAAATTCGATGAAATACTGGTCGCAATAATGTTCGAAAACAAGAGGCGTCTAATGATTTTTAGGTATGGGAACGCGCTACTATGGTGCGATTTCAATTGGGGTAAGAATATTATGTTCTCTATGAATCAAAGACCAGATGTGTGGATAATCAAGAGACCATTAATTTGATTGGTATGGAGGGACATTTTTTGAATGTTAACTATTAAGGAAATATTGAAAGAGCTTGATTTTTTTTAGCAATGTAGATCTATAGGAAACATTGGTTCACAGATTCTTAGAGGATGGGTATAAATTGATGCTGAGTCTTATTTGGCAGTCAGACATGAGAAGTTGTGGTTAAGTACTATTGATATGTGTGTGTAATGGAATCCTGATATCCATGGAAGGTCATAGTGTCCCATAATATGAGATGACATCAGTTATGGATAATCTAGTGGTGGTGATCTTCGAAATATTCTTAGCATACCTCATCTAGTGACGATCATTTCCAATATCTTTACATCATCCTAGGTGCATTGAGAAGATCTGGCTCTATGCCTAAAAACATTATGGTATTTCGGTTGTATAAGGGACATCATGGGGTTTATTGTCATGGGGGTATATTTGGAGATGGAAAATGGGGCAGAAACCATCAATTGTTCACTAGCAAAGTCCTCGAGATGAAACAGGTTTTGAGAAACATTTTGAGTTAAATTCTACAAAATATAGAAGTGGGTATTTTTTGAGGTTATTTTGTAGTTATGGGGAAATCTACGTGACCACCTCCATTTTTTGGGTTCAACATCTGATATAATTGGGAATGTTTGTGGTTGTAATTCCTCTTATAAAATGATGGATCCAACTATTCTATGGTGGGGAGTGATAAGTCGGTCCTAGATGCAAGGAGGAGGATGTTATGTTGATGTAGTGGCACCAGAATTACAATGAGGAGCCTATGAGGTGAAAATTGGGTCTCTTAGAGAAGCCAGGTGGGTTTGAATTATAGTATATTATTGAGCCAATTTGTGGATTTAGGATTAGGGTAATTCCAAATGAACATACAGGATGTCATTGTGAATGTCATTAATGGGGTGGTAATACATTACTATGGTAAGTGTAAATAATGGTTGGGTTTTATAACTCTAAAAAGAATCAAGAGTAGTATTGGGTAAGTGTATTTGGGTTGTATTACAATATCTTTATGTTTTAAGGAACCTTGTCCATGTGGGGTAGTGACATGCCAATGGTGTCTGTAAGCATTCTAGGATGAGTTAGTTAGGGATATATCAACTCAACTAAAAGTTGGGTTAGATTTGGAGAGTCATAAATCTATTTTTGTGGAATTTTTGGAGTTATAGTCATGTTTAAATCTTTCATATGAGTCTTAGTGATATCCTATCTTTCTTTAGCTAGTTTACAAAAGGTAGGTTTTCTTGGGTTGGGAATGTTGATGGGGTAGTGGAGCCTGATGAAAGTTTGTAAGGAAGTGATATAGTGATAGTAGAATCGTACTAAAAGTCATTGAATGACCTTGGTAGGTGGGTTGTGGGATAGTGATAGGCTTCAAGTTTGTATAAAACATGGGAATGTAAAGATGGGTAGTGTTCAATCATTTGAATATTGTTGTTCTAGGAAAAGGAATTCAAGGGTGGTCCAATATGACATGGTAAATGGGAATAGATGTGGTAATTTGTGACAGCCTCTAGTTTGGTGTTTGTATTGTAAATGACTTTTAGAATTGAAGTCGTACTCAAGTTCGGCCATGTTGAATTTATTCCTCTTATTGATGGTGTATGAATGTACTCCTAGATGTTTTCTATGATGAGTATGGATGCCAATATAAGATAAATTCATCTTGAACGTTTGGGAGTAGTGATTTGGAACACATCGAGTTTGATGTGATATTTTAGTTGATATTCAGGTGGTCTTTATTCGATAGTGGGGATGAAAACAAAGGAATATGGTGGGGAGAACCATAACATAAAAGTGATTTGTTGATTATGTGATCATATTTTCTAGTTGGAGGGACTCAAGTGAACATAGTTCATGTGACTTGACCCTGATAGAGAGCATTAAAAGGTGTTTAATTGTCTAAGAGCCCTGAGATATTTGGTTGTGATTGGATGTATAGTTATGTAATGGGATCATTTGGACTCAACCACTGGATTGATGTAAGTCATGAAATATTTTTGGAAAGACCATATGTTTTTTAGTGATATCAGGTTTTGGTCACCGTTAGAGTTTTGAAAAAGGATTAAAATGAAACCAAATGATTCGGGTCATGATTTGTGAATAGGATTAGACCATTTGGGGTGTTTATTGTTTCCACCATGATGGTATGATGATCTGTTCATGTATTACATGTGCTATGAATTAGGATATATTTCGTATGAATTCCATTTGAAATTCTAGTGGGTCATGTTTGGTTGAAGTTGATGATTCCTTTGAGAAGTATTTAGTTCATGTTGTGGGTTGTGGTGAGGATTTCCTATATGGAAATGCCATGACCTTGGTTTTAATTATATGGTATCATTGTAATATTAAATGAGAATCTTGTAAAGTGGGAATGGATATGTGGGGTTAGTGTCCTGGTCACTTTGTTGAAGATGCTCAGTGATTCTTGGTAATGCAGTTCAAGGATGAGTTGTTATATGGTGGGGAGGCTATATGATCCTAGTATTCAAGAAGGTATGACCTTGTTTAAATTTTATTTTTAGTAACATTCTTGTTAGTGAAATTTTTTATGGGATTAAGGAGAGGCTTGGGGGTGCTCGGGGGGTTCATGACAATAATAGAAAGAAAACTAGGCCAAACTATTCCAGGTGCATAGTCAACACATGGTTAAGTAAACCATGTATCCTTCCAATAGAAAATATGAGTCCTTGGAAAGTGGCATTACACATTATTGGTTCATAGTTACATAAATCATGTGGATCCCCCAGAAAACTGTATGAACATTTCCTCTTAGATAGTAGCATGAATTTTGTTTTCACGTGGTTTGGAAAAATGTGCGGATAAACCACATGGCCTAATAAAAGATGGAAAATTTACAATTTTTCCATTATGGGATATTTATATTGCCACCCAATTTCATTCTCATTTCTCCACCACTTAACCATATGGATGTCCAAATCGGCCATGTATTATCAACGGTGCTTCTCATTCGATAAATGGTCGTTTGAAGCATCGTTGGTTGTAGGTCGAAGCCCTAGGTTAGTCTAATGATTCCCTTTCTTCCTTTATTTGGAGTAGTGTATGTAGTATCTCACATATTATTCTGAATACCTAAAACCATCTTATTATTCTGGTGTTTTATGGTTGGGGATTCAACGGGTGAATCAATCTTGATCTAAGGAAATGATGAAGAGTGTGTTCCTCCTCAAATTCATGTTATGTGGTCTACAAGTAATATCTCGTCGTTTTGATATAGATTTTTTCATGTGTGTTGAGATCTTTCTCCCCTCTTATTGTGAATGTTTTTTCGTTGTGTAATATTTCATAAAATAGTTGTATTATTAATGATTCATACCTCACATGATTCATTTGGGATGCATTGAGTATTAATAAAACGATTTAGGGCCTCATATTTTAATGCCACGACCCCAGTTACCCAGAGTCAGTGCATTATTACATAACATTGGCATGATCACAAAGGATCAAGTCTCGAAAGACCGATTAGTTCTGTAGTCTTGGAAACACTAGATATACTCATAAGTCTTACATTACATCATATGGTGAAAAAACTACAACAACATCTTGTCTTCATATCCCCTCATACTATCCCTGCAGATCATTCAAAAATTACTTCTTCACATCCTGGGAAAAATAAAACATTGAAAGGGGTGAGATCAGATGCTCAGTAAGGATAACAATATAGCAGAAGCTTTCATAAATAAGCATAAACACTTAAAGAAATTTTTAACTAAAACAAAAGCCTTTTAAACTTGAAATTCAGCATAATATGGCAAAGATAAAATGAAATAATGCCATTTACTTATTCACATGGATATTCTACTAGTCAAACAATCACATGCAATATCAATAACCACTTTCATAATGATGGAATGCATAATGCCAGACTATCATAACCACATAGCCAAGGCCTCGTGCCAAGACTACAAATAAGATTTTTCCAAGGCCTTGTGCCAAGACACTAGTTTGTCTCATGAGACCTCTCGATGCATCAAGGAGCTATAGCGGGCTCCACCCGTCACTTACTAAGTCCAATGCATTCCACATATGAAAATTTTGAAATATGACATAAACATTCATATCAAACTAGCATATGAAATGTCAGTACTTAATCGACAAACCAAGAATGGTATAAAAATAACACATCCATTGTCAAACATAACTCATTCCATACAATATGGAAGATTGTATTATATCAGATTAATCTCAATCAAAAATAATGAAGGATATTGACATATATGAAAATAATCGTCAAAACTATTAGAGAGAAATATCCCCCTTTTTCTTGAAATCATTTAAAAGTCAGAGTATTTGTAAAGAAGCCATTTAAAAATAGATTTTTGAATCAAAGTGTCCCATACCACTTTGAAACTATTAAAAGTAATTTTAATTTTAAAACCAGAATGTCCATATAGATAAGTCCTTAAAACCATTTTTAAAACATGGACATTAATGAGCAATATTTAGAAGAATAAATCTTCAAATCATTTAAAAATGATACTTTAGTTAGAGTTTCTAACCAAAGGAGAGAAAGTTGAGGACAAATAATTTAGGTAATCAAAGACTTTTTAATATCATGAGAATAAAGGGATTCATGATATACTATGTCAAAGTACATTATATACACCATATAAAAGTGATTTGGTGTATAACAAAAAAGAAGTCTCAATGGAATGTAAATTGAGATGAATTCTCTTATAAAGACCATATCCTTAGGATAAGGATAAATCAATGACATAATTATGTGTGAAAAATATAAATACACTCAATATGATTGTATTTTTAGGGTAAATCAATCAGATGACATTCACACATATTCTTGTAAAAACAACACCAATGAATTTGGATATTTAACTCAAAAAATGGAGATTGAGTTAAAATTACTCTTATCAAGTTCATACCGATGACTTACGAATTTATAAATGGAGTGATTATGTGTATAAAAATTATATCCACAGAAAGGAGAGTGTAAATTATTACATAATAAAATTAATAGTGATTCCATACATAATCATGGAGTAAAATAATCATTGAAGTATGCCTAAAGCCAAATGAGTGCAAATTGAAATTTCAAATTCCCATATCGATTAGGTAACATACGAAACATACCCCCATGAAAGAAGGGTCATAAAATTATGATGTAAATACCCATAAATTAAAGTATATTACACAATGAATACAATCATGGGTAGTTCACATACACCACATGCAATAAATAAGCGGTGAACAATGGAATTCTCACGAAATTAAGGGTGAGATAAGAAACCCCTTACTTTGTACTTTTTCCTTGGTCGAGGGTAGGTTAACCTCCTGTATAATGGTTAAATAATTGTTATTTAATTATAAATGAATCATATTCATTAATATGATATCATATATGATCTTTTAACATTGATTTGTTAATAATATCTTAGAAGTATCGTCATTTCGGGTGTTAATGTGTTCATTTTCCTTTATATTCTTTGTTATTCGAGCCATATTTGTTACTAATGGGATGTATATTATTCATATCCATAATGTTGTCAAATTTTTAAACATTATTTTTAATCATTAAATGAGAATTATTCTTGAATGGATACGATGGAAAATGAATCTCATCGCGTTCATGGAGACGGTAGTCCGTACGTACGCACGAGCGACAATATCATTCTTTTGATATTAAAATAATATTTAATTGGATGGTATATCATATATACAGAATAATTATCATGTTATATTTATTATTTACATGAATTACACATCATTATTATACCCATCCAAATAATAATGTTTTGAATAACAATTACACCACGACGTGGAGACGGTAATCCGTACGTACGCATGTATGGTGACATGTCATTCAAAGGATGGCTATAATACTGAAATATGGTTGTAACATGTTTATAATAACATCATAGTATATATAATATACTGGAGTTATTATTTTATAATGGTAATAACAATGAAATAAGAAGTGGAAGAAGAAAGGAACTTTAAATGGGGTGGTGAAATGATTACCTCTTCTTTGGGTTCTTCCTTTTCATTTGATCAAAAGGGCTCCATAGGTTGGCTTTATGACTAAAGTAAGGCCTCTAGGATAAAGTGAGGGAAGTTGAAAGAGTATTTGGGTAGGGTTTTGCCGAACCAAAAGGCTTTGAATATGTGAATTAATGAGAAGTGGGAGTGCCCTTTTATAAGAGGGGTGAGGGGCACCTTTGGAAAATCTAGAAATATTATTTTATAATAAATTCATATTCGGTTTATAATGGCTCCAAAGTGGATTATTTAGAGTTTAAGATGGGGATAGGTCTAAAAAAACTCAACCAATAGGATTTATACAGGTTTGGGTTACTATATTAACCTTATCATTATGTATTAACTCGTAGTTAATTAGTTTCACTTTTACAATGTCTCTTTTTATTTTTATATTATATGGTTAATAAACATACTATATACATCAAAGAGACCCCTAAGTGGTACTTTAATGATACAACTATCATTATATAAGTCACTTTGCCTAACCATTGATTTTTAGGAATTTAATATCAATTAATAATATAATATTTGTTTTAAAAACTCTTTTTTGTCAATTTTGACACTATTTGGAAAATTGATTTTTGTGAAAATCATAACAGAATTATTACTTCGAAAAAAGTAAATTAACTAATTCCTAACATGTCATATTAACCTATAAAATTATTTTAATTCAAAAAAAGTCTCAAATTATATTTATTTGGGTATTTATAATATCAATTATTTTAATTTTTCACTTCTATGGTAATTACTACATCATCATTCGGACATAAATAAATTAAATTATTTAAATTCTAAAAATTATAAATAAATTACCTTTATTTAGGAAATATTTTTATCTTTATAATGAATATTTATAGTCCAAATTCCAACATATATAACCTTTTGTAAAAAAAATTTTTCTAAAAGATATATGCTTTTGTCATTTTTTATTTGATTTAACTTAATTAAAATAAAGTGTCCCTATCACCTACAAGTGGCTCCATGGGGTCCCAAAATCGACCCAAAGATTCCCATGGTCGTACATATATCCACAAATAAGGTTATTACACGTTTTGGGGTAATTTAGTATTATTATAATATTATTTTTTAACCCTTATTTACCGGATTTACCCATTAACCATGGGAAATAAAATATTTACCGAAGTAATTATTCAAAATGTTTAAAAATAAAAGTTACCTATTTACACAATTTGTAAATCCTGATTCCAAATATGGAATCCATTTTTCAAAATTCAAAACACAGAATTGGCAGAAATTAATTTAAAATTAATTCCCGCTGGCAAAACAAAAAACGTGTTTTTAAGATATAATAACTATCAAAAGATTGATACTTGTTTATGTTCGGTTTAACTGTCAAATTATGTCCAATGACCAAAATTGTATTAAATGGTAAAACTATATTCTAAATATACTTTAAAACCACTCAAATTCATAATTTATCACTATTAATTATTTTGATTAAAAAAGTTGTTTTTAATTAAAATTTAGTAATTTTCACTATTTATCAAAATATGAAAGTTAACTGAAAATTACCAATATTTCACCCTAAGATAATTTCTATGTTACGAATCCAAAAATAAAGTCCATTTTTAAAGATAAAATGTATAAAATTTCAAAAAGTAGGTATTACTATTCATAACAGCTAGTTTGATCGGTTGCGATGTGTGTTAGAACTCGATGTTGCGTACAACACACGCCATTGCATTATTCAAAGGGAAACGTACCATGGAAGCATGGGGTGTTACATTCTCACCTAATTAAATAAATTGCATCCTCGCAATTTTTTTTTAAAATTGGGCTTGAGAATATAATGGAATGTCCAACATTGGAAAAAGAGTCAATAAAACTATCACTTTAATAGAAAGGAAGAGAGGTATAATGGTCAACCAAGATAACCCATACTAGGATTCCATGTAGGAAAACATGGATATGGACGATAAAATATGTGTTATGTTCTGATGGAGAGGTATAGAAAACATGATCAGGAGAAAGTTAATAATAATAAAATCACAAACTTGTGTTTGGACAAATAGTAATTAGTCTCCCAGTAAGAAAAGTAAATGTACAATATTTTTTTGTTTTAAGTTACATTACATAAGGTTGAGGAATTCATTTATTATATTGACTATGAACATAAAGAGATATACTTACTTTTTAAGTAGAGTTTCATTCTTTAATAAATTTTTACCACTAACTCATTTTTTTTGAACAATGAGTATTCAAGAAGACTTGGTCACAATGGAAGAGCTACAATAAACAACTATAGAAATACATGATCCACATAGGATAAACTATATATTTACCTTGTCTTTAGAGATTAATCAAAACCAAAATGGTCAGTATAATATCTGATGATCCCCCAAATGGATATTCCATGAGAGGAAAAAAACTAATCTTAATTTCTAAAATTAAACCATCAATACCCCAAAGTTAAATAAATACCATTCAATAATAAATTGTCCTTAAAATAATTCAATATAATCCAATCTAATATTTAAAAACAAAAAATTATAAGAATGTAGTCTTCCACGTTAAATTGTATCTCCAAATGACATTAATTACTCTTAAAGTCACATACATAAAAGTAAAAAACCTAATCATTTCCATAAATAACCCAAATCACTATAAATGCACAATAAAAACATAGATAAAAATCCACCATTAATCCTCAAATGAAATCCCATACTATTCTTTTTTACTTGGGCATATAGTGTTCACAACAAAGCGAACAACTTCCAAAATAGCATTTTTCACTTAATCACCAAAACATTTTCCTATACTAAGGGTATTCATTTGATAAGACATAAGATCCAAAATAAAATTATTATTTATCAATAAAATCATTTAACTAAAAATAATATTCACACTAACCAGGGACTTCACGTAGACCAGTTATAGGCGATATATCCTAATCACACTTTGGTTGTGGGTTCGATTCCCACAGCTTTGTACGACGCGACGGGTTGTCATACGGTCTGTGTGTTGTCCTTTTTCAAAAACTATATTTTATGACATTACCAAAATGAGATAAATTCCTCAAAATAACCATAACATAATTTAACCACAAATCTTATCTCATACCTTGCATTTTCATCCCAAATTTTAATAACTTATAATTGCCTCAAACCCAATGATCATATAAAACCAAATGGTTATTTATAACTATATACACAAGAGAAAAGATAATTCTTCCTCAAATATCATTCTCACATGGAAAACTACAGGGTTAAAAATACAATAGAAAATTATTCCAAAGTAAACCCATCAACAAGGAGCACTAATACTTTTTAAACATTTCTCCAACCATTTATTTCCACATAGCTTCTTCTTTGACCAAAACCATATCCTATAGAATAGAGAATTCACTCGGGTAATGAACATGTCTCCTACATTTATGGAAAATGACTGTAAATGGACTCTTGGGACCATTTTTATCTTCTTCCATAGTACTCTTCATTTTTCTTCGGCAATTCTTCACTTTATGTCCTTCCTTCCCGCACATAAATCATTTCATTTTCCCACTGAGACACTTTCCTCGGTGTCTCCATCCACATTTCATACATGATGGAAATTGAGGATTCCTTTATCCACGGTCTCCACTGCTGGAGCTCTTATCATTCATCACCTTTCTCTTCTTTGTTGAGTCCGGGAATTGGTTAATATATATATTGTTAATAGTATTTTTGGAAAATTGATTTGGCATAAGGATGATATCTTTTACGCCTATCAACATTCCATTTTGTTTCTCATTTCCACCACTGTTCCCACCTTGTACATCATTCTCAAAGTCACTATGACTTCCTTGGAATTCAGCCATTGACTAAAACCAGAAAGCATTGTGTGAGTAACAGTAGTCAAAAAATCATTTTGAGATTTACATGTCACCATATTCTCAATTTGAAACACATTAGGATTAACCAAGGTCATTTACTCTCATATTATATATATAATACTTCAAATCGGTTTGTAAAGAAAATGTCAATTATCTTAATCATATCCTCCGGGAGTGTCGTAACCAAGAGTGCAGCAATGCCCATTGTCGTGCACCAGTTCCCATTCAAGTCTAGCTCAATGCGGTGTTTTCGGGTTTTACCCCTAGGTATATTTGTGCCAGAGCCGCCTCTACATGCTCGTATCTAGACAGAGATGTATTGCTCAGAAAACTCACAAAATCTCTACAATACCAAAATTCTAGGAAGTTCTTTTATACTAATTCTCAAAGTTCATCTTAGTTATACATGCTCTAGTCAGAGTTTATCTAAATCTCACTTCTAAGTTTTGTACTAAACCTCCCTCTGATACCAACTGTAAAGACCCGACCCCAGTTACCCAGAGTCGATGCATTGCTACATAACATTGGCATGATCACAAAGGATCAAGTCTCGAAAGACCCATTAGTTTAGTAGTCTTTGAAACACAAGATATATTCATAAGTCTTACATTACATCATAAGGTATAAAAAACTACAACAAAATCTTGTCTTCATATCCCATCATACTATCCGTGCAGGTCATTCATAAATTACTTCTTCACATCCTGGGAAAAATAAATCATTGAAAGGGGTGAGCTCAGATGCTCAGTAAGGATAACAATATATCAAAAGATTTCATAGATAAGCATAAACACTTAAAGCAATTTATAACTAAAACAAAATCCTTTTAAACTTGAACTTCAGCATAATATGGCAAAGATAAAATGAAATAATTTCATTTACTTATTCACATGGATATTCTACTAGTCGAACAATCACATGCAATATCAATAACCACTTTCATAATGATGGAATGCATAATTCCAGACTATCATAACCACATATCAAAGGCCTTGTGCCAAGACTATAAATAAGATTTTTCCAAGGCCTTGTGCCAAGACACTAGTTTGTCTCATGAGACCTACCGATGCATCGAGGAGCTATAGCGGGCTTCACCCGCCACTTACTAAGTCCAATTCATTCCTCATATGAAATTTTTGAAATATGACATAAACATTCGTATTAAATTAGCATACGAAATGTCAATACTTAAACGAAAAACAATGAATGGTATAAAAATAACACATCCATAGTCAAAAATAACTCATTCGATAAAATATGGAAGATTTTATTGTATGCGATTAATCTCAATCAAGAATAATATAGGATATTAACATAGATGAAAATAATCATCAAAACTATTAGAGAGAAATATCCCCCTTTTTCTTTAAATCATTTAAAAGTCACATTATTTGTCAAGAAGCCATTTAAAAATAGATTTTTGAATCAATGTGTCCCATACCACTTTGAAACTTTTAAAAGTAATTTTAATTTTAAAACCATAATGTCCATATAAATAAATCCTTAAAACCATTTTTAAAACATGGACAGTAATGAGAAAGATTTAGAAGAATAAATCTTCAAAATATTTAAAAATGATTCTTTAGTTAGATTTTCTAACAAAAGGAGAGACACATGAATACAAATAATTGAGATAATCAAAGAATTTTTAATATCGTGAGAATAAAGGGATTCATGATATACAATTTCAAAGTACATTATATAAACCATATAAAAGTGATTTGGTGTATAACAACAAAGAAGTCTCAATGGAATGTAAATTGAGATGAATTATCTTATAAAGACCATATCCTTAGGTTAAGGATAAATCAACGAAATAATTATGTGTTACAAATATAAATACACTCAATATGATTGGATTTTTAGTGTAAATCAATCAGATGACTTTCACACATATTCTTGTAAAAACAACACCAATGAATTTGGATATTTAACTCAACAAATGGAGATTGAGTTAAATTACTCTTATCAAGTTCATACCGATGACTTGAGAATTTATAAATGGAGTGATTATGTGTATCAAAATTATATCCACATAAAGGGGAGTGGAAATTATGACATAATCAAATGAATAGTGATTCCACACATAATCATGGAGTAAAATAATCAATGAAGTATGCCTAAAGCTGAATGAGTGAAAAATGGAATTTCAAATTCCCTTATCGATTAGGTAACTTACAAAACATACCCCATGAAAGAAGGATCATAAAATGATGATGTAAATACCCATAAATTAATGTATGTTACACAATGAATACAATCATGGGCAATACACATGCACCACATGCAATAAATAAGTGCTGAACAATGGAATTCTCACGAAATTAAGAGTGAGATAAGAAACCCCTTACATTGTACTTTTTCCTTGGTCGAGGGTAGGTTAACCTCCTATATAATGGTGAAACAATTGTTATTTAATTATACATGAATCATATGAATTAATATGATATCATATATGATCTTTTAACATTGATTTGTAAATAATATCTTAGAATTATCGTCGTTTTGGGTGTTAACGGGTTCATTTTCCATTATATTCTTTGTTATTAGAGCAATATTTGTTACTAATGGGATGTATATTATTCATATAAAGAATGATGTAAAATTTTTAAACATTATTTTTAATCATTAAATGAGAATTATTCTTGAATGGATACGATGGAGAATGAATCTCATCGCGTTCGTGGAGACGGTAGTCCGTACCTACGCACGAGTGACAATATCATTCTTTTGATATTAAAATAATATTTAATAGGATGTAATATCATATATACAGAATAATTATCATGTTATATTTATTATTTAAATGAATTAAACATCATTATTATACCCATCCAAATAATAATGTTTTGAATAACAATTACACCGCGACGTGGAGACGGTAATCCGTACGTACGCACGTATGGTGATATGTCATTCAAAGGATGGATATAATACTGAAACATGGTTGTACCATGTTTCTAAAAACATCATAGTATATATAATATACTTTTTTTATTATTTTATAATGGTAAAAACAAATAAATAAGAAGTGGAAGAAGAAAGTAACTTGAAAAAGGGTTGGGAAATCATTACCTCTTCTTCGGGTTCTTCCTTTTGATTTGATCAAAAGGGCTCCTTAGGTTGTCTTTCTGACTAAAGGAATGCCTCTAGGATTAAGTTAGGGAAGTTTAGAGAGTATTTGGGTAGGGTTTGGCCGAACTAAAAGGCTTTGAAGATGTGAATTTATGAGAAGGGGGAGTGCCCTTTTATAAGAGGGGTGAGGGGCACGTTTGGAAAAGCTAGAAATATAATTTTATAATAAATTTTTATTTGGTTTAGAATGGCTCAAAAGTGTATTATTTAAAGTTTAAGGTGGGTATAGGTCTAAAAAAACTACACCAATAGGATTTAGACAGGTTTGGGTTACTATATTAACCTTATCTTTAAGTATTAACTCTTAGTTAATTAGTTTCACTTTTACAATGTCTCTTTGTATTTTTATATTATATGGTTAATAAACATATTATATACATCCAAGAGACCCCAAGTGGTTCATTAATGATACAACTATCATGATATAAGTCTCTTGGCCTAACCATATATTTTTAGTAATTTAATATCAATTAATAATATAATATTTGTTTTAAAAACTATTTTATGTCAATTTTGACACTATTTGGAAAATTGATATTTGTGAAACTCATACTAGAATTATTACTTCGAAAAAAGTAAATTAAATCATTCCTAACAAGTCATATTAACCTAGAAAATTATTTTAATTCATAAAAAGGCTCAAATTATATTTATTTGGGTAATTATAATATCAATTATTTTAATTTTTACTTTTATGGTAATTAATGCATCATCATTGGAACATAAATAAATTACATTACTTAATGTATAAAAATTATAAATAAAATACCTTTAATTAGGAAATTTTTTTACCTTCATAATGAATATTTATAGTAGAAATTGCAACATATATAACTGTTTGTAAAAATTGTTTTGCTGAAAGATATATGCTTATGTCATTTTTTTATTCGATTTAACTTAATTAAAATAAAGTGTCCCTATCACCTACAAGTGGCTCCATAGAGTCCCAAAATCGACTCAAAGATGCCCATGGTCGGACATGTATCCACCAATAAGGTTAGGACACGTTTTAGGGTAATTAAGTATTATTATAATATTATTTTTTAACCCTTGTTTACCGGATTTACCCCTTAACCATGGTAAATAAAATATTTTCCGAAGTAATTATTCAAAATATCTAAAAATAAAAGTTACCTATTTACACAATTTGGACATCCTGATTCCAAATATGGAATCCATTTTTCCAGATTCAAAACACAGAAGTGGCAGAAATTAATTTAAAATTAATTCCCGCTGGCAAAACAAAAAACGTGTTTTTAAAATATAATAACTATCAAAAGACTGATACTTTTTTATGTTCGGTTTAATTTTCAAATTATGTCCAATGACCAAAATTATATTAAATGGTAATAATATATTGTAAATATACTTTAAAACCACTCAAATTCATAATTTATCATTATTAATTATTTTGATTAAAAAAGTTGTTTTTAATTAAAATTTAGTAATTTTCACTATTCATTAAAATATAAAAGTTATCTGAAAGGTACCAAAATTTCACCCTAAGCTAATTTCGATATTAAGAATCCAAAAATAAAGTCCGTTTTTAAAGATAAAATGTATAAAATTTCAAAAATTAAGTATTACTATTCATAACGGCTAGTTTGATCAGTTGCGGTGTGTGTTAGAACTCGATGTTGCGTACAACACACACAATTGCATTATTCTAAGGAAAACGTACCATGGAAGCTTGGGGTGTTACACATATGTTGTGTACCGACATTTCTAAACCAAGAATCTGTGGATTTTTCATCCCAATATAGCCCTCTAATGGAAAATTCAGAGAAATATAAAGAAAAAATATATCAGATTCTCTATAATTTTATTAAAATGAAAAAATATTATCTACTGTGAGATTTTACCTACAAGGTCAACCTCTTATTGGAATGTTCTTCAATGATAGTACCATAACATACTAATCTCTACACAGACGAAAATAATTATTCATGACCAACCATGACGAAACTAATTTGAACATGATATTTTAAAAGACAAAATTTTTGAGAATAAATGGATATCATATATCCTGAATATCGATATTCCCTAAGAGACATTATCAAAAAATTTCATAAAGAATCGGTTTCATGAGTTTTAGACAAAAATCAATCTACTGAAGTACACTATTGGTTTATTGGAGTTTTCATGTATATAATAGCGACAAGAGGATGTTATTTGATGTTAAATGGATATATATTTACTCATTCCATTAACATTTTTAAATAGTTCTAGTAGAACTAAGACTGATATAGCCACACTCAATCCAACATCCATTTCAACATCGAATATTAATCCTCCCCAATATAATTTAGTGCCTCCTCCTCAACAAATTTTTTAAAATATAACCCTTTAATGAGTGAAATAACTAGTAAAATCACCCATGATTAAATTATTAGAATAATTAAATTTATTTCTTAAAATGAATAGGTTTTAGTTTCTTCATTTATTTCATCAAATAGAACATGTTTATCTTAAAAATGGTAACATAGGATAATGAATTTGGGTTGATTAATCTCCCGAATTATTAAACCTTCCACCGAATGTTCGAATAAAACATTAAACATTGAATTATATTTAAGTGTTTACTCATGATGATGGTTGACTATAATTAGGTAAAGTTGGATAAACACTAGATGTATGAGGTGTTTGTCTTTACTAATCCCCCATAAGAAGAGGAAGAGTATAAAGTTGTTACCAATATCCCTATGTATAAATTTTATGATTATCTGACCAAAAAATAAATCAATTGGGACCATGAAAATATTAATAATATATAAATCAAACATTTTTGACCCATGATTTTATAATGGTACTTGATGTGATATATTCATCATCACATCCTTCCATGAGTTGGTAAAATCATTTTTATTGAAACTTGGGGATGAAGAAAAACCCATGTTGATACACAAAATGTTTCAATCTCTTTTGGAAATATTACACATAACACATCAGGGATGGGTATATCCCTAAAAACCATAATATTATGATGATATAATATAAAACTCTATAAATTTAATTAACTTTTCATAGCTCTTCACTATTGTAGAGGAATCATATGAACTTGGGTTCAAAAAAAATCAAGGAGGAGGATACAGAGGCCATGATGTCTAGAGAAGATGATTTCATGGAGGACCCCTATATTTAAGACTCCTATTTTTTTTATTAATATATAAAATCCATTAAAAATTGATGGTATTCACTCCAATGAGTTCAACAAGAGCATCGATATGATCCTAAATCAACCAAGGCTCATTCATATAAAATTTAATTGGATGATTATCTAACATAGACACACTTCTCTGGTAAATATCAAAATATTAAAAGGTTGGTTCAATTAAATAAATTTCTAGAATGACCATATGTATATTTCATTCAAGAAAATAAGCTTCAAACACCATCAAATTTGGCTTCTAAGACTCAAGGCATAGACCCAACTCAATCAAATAAACAAACAATCTTGGCAGAAATGTATGGAATTATGAAATATATTGATTTCATTTTATACATGCTCAATATTTTGGATCTAGTTATCCTATAAAAGGATTTCATATAATCCATCATCGAGTCCCTTTAAATCCCCCAACAGTTTGATACATGATTTTTTATATCAAAAATGTGGAATGTAGAGACAATATCTATAATGTTATATACATTAATTTCCTTTATAGAACGGGATTATGATACTAATATACATGGACATATAAATCCAATGTATATATATGATACATTTAATTATATCTTTATTCATTAATCCTTAATTGCTAATGGTCTCAAGATGAATATTATCCTAATATGTACTCATGGATTTCTTTGCTATAAGGAGTCTAACATGTATCCCATAAACATAATAATTTAAGGTTAATATAAGATTGAATAGAATCCACATTATAGTATGATTCTTAGAAAACTCTTTGTGGATCTCATATATGAATTTGAATTCATGGATCTTCTCCAAGACATGGTGTTCAATGTATTAATGGGAAATCCATTTCTTCATATGCATGAAACAATGCCCTATTTATATTATATGTGTCTCAAATACTATATTAAATGGAAATTTGAAAAACATTATAGTTATAGTTCTCTCATTGATCTAATCCTATGAATTTTTTATATTGAAATATGGTTCTTCATTTTGGAGGGGAAATCACTAGTGTTAAATAGTAATATTCATATTACTATCCCTAATGGTATAAAAATCACTCTGGTCAACCCATGGAGTAAACGTCAGTAAGAATTCTTGTTTCACATCAACTGAAATATGGAAGAAAATATTGAACAAAGAAGTCATCTAGTAACATGAGATATATTAGATAATAAATTAAAATCTCCAATCAATTTCCACACATATAATGGTCAGGTATATGATTCCATTGAATAATAACCAAAAATGGATAAAAATATCACTACACCATCTTTACAAGTGAATATTTAACCAAAGAATACATACATTAGTGTATTTATAAAGGATATTTAGTTAACTATTCCAGGTATATTTGACTAGAAAAATATGAATACAATAATAATGATTTATATTGAAACCCATATCTTAATTACACATTAATTCATGATTTATTTCATAAAATAAAACTTAGTTGAACCCAAAATATCATGAGGCCTTATATATTTTGGAAATTCGGTACATATCTTACAACATGCAAAAAATTTCCAATGAAATTATACAAAACATCATTAACATACTCATAAAATTCAAACATTATTCTAAAACATCACAATATATCCTATGGACATACAAAAGAAATCACTGAAATATAGATACTATAAAGTGAATTCAAAAATCATATAATAAGGTAATGAATTAAATGTGATCCAAGAGATATATCAATGTTACAGTAGAGGGGTGATAATCATAATCTTGAAAAATTATCCATGATATGACATGAAAACATAAAATAAACATGGGAATGTAGAAAAAACATAAAACCTGGAATCGTATACATAATACATGGACAACCACATTGAAAACAATAAAATAGTGGTCTCAAAATATCCTTCCACACATAATACATTGAATCTCATGAGATTAAAATGATTTCCAATGAATTAAAGGGATATAAAACTCCACACCCACCCATCACACTCATACCATAGACATCTATAATTGTACAATATATATTAGAAAACATAAGGTTGTTATTTATAATTTTTTCCCATTATTATGGTGTGTGATATAAGTACATGAATGTATATAATAAACTAGGGATAAGTGTTTATAGTTTAATACATTTTAGTGGAAATGAGGATAGCTATTTATTATAAAGAAGTTTACCATGGGAAAATCCTAGCATAATTTCAGAAAAATAACAGGAGTACATAATGGTTCATGGGAGAGATCAATGAGAATGAAATGGGTATCTTATCACATAGAAATAATTAGGTAATTAAGAGTTAGGTGGAAAAATATATTCCAATATAAAAACAGGGAATTAAAAATGCATATTTTAAAGAAGGATCTTTAATAGAGAGGATAGGGATAAGATCCATTACCTAGAGAAGATGGTACTAATAGTCCGGGAGGAGTTTATTAAAAATTTTGGGTCACCATTGGAGGAATATAAATAAGGATTGATAGGGATATTTCTTTCTCGAAGGGTTTTTACTAAAAAGGAATTGAAGAGTTGGTTGGTTTATAAAGAAAAAGAGGGGATAAACCTTTGTTAATTTTTTCAATTATGTATTTTACAGTATATGATAAAGTAATAAAAACAATCTTATTAGTGGTTTCTACTAAATAGGAGTGGTTTTAATTATTTTATAATGCTATGAAACAATCACATTGAAATAATACCCTTAGCTATGTGGACATGAGTCATTTTTATAAATAATTTATTGTAAAAAGTCAAAATTTAATATTCATTAATGGTTTATAAAATAAATCAATTAACCTAAAAGATAATTATTTTAAATGGAAAATATATATTTAGTCATGGATTAAATTTATGGAATATATTACACAAATTTTAGGTCATTATGATGACTTAATACATAATATATATTAATAATGTATTTGATTTTGACCTAAAAACTCGACCGTCATATTTTAATGAGAAAGTCACCATTGGATAATTTCAACTTTCAGATTTTCAAAATTATATTTATTTTATTCTTGGTATTCAGTAATTATAAAAAATTTTATATTTGAAAAAAATCAACATTTATTTGGAAATTAATATGTTTTTAAAAGAAAGGTATTCAGACTATTATAAAAAATCTTTACATCTTAATTATATATTATCATTTAGATTTAATAAATATTATTTAATAATTTTTTTTTAAATATAATTTATTTCAGAAATTCTTTAATTCATTAAAATAAGTTTCTTTATAGAATATATATATTTTAAAACATACAATTTTTATTTCATCATATAATAATACAAGGTGTATTAAACATATTGTTTAGTAATTAAAAATATATATTAAAAATGAATAAATATAAATAATTTTTAACAAAATAAAATAAAAAGTAAATATTTTTTTCTCTAGTTACATGTCCATTTATTACACCCCCAATTTGCCAAAGGGTAAGGTTTGTGACATTGAAATTTTCTTGTGGTGGTTAAGTGTAAATGGTTTGGGTCATTCTCTCGGTGAGCATGAATTCTACCATAAATGATTTATTTCATTGTTTTGTTTTTAAATAACATCTTAATATTTTTCAAGGTAAACTCCCCAATGGTATTTCTTCCTTAGATGCTCTGATAAATGAGATTCATTTGGTAGACTCCTACCAATTGAAGCCATTAATTTATTCTTCTATTTCAATTGGACTTCAATATAACCATTAATATTCTAATCTAAATGGTTACTATAATATGGATATATTATCAATGATTATGATTCATAATGGTATTTTAAATACAAAAGAATATAAATATCAAAAATAAATATAGTATTTTATTTTTTTCTATAAATTCATTAATAAAAAATCCGTAAAAAAAGAATTTCATTTGTAAATGTTCAGGTTGTTACATTATTCCCCACATCAAGATTTTTCCCTCAAAATAATCAATTAAGGCACGAAACCAAAAAAGTGTACTTATTTTTTATCATCTCTTATGATTCATTTGTAACTTTCTCAAAGTTTTGGTTCCACTATAACACATTGACCAAGTGATGAGTATTATCTCAAAAAACAATTCTCTATGATATAAAATCTTCATCAGATAGTCTTCATATGAATGATCATTATCTAATATACCAAAATATAGATTTAGTACATATGATGGGTCTTGTATATACTTACTCAAGAGGGATACATGGAATACAAATTGTACTTGAGATATGTAAGGTGGATTTTATAGTTAACTTTCCACTCATCTTATGTGATCAAGGATATCAAAGTAGTTTGTGTATATAGAAACAATATTTTCATTCTTTTAAAACATCATGAAATCCTTCCAGGGTGATATACAAAGAAAAACATTACTTCTGACCACAAACACTTGGTCTTGTTGGTTGTTTTCTATGTATATTTTCTCTGGGATTTTGGGGATTTCATATGATGTTGAATAGATTCATCCTTCTCTTTCATATCTTGGAAATAATCAGGCCCCATGATCTTCCACTCCCCAATGTCACCCCTTCATGTCAGAGTCCAACAACACTTCTCATAAAATCCCTTATAAGGTTTAATTTTAATACTATAGTTAAAACTATTGTTATATGAGAACTCCACTAGGAAATGAGATGGTCCCAAAATCCCTAGTAATCCATTGAAAGAGATATTCAAAAAAGCATCTAATGTATTAATCGTCCTTTTGGATTAACCATATGTATGAGTGTGATAAGAAATGATGAACCTAAATTATTTCTCTAACACAAACTAAATGATTCTCTAAAACATTATGTGAACATAGTATATCAATAAAATTTAAAATACTATGTAACTCTATGTAGTCTTATCACTTTCCTTATATATATCATATATAGTAGGTAAAGAGTTAAATATTCTTTTATAGATATGAAATTTGATAATGTGGTAAGGTGATCGACTACCACCAAGATAGAATAATTTCAGTTAGTGGTCCCGTAGCTTCCTATGATGAAATACAGGGTTTTGTTTTCCACTTCCATACTTGTATGCCCAAGGGTAGCATCATACCCTTAGAAATATTTCATTCAGCCTATATGAGATCTGTAATCTCCCACTTCAAATTATTTCACAAGAGTTTTTTTATTAAAAACAATATAAATGTTATTTATTCCTATATGAATAGAGAATGATGACATATGAGATTCATCTAGAAGTTACCACTTATTTTTTAGTTTTATGGGACACCTATATAGTTTCCATAAAATAAAACTCAATATTCATCAATGTTATACATTTTAATTTTTTTACCTCCTCCTATAACAACACATCTTTTTTATGGGCCTCAAGGAACTTTTGAATATTAGATTTTTGAGTAGTTATATGAGATATTTTGAATTAATATTCATTTATTATTCTCATATCCATCCCTTTTATGTCCAAGAAGACTATACCCCTTTTAACCCTCATTAAATATACGATTATGGGATCCCTTCTACTCAGAGAATATTTCACATTGTTTTCCTTCCCTAGATGGTAATGGATTGAAAAATCATAACAAATGATTTTCTCTAACAACCTTCATTGGTATATATTAATCATGTTTTCAGTGAATATGTACTCTATGGTTTTTTATCTATATATATGTCACACTTTTCACTATATAGATATTGTCACAAAATCATTAACATGAAGATCACTACTGTCAATTATAGATCATGTGTTGGATAGTTTTTCTCATGGAAGATTAATTTTATCGAGTAATAGGAAATTAATTTTTTTTATCTTTAATAAGTACAAAACTCAACATAGTTTTGGATGAATAAATATATATCACAAATCCTTCCCCATTGGTAGGTAATTTGAACCCAATTGTAGTAATTAACCTCTTCTTAAACTCTTTAAATCGATCTTTGAATTCATTATTCAAGATAAAATTTCCTCGCTTAAGAGTCATCTTAGTTTGTATGAATGAAAATCATGAGACTTTTCTTATAAATAAATGATAACACCACGCTAATCTAGGTAAAATATGGATTTCCCACTTAAATTTGCGTCATTTCTATACTTCGATTGATTCAATTTTTGATGGATCCATATATATCAATTTTTTTGTGATACCATGCCTTAAAAAAGTCTCATTATCAAATAAAAACACATATTTATTTCACATTACACATTAATTTTCTTTCTAAAAGTTCATTTATACAATATTTAAATACTCATCATGTTTCAACATGATTTGGGAGTTGATAATAATACCATCTTTATATACTTTCACAAATTCCTTGTGGTAATCCTTAATGGAACTATTAATTAAGTCCATGACTATTTTTGGAAAATTAGTGACTTGAAATGGAATCACTACAAACTAATAGAGCATATATATTTAATAAAAAGAATTCGTGGGGATATCCTCATTCCCCATGATATTATAATATCCTAATCAAAGATCCACCTTAGAGAATCAATGGCTCCATTTAACTGATCTAGCAAGTCAATAATCTTGGGAATTTGATACTTTTTATTTATCTTTATCTTCTTAATATCATGATAATCAATACAAGTGAATATTGAGTCATCCATATTCATGAAGAAGAGAACCAGTGGACCCCAGAGTGAATTACTTTTGAATACAAACCCTTTATCTAACATGTCAAAAATATATGGAATATGATAATTTTTTATTGATTTACATTTTACATGATATTATGGAAATACCGATCAATTTTATATTAGAGTGTGTGCGGAAAATATTTCATGAAAGATTTTACTAGAATATATTTAAATCCATCACATCGATCTCCTCATAAATAATTATATTTTTTCACACCTCCTCCATTGATTAAATTTACATCTATACAATAATCATAGAGCATAAAAATCTATTTCTAAGAGCATTGTTGGATTTATAATATCTTTTCAAAGAAGTTGATCCATTTTCCATGATTAATGGACATGATGATCCACTAAGTCTAAGATGCCTTTTTTAATATAAATATCTCAATAAAAACATGACATTTCTAAGTTGGATTTGAGTCATCCTCCTAACTGAGATTTTAATTTTAGACTTGAGATAATTAAGAATGTATTGTCTATATTTTTTCAATTCCATATCCCTTGAGGTTGCACATTTAATTTTTGTGTTCATCACATTTACCCTCACATTGGTTTTGGTATTATATCCCCTTATTTCCTTACAAAGACTCGAATAAAGGGATGATCAAGGATGAATGTTTTTGAAAAATTAATCACATAAAAAATAAACCATAAAAGTAAATTATAACTCATGAATGAAATATATTCTTTAAACTATGTATTTCTAGAATTCAATATAAGTTATCAGTGATCTATTTTCTAACATAAAATACTATAGGGTTATTTTTTCTCTTAATTATAGTCTATACGTATCCTATGAATTTACCAAATTCTATCCATTGAGAGTGTCAGTACAGGTTTGAAGCAAGACATATTGTTATGCACCATGTGATGAACGATCCTAGCTGAATGCACCCTTTTTAAGGTTATTACCCATACGTAGCCCTATGTTATATCCTCATCCACATGAAGTATATTGAAATGGATGTATTTTATTAAAAACCACTTAAACTATACATTAACCAAATCTACATATGTTTTTCTAGTTTATCATTATCCCTAATTTATTCTCTTTTGTATCCTAATCCTATTATGAAAGCTACATGGCATTCCAAGGATACCAACTGTGAAAACCAATATATTATGACACTTTTTCATGATTTATTAAATAAAACCACACTTATTAGACCCAGAATATTCTGACACCATGTATATTTGGGATATTAGGTACATATCCTAAAAACATGAAATTTTTGTGAAAAAAATTTATTGACACCTTTCTTAACAAACTAATTAAATTCCGACATTGTTCTAAAACTTCATGTTATAACATGGGGATGCATAGAAGAAGGGGTATCTATAAAGGCTAGTATGGGAATAAAGAAAACATAAAATAAGGTAAAATGGTACATTTATCCACAAGTCATATCATTATAACACTATCAGGGTGAGAATAAAAATCATTGACAAAGAGATATTATATAACTTGACTGCATAAAGGTAACATCGGTGTGTGGAGACAACATAAAACATGACCACATAAACCTATGAATAAGATAACAACCGATAAAAAACCTAGTGTTTTTATGAAAACCTCTCATGCACCATACATGTCGTTTCGTGATATTAAAACATTACCAAACATATCATAGGTATATATAAATTTGGGAGCACCTGTTAAATTCATATTATGTACATGATTAAGTGTGTCACAAATATTATACAATAGAAGTTTTAATTTCATCAATTATAATCCAATTATTATGGACTGTGGGATAAATTCATGTAACTAACCAATAACTTTTGTAGAGGTAAATCTAAATGAATACCTGTGACTGGAATTTTGGATAATTATTTACAACACAAATGTTCGTCATGGAAATATCACTGGATAACTTAGAAAGCATAGCATGGGTACATAATAGTTCATGGGAGTGATGAATGGGAGTGAAATGGGTATATAATACCTTGAAAAACATATTGTATGTCATAGGTATGTGGAATAATATATCCCAATATGAAATTTTTTAAATCAAATGGTCTAATTTAAATAAGTTTTTAATAAAGATGAGAAGGATATGATCTATTACCTTGAGATGACACTTTAAATGTTTTAGAGGTGATTTGTAAGAGATTTGGGGAAAATTTTGAGGGCTCTAGAGAGGAAATGGTAGATTAATGTCCTGATATTAGGGTTTTGAGGTGATATTAATGGTAGGATGGTTTGTTTTGTATAGATAAATAGTGGGGAGTTCTTTATTAACATAAAAACATAGGTTTTTAATACCATATGCTAATGAAATCAAAACCACAAAACATCCCATCATCATTGAACATGGTTTCTACCCAGTAGTTGTGGTTTTCCTTTTTTATCTGGTTGAGGACCAAAATTTATAATATTAATACTCTTAGTGATGTGGAAGTGAGTAATTTTTAAAAATAATTTATTTTTAAACCATAAAATACAGCATATGTATTAGAGGATTCATTAGGGGTTTATAAAATCTATAAAATAACAAAAAAACATTATATTAATATATATATATATATATATACATTTTTCTCTACATTTTATGGAATATGTTTTATCCTTTTTGTGTCATTCTGTTGTGGTAAAAGAAAACATGTATTTATATCGTATTTAATTTTGTCCCCAAAAAATAAATTGATTTCAAAAATTATGAATGAAAAAACATTTTCCAAATTCAACATGATAACTTCAAAAGTAATATTTATTTTACAAAAAAATTCATATATATATATTAGAATTTACATTTGTAAATCAAACATCCAAATTTATTCAAAAGAAAGGTATTTTACAATAACATTTTTTTGAACCTTATAAAAATTATGATTTTTTCATAAATTACATTATTATTTATATTTTATAAATTTTATTTCATAAAAATATTTATTTAAATATAATTTATTTAAAAATTTAATGAATTCATTAAAAATAATGTCACAATTGAAACTATATATTTTCAAAAAATAAAATTTTTTCAGCATAAGAAAATCTAGTTTTTATCAGAACATTAGTATAATAAATTTTTAAAAAATAATACGAAAATTAGATAAATATAATAATTTTTTTATTAAAATAATATATAAAAATTGATAATGTTATTGTCTAGATATATAACCCCATATTAAAAAAGAAAATTCAATAATGGTAAGGTGTGGAATTTTGATATTTTTGTATGATGGTTCAACATATATGGTTTGGGACATTATCTATGTCAGCTTAAACATTTCCCATAAATTGTTTCCCTCATTATTTACCCATTTCATCTTAGATTGGGGTTGGTCAATGGGAAACGACATCTATTATCTATAATATAAGTTCTAATAAATGAGTTTCATAATGTATGATCCTATTGGTTGAGGTCATGGATTCTTTTTTTGTGTCAATTGGTCTTTATCATAACCCTTAATATACTAATCATAATTTTCATTATAAAACAATTGTTTTATTAATGATTTTGATGTTTAATTTTCTTCTAAATCCCATAGTCTATAACTATGATAAATATAATACTAGATCACGTGTTTTCTATAACTACATAAATTTATAGGGAAAAATATTTATTCAAAAATGGAACATCAAATATAAAAGTTTGGGTCATTACATTATTCACCATTCATAAATTTTTTCATTAACATTTTCATTTCATTAAATAAAATATATGATGGTACTTATATTTCACCACAACTTCTGGTTCCCATGTCTCTTCCTCAAACTTTTGGTTTCTACATAATACATTGAACATGTGAGTTATCTTTCTTCGTAGAGCATTTTCTCTACGATCTAAGATCTTCACTAACTACTCATCGTATGAAAGTTCATTAACCAATGGTATCACATTTGGATTTTTTAAATGTGATGGGTTTTGTATGTACTTCCTCAAGAGAGATATATAGAATACATCATGTTATTGAGATATGTTATGTGGGAGTTCTAGATTATAGGCCACTACATGAATATGACCAAGGACCACAGAGAGTAAAATTTATCTTGGACTCATATTTTCTTTATAAAAAACATCATCACATTCTTCCACTATCATATGTGAGGGAATTATTTAACTCAGACTTCAAAATACATGCCCCATTGATGATTATATATATATATATATATTATGTAAAATTTGGGCACATTTTAAATTATATTTAATGGTTTGACACATCCCTAGAATCTCAAATATAATATCTTATACCATCAACATCTTATATACAAATTCATCTGATATTGTTAGATTATAACATATATTCTCATACAGAGCCTCAGAAAGTACCATTTTAATCCTAGAGTAGAAGCAATAATTATATGATATCTCCACTTGGTATAGTTGTTGGTCCCAAAATCCTTGTAAAATCCATTAAACCCAATATCAATAAAAACTACAATACTTGAATGGTCATTCAGACTAACCATCCATATAAAGGTGATAAGAAGTTATAGAGATCAATATATATCCAACTCTCATAGAAACCTCTCCAAAACCATGTGGTAAACCTTGAATCTCAAAAAAATATAGTGGAAATCCATTACTTATGTATATATTGGTGAGTTGGTCAGGAGATAAATCTTCCTTGACAGCTATTAAATGTGATAACTTGGTAAAGATATCGACTTCCACCAAGATGGTTTTATTGCCTCTAAGGTTCATTGGGAGTCCTATAACAAAATAAATGGTTATGTTTCATGATTTACATATTCTTATGGTATATAGTTTCATAAAAAACTGTTAATTATATAATTCAACCATAACATGTTGGTATATCAAAAATCAATATACAACCTCTATAATATTCCACTCTATCTCAACCGACCAACTGTTTTTCATTACATCACATTGCAACATTTTTTGTTGTTTATGAATAGAGAAGGATGATTTATGTGAATCATTAAGAAGTTACATCATTAGATGTTGTTCAGATGGGACACATATCTAGGTTCCAATCTGGATTAGTCTCTCTTATTCAATGATTAACAATGTAATATTCACTACCTCCTATAAAAAATCCTCTTCAATTTGGGCCTCCATGATACCTTTAGGAATAGATTCTTGACAATTTATTTATGAAAGGTAGTATAGGGATAAATTTGTTCATACCATATCCATCCGATGTGTGTCTAATAATATTAGATCCCTTTCAATCCTTATCATGAATACGGTTCTAGGAATTTTTTAACTCATATCATTTACCTCTTTTTTTCCTTCTTTTTTTAATTGGATTGAAAAATCAAAATCCTTTATTAGATATATCCACCTTCATGGAAACATATTAAGTAAATTTTGTGTCAATATCTACTTGGGGATTTATTGATCAATATATATGTAATAATTCTATCTATAGAGATAATTTCACCCAATATTTAACATGAAGACCACTACATCCAACTTGATATCATGTATTGTATAGTTCAACTAATGGTTCATGAATTTGTGAGAGGAATAGGCTATCACATTTTAATTTTTCACTAGTAAAAAACTGAAAATATTTTTTTGGATTCGTCACTATAGATCACAAATTTTTTTCTGCTGGAGAATAATGTGAACACATATGAATTAATTAGCCTCTTCTTAAACTCCTTAAATATCTCCTTAAATTTATCATTCTCAAAAATCATGACACCCTTCTATGTAATATTGTTCAGTAGGAATTATAATAATTGGAATTTTATCTAAAATTGACGATTGAACTAAGATAATCTAGGGAAACAATGGACTTCGATCACAGATATTGTTATTAGGAATCCTTTTATTACCTCAGTTTTTTTAGGGATAAAAAACACTTTTTTGATAAAATTCCCAATTAAAGGTATATAAACTAACAGAAACACACATTTACTATACTTTTCATATAAATTTTCCATCTGCAAGGTATTCAGTACAATATTTAAATACTCCTCAAGTTCCTCCTTTATTTTATAGAATGTATGAAAATCATCTCTAATGACTACCAAATATTGGATAATCCAATTATGATTATCAGAGTGTTAGTGAGTCCAAAATTAATCACAATGAACTTGTAGTTGGCATGCATTTAATGAAAAGTATTCGCCAATATATCTAGTATATCCCACTGTTTAAAATTTTTTATATAATATCACAACTAATGATATACCATGGAGATGTATTGGGATCAATGTATCTAATAAAAAACTCCTCAAATGTGAATTAAGATTATTATTCATTATTTTGACTTTTGATGAGCTCACAATAATTAATGATTCAGAACAATGACACATCCTACTTCTTAATGAATACGACTGGTGAACCCCATGGTAATGCTCTTGGTTCTGTAATTAGTTTACACACATTATTCAATTATTGTTTCTTTACCTCCTTATGTTCAAAAACTACCATTCTATATAGATTTTTGGATATCAGTAAGTCTCAAGGTATAAGCTTGATTTTGAATTCAACCTCAAGGTTTGGAGGACGACTATGTAATGATTGAAAAACACATCAGTGTATTCCCTCACAATGGGAATCTATTCATGGATTTTATTTTAATTAGGCTGAATAATATGAGCTAGATAATCTTTATCTCAGGTAAATAATATCCATTATTGATATTTTGGTACCAAATATGATTCATCTTACACCTTGCACTTTTATAAAATAGAAGGTAAATATTTGAGATAGTGGTTGATTTCCTTATCTCAGAAATTTATGTTGGATATATACAAGGAAATCCAATCCATGCCTAGAAAAACATCTAAATTCACTAAGGAGAGTACCTAAAGGTTTCCATATAAATGAATCCCAATAATATGCAAAGGGTATGAGTTATATTGTAATGACCCAAAATTTCATTAATGAAAATTCTTCTTGATCTAATTAAATGTATTATTATGTAAAATATAGATATTACATATGCACTTATTTTTATTATGTTTCTTGATTTTAAAATAATTTTAAGAATTGTTACCATTGCTAATATAGCCGTTGAACAGTGATAACATGATTAGTATATGTATTGGGTTTTAAAAAATCCAATTTACTCAGACAAAGGAAGTGATGGCCTCATCTAGTAGACATTCCCCGTATGAAGCCCATTTTTTAAAACATGGAAAGGAGGTGGCATCCTTGGGATTCACTATTGATCAAGCCCAAGCTGAGATTCAATATATTCTGCTCGAATAGAACCACCTATGATAGAAGTGGAACTTGATAGAGATTACCACCCGAGAAATGTTATCTGAGCCACCCCAAGAGTCTGTCACCATCACACACCTTACCCTTCAGTCTTATGTGAGTATTATAAGGGGTTATGTAACAAGACCATAGAACTATGATTATGTTCATTATTTTCCTATGTAATATTCAATATACATTCATTTTATTATTGTTACTATTTATATAGTTTTTAAATAGAAAATAGTGATTTTAGTTAATATTCAACTAAGAAATCTATTTTTATGAATTAAAGGATTTTTTAATTAAATAATATTTAAATAAAATATTATTAGTATTAAATTAATTTTTTTAATATAAATTATCGTATAATTTCATTAATGAAATTATAATTTTTATTAGGTTTTGAAAGATGTTTTTGTCAACACCCATCAATTTTTTTTATAAATACTGGTTTTTATTTTAAAAGTAAAAATTCACATATTTAGAAAATTATTTAGATAAAATGAATATTATTTTGGGAATTAGGATGTCTTAATTATCCAATAGTTATTTTTTCATTATTTTTTGAGATAGTCGAATTTTTGGGTAAAAAATAAATACCATTTAAATATATAATGTGTTTTATGACATCATAATGACCCAATAGGGATGTAATAAAATAATATAAATGATATTTTTGGTCAATATATTTTTTAAAATTAGAATAATTTTATTTTAGGATTGTTCGAATTATTTTAAAAAACATTAGTGGACCCTCCAAGAGTTATTAAACATTTTCACTTATTAAAACATTTCCTTAAAAGTGTGACTCACCTCTACATAAGCAAACCTATAATCATAAGAAGTTCAGACATTGGCCTTATAATATACTTTTTTTCACTCCACATTGGAAAAAACATTGGAAAAAATAATGGGTAGGTGTGTTGTATTGATTAGTTTTATGTGTGGTGACCCAAACCTAAATAATAAAGAATTCCCTCTCTTTTGCTATATAAACCCACCCAAGATCCCAATTCCTCTTCACTCAAATCCATTTGAGTTTTTACAAACTCTACCCTCGTCTCTCTAGAATCCTCAAAAGGTTCCTAAAGCTCCCAATAATCCACTCTCAAGCCTCTCCCAAGCCTTTGGGATCACACTTCAAAATAAGGGATTTCTTCCATTCTCATTTTTTCCTATTTTCATTAATTTGTTATTACCTTTTGTTTTCAATTGAAAATTATGGGGTAAGATTTTTAACCTCTCACATAATTAGCTTTTTATGTTTGGATGAAGGTTTAACCCATTATCTCTCATTAATGCTTCCCATGTACACTCGTTACCATGTCAAAATTTCATGAGGGATTTCTCTCTCCTCTTTTACATCCAAGTAATTCTTTGGTTTAATGATCCTAAATTCCAGTACGTTTTTTGAGAAATGTATCTATATTAACCCCATATTGTCCATTTCATGTACATATTATGAGACACCCATTTATCTCTCATCAAAAAATTTCATTAATCCTTATGTCACATTGTTATGCTGCCGAAATTGCACTGCGTTTTTCCAAGCCACGATCATTTTGTTGTGAATACCTTACCCCTATCTCTATCAAGGGTATTCACCTTTATGAACATATATATATATATTGGTACTTTAATGTAATTATTCTACATTTCATAATCTTGTAATAACTTATTATGTTGATTGATTCCATTTTATATGATCCATGTGGAACACATATGCATGAAATTAAATGTTTAAGAAGGGTGCACCCTAATAGCACTCCAATTAATTGGGTAAAGATTTTTATAATGATACAACAAGTTATATATTGGTTTACTCATTGTAATTCATGTTCAATGAGGATTAAATCTTACTCCATGTGCAATGATACTTGGCTCATGGTAAAATCATGTTAAATGTTGTTGCAACATTTCCATGTTATGTTAGTCATGTTATATCATGCCTTTATGTTCATGTTTATCGTATTCCCCATTGGTGTGCCTATTGATTAACATATATTTTATCTTCATGTTATGACTTGTTAACTCCCATACTGGGATTTATATATCACCCTTTTCTTATGTATGTCCTTAGGTTATCCCATGTAATGCTAAGTATGAGGGAATATAGTGGTCATGTAAAGGAAGTTTTCAATAAGATGTTGCATCTTATGTTATAAGTTGTTATGTAATGTTCCTAAAACCCAAAGACACTAGACCTCTTGATCATATATATTATATCAAGTGAGGTTTTATATGTAATAAATCATGTCTACGTGTGTAATAAAAGGAAGGGTTGTGATAGTTGGTTTCAGAGGATAGGTTTACTTATTTTTGGGATTAGGATGAGAAAACCCCAGTGAATCCTTAGAGACAATAATAAGTATAATAAAAACATCCCTAATATTTGGTGGGTATTTAGTAAGTTTTTTATAAAGAAAATACAACATTGTCTGGATATTAGCAGGCAGAGGAGGCTCTAGCACATACATACCTAGGGGTGAAAACCCCAATAAGGAGTTTTGGGATTAACTCGGGATATCTGGGTATACGAAAACGGGCCTTGCTAAACTCCTGGTTATGAAACTCCCATGGTATATGCATTGGAAAATTAAAAACCATAGTATGAACAATTATTAATGGAATTCCCCTAAGAATATATGATAGAAAGTAGATCATGGATAACATAGATTGAAGCCTATGGATTTATATGTTAAAAAAATTAAAGTTATTTATAAGTCATCAGTTTTGTCCTTGTATTAACCTTTATGTGTTACCCCTAACATTCAATTTCATCCATCCAATAGCCAGTAATAGGCGGACTCAAGCTAACAACCGATGTGGAGATAAATGTGATGACTGTGCTTTTGAAATACCCAATCTGATGGGATCCGGAATCACGAACTTTGTCACACTTCTCTCTAAGTTAACTCAATATTTGAATGGAATCATGGGTCAAAAGTAACATTCAACACCCCCTAAGAATGAGAAAGATTTTTTCGAGAGCTAAATGAGACAAAGTTCTCCTACCTTTAATGGATCATTAGATCCCTCAATCGTCGAACAATGGATCAACTCCATAGAAAATATCTTCTCCATCCTTCATTGTTTTGAACAAGAGAAGGTTCTCCTGGATGCTTATCATATGGAGGGTAATGTTTATCAATGGTGGACATTGATAAAAAAATATGAATCCTGAGGAGGTAATCGGGGAACTGGAATAGAAGTATTTCCAAAAAATGTTTTTTGAAAAATATTTTTCGTGCACCATATAACTTAAGATGGAAAGGGAATTCTTTTCCCTCAAGAAAAAACACGATGAATATGTCTGAGCATTCGGGGAAAACATCACAAGGCTTGCATGATACACCTTCAGCTTTGATGATACCCCTGATTTCAAGGTTGGCTTATTCTTTGGTGGGCCGAAACATAGATTGTGGAAATCACTAGCGATCCGTGACTTCAACATCTATGAGGAAATTTTCTGGTGTGCCCTGTAGGTTGAAATGGAGATCAGATAATCTCAGAGATTTTACGGGGATAAAAATCATAAGGTGTACTTAAATTCTAGTGGTCTGAAGGATAAATCCAATCGTTCTAAGAAAATCCAGTACCCCACATTCCAAAGGTGTGGAAAGAAGCACCACATAAATTGCCTGAAGGGGATGATGAAATGATTTAGGTGTGGAAGAGAAGGGAACCTGGATATTAACTATCAGAAAGAAAATCAGGCGATTGCAGTAGAGGAGAGGAACTCTCCACTCAACCCTTATTGAATTGTTCATTACTTCAACTACAAATAAATGGGGCACATTGCAAACTATTTTCCTAAGCCATGGGTTTTCGGAGGCAACCAACAACCTCCAAGGTAGAAATGGGAGCCTTTTCCATTACTACCTCCAAAGTGACCCTAAAAACTATGTGGTGATATGTACACATGTAATTCTTTAAAGGATAGTGAATGTAATTTTTTATTCTGGTTCTATGCATTCTTTTATATCCCAAATGATTAGAAGAACAATCTTGACACCACAACAAATCATGGAAGTCAAGATATCGGTGAGTATGGAAAATGGGGAAATCATTTCATCCCATGAATATAACTCCTCCCATATTATTATATGTAGAGTGAACTTACCAGAAAAACGCATCATATGCCCTATGTTGGAATTTGATTCTATACTCATCATGGATTGGATTTCCTTATATAGTGCCAAGATAAATTTCCATGAGAGGGAAATTATTCTCTATATGGAGAATCGACCCCTGATTCTATACAAGTTCAAGGAGGAAGATGGATATTCATTAGATCCATTATCTCAAGCATGGATATTAAATCTCTATGAACATGTGTATCTGGATCTGATGATTGAGTCCAAAGAAGGAACCATCCTTTAAGACATGCCTATTATGAGGGAATTTGTTGAAGTTTTTCCCATGGAATTGTCTGGTCTTCCTCATAGAAGACATGTTGAATTGTCAATTGACCTTATACTTGGGGCATTTCCAATATCTAAGACTCCATATAGAATGTCTCTTGTTGATCTTGAGGAGATAATTAAATAACTACAGGAGAATTTGGATAAAGGATTTATACACCCAAGTGCTTCACCATGGGGTGAACCAGTCCACTTGGTCAAGAACAAGGATGGGTCAATACGCCTTTAAATATATTATCGTGAGCTTAACAAAATCACGATGAAGAAAAAGTATCCTCTTCCATGAATTTGTGACTTGTTCGATCAGTTGTGTGGGGCACAATACTGGTACAAGGTGGATTTTTGGTCAAGATATTATCAAGTAAGGGTGAGGAAGGAAGATATCCCCAAGACTACTTTTTGTACAAGATATGGGCACTATGAATTCATAGTAATGCCTTTCGAACTCACTAATGCTCCAAAAATCTTCATGGACTTGATGAATAATGTCATTAGATATTACCTCGACAAATTTGTTGTAGTATTTATATATGATATTCTAATATACTCCCAAACCATTTATGATCATGATTAGAATCTAAGAATTGTACTAGAGACCTTGCGGAATGATAAGCTCTCTTCATTCTATAGAAAGTGTGTTTTTTTGTTGAAGGAGGTCTCCTTGTTGGGACATATCATCACAAGTAATGGATTATCTATGGATCCCTCCAATAAAGATGTAATTGAGGGATGGATGAGGCTAACATCGGTAAAAAATATCCATAGCATCTTGGGGTTAGTAGGATATTGTCGACGATTTGTGAGAAATTTCTCACGATTGTCCAACCCTCTTACCAAGCTAACTCGGAAGGTAGTAAAGATTTCATGGAGTGATGAATGTGAATACAGCTTCATTGAGTTGAAAAAGAGGCTTCAATGTTCTCACTTTACCCACAAGTGGAGAACTTTTTGTCGTATTCAGTGATGCTTCGACGAAGGGACTAGTCTATGTGTTGATGCGAAATGAAAAAGTCATTGCCTATGATTCATGGAAATAGAATGCTCATGAGCAGAGTTATCCAAAACAGGATCTGGAGTTGGCTATGGATATCTTTACATTAAAATTCTGGTGGCATTATATCTTTGAGGAGAAGTGTAAAATATATATGTACCTCAAAATCCTCAAGTATATATACACACAGAAATAGTTGAACATGTGCCAATGAAGATGGTTGGAGATGATAAAAGACTATAAGTACTCAATCCATTACCACCATAAGAAAGTGACGACGGTGGCATATTATCTTTGTAGAAAGGACCTAACGATTATATCGTTGATGAGAATTGACAAAGATCCAATTTTTTTAGTTTTTATGAAGTTGGACATGGGAATTATAAATAAGGGAACATAATAAATTATTTCACAAATGATTTATCAATAGTCTCTTTTGGAAAAGGTTAAAGGATGTACAAAAGGAAGATGTGGGAATTTATTAGAAAGTGGAAGATATCAGAATAGGGAAATCCTTATAGTTCAATGTTAATGAAGATGGAATTCTGAGATTTGGGAAAAGACTATGTGTTCCATCAAGTCTGGAGCCGAGGAAGGATCTTTTGGACGATGCACATTGTTCAAATTTCAATATTCACCCCGAAAACACAAACATCTATTGAGATCATAGATAGAATTATTTTTGGGATAATGTGAATTAGGATATCGTTGAGTATACATCAATGTGCCTGGTGTGTCAGCAAGTGAAGGTATAGAGGAAAAATTCTTAGGGGATGATGCAACCATTGCCCATACCAGCATGAAAATGGGATATAATCACCTAGGACTTTGTCAAAATATTTCCGAAGACATCCAAAGGCAAAAATTCAATATGGGTTGTTTTGGATCATCATACAAAGTATGAACAATTCATTTCAATTTGGGAGTATTTCTCATTGGATCAACTTGCACGGATATATATCAAGGAAGTGGTAAGGCAACATGGAGTACCAATATCTATTGTATCCGATCAAGATCCATGATTCACCTATATGTTTAGTATGAGTCTTCAACATGCTATAGATAATAAACTAAATTCTATACGACCTATCATCGTCAAACTGATGGCCAATCCAGGCGAACTATTCATACACTAGAGGAAATGTTAAGATCATGTTCAACGGACTTTAAAGAAGGATGGGATCAATATCTTCCTCTAGTTTAATTCTATTATAATAACAGTTTCCACTCGATCATCCCAATAGCACCTTATGAATCCCAATATTGGAAGAGGTATAGAACTCCAACATGTTGAGATGAATTCAGTGATCATATGCTATTAGGATAAGAAATGGTCGAAGAAACGGTGGAGAACGTGAAAACCATTCAACAGTAAATCAAGGCATCCTAGAGTTGACAGAAGAGTTATGCTGATAACCATTGAAGATACCTTGAGTTTTAAGTAGGAGACATGGTATTACTATACATATCTCCATGGAAGAAGGTCATGAGGTTGGAAATAAAGGGATGTTATGTCCTAGGTACATCGGCCCCTTTGGGTTTTTTGTTCGTGTCGGCGTTGTGGCCCATCGACTAGAACTCCCACCTACCATGTCCAAAGTACATGATGTCTTCTATGTATCCTTCTTAAGGATGTACATACTAGACCCTTCACAAGTACTCTCTTCAGAGGTAGTATATTAGAGGATGATATTTCTTATGAGGATAAATCAATAAATATCTTTGATCGTAGTGGAAAATTCCTATGAAATAAGACAATGCCCCTCACGAAGGTGTTGTGGTGAAACCACATGTTTGATGAAGTGAAGTGGGAATCAGAGGAAGTGATGAAGCAGTGTTATCCTTATCTTTCTCATGTGGGGAACGTAAATTTTGAGGGAGAAGTTTCTTAATGGGGAAGATTCTAAGGACCCAAACATTTATTAATGAAAATTATTCTTGATCTAATTAAATGTCTTATTATGTAATATTGTTATATATCATATGCACTTATTTTGTTTTATGTTTCTAGTTTTCAAAATACTGTTATGAATTGTGACCATTTCTATTATTGTCGTTCAACAGTGATCACATGATTAGTATAAATCAATGGCATTAATAAATCCAAATTACTCAGAAAAAGGAAGTGATGACCTCATCCAGTAGAATTTCTTTATATGAAGCCCATTTTTCAGAGCTCGGAAATGAGGTGACATCATTGGGATTCTCTCTTGACCAATCCCAAGCCGAGCATCAACATGTTAAGCTCGAACAGAACCACCTACAAGAGAAGTATAAGTTGGTAGAGATTACCACTCGAGAAATGTAATCCGAGCCACCCCAAGAGTCTTTCACCATCACACACCATACCCTTCAGTCTTATAGAGGTGTTATAAGGGTTTATGTAAAAATACTTTAGCACTATGATTATGTGCATTATTTTTTTATTTAATAATGAATATACATTCATTTTATTATTTTTAGTTTGTAAATAGTTTTTAAAGTGCTTGTAGTATTTTTAGTTAATATTCTACTAAGAAATCTATTTTGATGATTTACCAGATTTTTGAAATAAATAATATTTTAATAAAATATTATTATTATTAAATTAATTTTTATTATATATAAAAGATTATATAATTTTAGGAATGCAATTATAATTTTTATTAAGGTTTGAAATCCTGTTTTGTCAAAACCCATGAATTTTCGATAAATATCTGTTTTTATTTTAAAAGTAAAAATTCATATATTTAGAAAATTATTTAGAAAAAATGAATATTATTTTTGGAATCATGATGTAAAAATTATAAAATGGATATGTTTTCATAATCTTCTAGGGCAGTCAAATTTCTTGATAAAAAATAAATTATGTTTAAATATATAATGTGTTTTAGGACATCATAATGACCCAATAGTGATGTAATAAAATACAATAAATGATATGTTTTGTCAATATATGTTTTAACAATAAATGAATGTGATTTTATGTTTGTTTTATTTATTTTAAAAAACTTTAGTGGACCCTCCAAGAGTTATAAAACATTTACACTTTTTAAATGATTTTCCTTGAAAGCGTGACTCACCTATACATAAGAAAACCTATTGTTTTAGAATGTTAAACCATTAGAATTATAAAATATTTTTTTCCACTCCCCTTTTTCCAAAACCATGGGCAGAAACCATTGGATGGTTTTTGGTATTGATTATTTTAATTTGTGTGACCCAAACCTAAATAATAAAGAATGCTCTCTCCTTTTCTATATAAACCCACTCAAGCTCCCACTTAATCTTCACTCAATACCTTTGGTGTTCGTACAACATCTTTACTCCTCTCTCTATAATCCTCCCATCGTGCCCCATTTTACAAATAAGCCTCTCTCAAGCCTCTCTCAAGCCTTTGGGATCACACTTCCAAGTAAGGGATTTCAACCTTTCTCGTTTTTTCCAATTTTCATTATGTTGTTGTGCCCATTTATTTTCAATTACAAATGTTGGTGTATGATTTTGAACCTACCCCATACTACCCTATTTATTTGTAGATTATGGGAGTCCCCTTTATCTCCCATTAATTCCTACCATGTACACCCGTTACCATACCGAAATTCCAGGATGGATTTCTCTCTCCTCTTTTATATCCATCTAATTATTTTGTATTATGCATCTAAATTCCATCACTTTTGTAGGGACATATATCTATATGACTGCCTTACATTCCATTTCAATTAAATATGATGAAATACCCATTTCCCTCCCATCAACCATTTTCATGAATCCTTATGTCACATTGTTATGCAGCCAAAATTGCACCGCATTTTTCCAAGCCAAGATCATTGTGTAGTGAATACCATACCCTTGTCTCTATCAAGGGTAGTCACCTTTATGCACATATACATATTGAATGGTACGTTCAAGTACTTATTCCATATTACTTAATCGTTTAATAATATTGGGTGTTTCTTGAATCTATATTATATGATCCATGTGGCACACTTATGCATGAAATGAAATGTTTAAGAAGGGTGCACCCTTATAGCACTCCAATGCATTGGGTAAATATTAGTATCATGATAAGTCAAGGGAAATTATGTTTTACTCCTGCTGATTCAAGTGAAATGAGGTTTTACTCATGCCCCATTTTCAATGAGACTTGGCTCATGCTAAAATCATGTTAAATGTTGATTCCACATTTCAATGTCATGTTAATCATGTTAGATTATGCCTCTATGTTCATGTTTAACTTATTCCCCATTGATGTGCCTATTTATTAACAAATATTGTATATTTCATGTTATGCCCTGTTAACTCCCTTACTGTTCTTTATTTCTCACCCTTTTATTATGCATGTCCTCATGTTATCCCATGAAATGATAAGTACAAGGGAATGTAGTAGTCATGTAAAGGTAGTTTATATTTTGATGTTGTGTCCTATGTTTTAAGTTTTTATGTAATGTTCCTAAGTCCCAAATACACTAGACCTCTCAAACTTCAATGTTTTATCATGTGAAATTTTCTATGTAATAAATAATTTCTAAGTCTGTAATAAAATTAAGGGTTGTTATATATATTGCTAGTATAAAAAAATTCACCAATTCTCAATCATGAAAGACAATTCAGCTTCTATTTTTAAAGGTTGTGTTTGAATAGTTATACTAAAATAGCATTATATAAAATAATTTTTAGAATTAGAATCAAAAATTAAATTCACTATTGGTGAATGAAAAACTAGTGTACCAGTCACCACTTAATTTTTGGTATCCACTTCCTCTACTGTGATGAAATAAGATCTCCCATTCTCTATATGAATTAGTTGGTTTTTTAATCATTTTAATCAAAAATCCATTGCTTAAGGTATTGATTCGCATATTTTCCTAGTTACTTTTGGTTGAAACAATAAATAATTTTTTGAGGGATGACCACATAATTCCTTTCTACAGTCAAATCAGTGGGTTTCTCTAATAGATACATTAATTTTGGGTTCACTTCCTTCTCATACATGAATAATTTCTTTATCCCCTAATGAAATTCCAAGGACGGTTCTTCCCCTACATTAGGAAAGGGGGAATTTGGTATTTATTTCCACTATTTTATTTCTCCACCATACTAAAAAAATTAAACTCTATTTTATGTTTCTTATCTATTGGATAATCTTAAGATTCACTGATTTATATTTTTAATTTGAGAGAACATCAAACAAATTTATTATAGAGTTCAAATTCAAGAATGTATAAGGCTCATTGTAGATATAACATTATCCCAGAAGAGAAGTTTTCATATTTAAATTCAGATTTAATGAATATTTTGGAGGCATATTGTTCATTTATTTTATTTTTTTCATCATATTCCTCATAGATTCCTTGTCCATTTTTGTGAGGATAAGGAAACCCCATTCCATTTTACGTTAGAGAGTACAAGAAAATAAAATTCGATTTTTTTTTCCATATTTCATTCCACTCAATCACTTTGATCTCCACCACATGATTCATATGTTTTACCAACAAGAAAAATTGACTATATCACATTCCATATGATAAAAAATAACAAAACCCATCTCCTTTTTTAGATAATTGAACTATTGAGAATATCTTTTCAATGTATTTCATCCACTATTCCATGATTTAATGATCAAATTAACAACAAAATATCAAAGGACATTGTTCCATAATCATATCAATTTCACCTTGATATTTCATAAGGGGGGTGTAGTTATTCCTCCTGATATATATTTCTGTTGAAGACTTACTTTAATTGAGAAATTATTGTCACAATGTTCATGATTAATTCTGTCATGAAGTTGGGAATCTTGTTTTTGTTGTCATCACATTTCCCCTTAATTTTTCTATTTTCTAGGTTCTTCATTTTTTATCCATAAAATATAATTGATGAAAAATTAGGGGTTTGTTTTTTTAAAAAGTTAATAACATAAATACCAATATCATTTAATGGATAACTCATGATTTACTTATTTTATTTAACATATGGAATTTTTTTTTTCAATTTAATTTATCCATGATCAATTTCATATATTAAATATTATTGGAATTTTTATTCCCTTAATATTGGTGCATAAATAGATTTTAAATTTAACAAAGAATGTTCCCCAATAGTTTCCAACCAAGAGTGTAGAAATGTCCATTTTTATTGACTAGGTGTTTATCTAGTCCAACTCATTACATAATTTTCAAGGTTATTACCCCTAGGTACTTATTTATAAGAGCCACATCATCTTGTAGTATCAATACATGGATTTATTTTTTTAGAAACCACTTTTTTAAATTTTAAAAAATTTAGGGATATTTTACTTTTATTTGTATTATACCTAAGGCTTTAAATATATTTATATTATCTTAATCCAAAAAAATTACGAGACTTTCTTCTGATACAATCTTCGAAAAACCATAGATTTATTAAACTCTATTTAATGATTTATTACACAAAAGAAAACTTAGGGAAACCCAAGAGATAAAAAAGAATAATATCTTTCTTCATTTTGATATATATTTGAAAAAAATCAAATATAAGTATAATGAAATTATTTAAGACTTCATTAACGTTATCCTAAAATTCTGTCATTCTTCTAAAACATCATGGGATAACCTGGGGACAATCATAAGTAAGGGGTGAGTTATAAATCCTAGTAAGGTAATAAAAAAACAAAATCATAAGATAAATCTATACACAAGATTGAATATAATACGAAGCTAACATTATAGAGATTAGATTTTTTTTTCTTGAATAAGGAGTCATGATATAACATGATTTCATAAAGGTATCATGGGAATCTCAAAACAACCTAAAACATGAAATCATAAACATAAGTTAATGCTAACCACCAAGAAAACATAACATACTATTCATAGGATATAAACATGTGAACCATACATTTAATCACATGATATTAAAGAATTACTCAATGCACTAGAGGGATATATAAATCTAGGACCACCCATAAAATTTGTACCATGTTCATGTATAACCATACAACATAGATGATATAACCTAAAACTTTCATTCATCAAATTTAATCCCATAATATAGAAGCGTGAGATAAATAAATTTGCGTACCAAAAAAATTATATATAGGTATATATTGGTGAATTCCATTATTAGGAAATTGGGATACGTAATTAAAATATAAAAGATTTTCATGGAAAAATCACAGGATAATTTCGGTTGCATAATAGGGGTACGTAATAAATCAATAGAGAGATGAATGAGAGTAAACAGTGTATATCATACCTTCTAAATCATATTTTATGAATTAGGGATATAAACAATATATCCCAATATGAAAACTTTAATATCAATGGTAATAATTTAACAACACTTCTTAAATAAAGAGATGAAATAGATGATCTTTTACCTATAGAGGATGCTTCAAAATGCTTTGGAGGAAATGATTAAGATAATGGGGAACATTTGGAAGACTTTAATAAGATAATGGTATATTATTGGCCTTCATATATGGTTTTTAGTGAATATCAATAAGAGGTTCAGTTGGTTTATATTTTAAAAGGGTGGGGAGTTTATTTTTAATTTCCCAAATATAGGTTTTCAACTTCATAAGAGAATGAAATCAAAACCAAAATAGTTAAAATGATAATTTTACATGGTCTCTATAAAAGTGGAGTGTTTTTAATTATTTTATAATGATTTTTACTGATATCATAAAAATAATACCATTAAGGATGTGGAATCAATTCTTGTTTTTGATGAATTTATTTTAGAACCATAAAATATGATATTGGTTATTGAGGATTCATTAAGGTGTAATAAAATTAATAAAATATAAAAAAACTTATTTTTTAATAGTAAAAATATATATTTGGTCTTGTATACTTTTTATTCTATATATTACATCACCTTTTAGTCATTTTGACACCATAATACACACTATATATTTATACAGTTTTTAATTTAAAACATAGATTAGTTCATCATTATAATTTATTCCATGAACAATGAGTGTGAAATATCAATATATAATTACACTATAGAAATTACATGTTCATAAATTTGAAACCACTTGATAGGAAATGTGTATGTTGTTCACTTCAATGTTATTTTGGAGGGCAAATTTGTTGTGAAATTTCATCAGCATAACATCATCACATAAAAACTCATAAAATGGTTGATGAGAGAGAAAGGGTTTTATAAATATTTATATATGAAATTTAAATTAATAGGAATGTGTGAATACATTTAATAACATATGGAAACAGAAATATAAGGAATATGAAATTGAATATTCATTAATGAAGAAGAGAAAGGAAAGAATCAATAAAAAATGATTGCATAGTAACAAGTGTACGTGAAGGTTCTTAAGAAGAAAAATGAAAATGAAAGGGGTTATAATAATTTATTTAAGAAATTTATAATTAATTTGTAAATGTAAGAGAATATCTAGATATATAAAAAATGAACATTAAGAGACATAACAAAAAGGAGTTCTTGATAAAGGAAGATAGTTGAGGATCCCTTACTTGAGTCTGTGAATCTAATGGCTTGGTATGGGATTTTTTAGAGATTGGTGGCACATTGAAAGGAATCTAGGGTGTGGAGGGATGTTTATGGATGTTATAAAAAAAATTTAGTTCATATAAATGGGATCATGTTTGGGTTTATATAGGAAAAGAAGGTGAGTTTTTATTATGTTTGTTCTGGACTCTACAAAATAAAATAACCAAACCCACAAACCATACAATGGTTTTTCCCTTGTTTTATGCCAAATGAGAGTGGTTTACATTATTATATAATTTAATGGGACTATATTGATATAAAAATTCCATTTATTATGTGGAGGTGATTCATTCTCCCAACAAAATGATTTTAAAGTATAAAATATATATCTTACTTTGTAGGATTCATAATGGATTTATAAAACAAATAAAATATACTTTAAATCACAATATTTTAAAGGGTATAAATATATTTTTTCATGGATACCTATTATAGTATTTATTACATCACTTTTGGGTCATTATAACGACATAATACCCCAAATATATTTATATTGTATTTAATTTTTTACTGAAAATTTAAATGCCTTGTAAAATTATGAAAAATTCACTGTTGGATAATGTTGAATTTTTTATTACAAGATTAATATTCATTTTATCTAAATAATTTTTAAAATATGAAAATATTAAGTTCAAAAATAATACTCAATAAATATTAAAAATGACATGTTTTCTGACAACAATAGTTTTCAGAACATGTAATAATTGCATTTGACATCATAATAATTATATGGTATGGTATATATAATAAAAATTATTTAATAATAATATTTTATTAAAATTAAAATTTTTCAACAATCCATTAATTCATCAAAATAAATGCCTTAATTGAATTTGAATATAACTGAAAAATAATGTTTGGGATTTATTGTATCCAAATAAAAATCATATATAAAGTAACAATAATAAGATGAAAATATATTTATTATCCTATAGAAATTAATGAACCTACTCATAATTCTTGGGTATTGATACATATCTGTTTAATACTCAAGAGAACTCCCAAAGAGTATGGTGTGGGATGGTTGGATTTTCATGGGATGGTTCAACAAACTTGGTTTTTGACATCATCTAAATGAGCATGAACTTCTCCCATAAACCATTTCACTCATTCATATGTTTTTGAATCATATCTTCATCTTGGTCAATGGAAAATACCAAAACATCAATCTCCCAAGGATGTTATGAGAAATGGGCTTCATAGGGTATGATCATACTGGTTGCGGCCAACACATATTTTTAATGTGTCAATTGGATTTTTCAAAACTTTGTATCTATAATAACCATGTGTTCACTATTAGTAAGATATATTATAAACATTAATTATACATAATGATAATTTACATCCAATTGGATATAATAAACAATATAATTGAATGTTTTTTCTATAACCATATTACATGATAAGAAACGTAAATAAATCAAAAGGGGGAATTTTATTTATAATAGTTCGGGTGATTACAATCTCCCCCAATTAAGAAATTTATCCCTTGAAATTTTCATTTCCCACACTAAAATAGATGTCGGTAACTCTGCTTCATCACCCCCACTAGTTCTCAAGATGCTCTTTAAACTTTTTTTCTCTACAACACACTAATATGATGAATTCTAATATTTTTTATAATCTTTTCCCTATGATATAATATGATCAGTAACTGGTATTCATAGGAATGTTCATTCTAAAAATGTTCCACCTATGGATTGAGTACAATTGATAGGTATGTTATGTACTTCCCCAAGACGAATACGTGGAATTAATCATGTACTTGAGATACGTTTTGTGGGAGTTCTATTCAATAGGCCACCACTATGAATTTATCAACGATCTAAAAATGGACGATGTTCCTTGGACTAAGCTTTTCCTTATTCACAAATCTCAACACATTCTTTCATGTAGATTTTAGAAGGATTTTTATGTCCCCAACATCAAACTCTATATATCATTGATGATTTCCAGCATAGTTTTTTTGTTGACTCTGAGTGTCCTTGATGTGATTATTAATGGTATTCACATTACACACCATTTCCTTGACCATTTAAAGACCTATATGTTTTCATTCCCCAACATCATCCAAAAATAAAAGAGTTCTGCACCTCATCCCATATTGGGAGTTATAGGGATCTGTTTGAATGATAATGTGAAAACTGTTGTTATAGGATAACTAGTCTAGAGGAAGATATTGATCCCATCCTTATTTTAAGTCAACTGGGCACACTATCAACATGTCCTCATGTTTTTTATAGTCAGATCAAAATTGAAATCATTTTGAGGTTGAAAATTATTAATTAAGTTCATCTTTGTGTTTAGAGCATGTTGGATACTCTTACAAAACATGGAGGGGGATATTGGATCTCAATTGGACATAATCAATAATTCTACTCCATCCATCCACACCACTTATTTTATGTATATATATTAAATTTGATCTACTGAGAAATATTACTCAATCATAATGATGTGTGAATTATTTATAAAATGACACACAACAACCAACATAGTATTTTAACCATTTTTTTGTCGTCATAATTCTAATGAAAAAGACTATGGTGATATATTTCCATTTCCATGTTCTTATGGGTAATGGTTTCATCATCCCCTTTTAATTCCACCAATCATCCTTTAGTTGCTGACATACTAGGCACATTGATGTATATCAAGTATCATTGAAATATGTGGATTTCTCACTCATTACAGTTTTTATATTGTTTTAAATTTCAGCATAATCTCTTTGTGTATACTTTAACCATTCCATAAGAGATGGTTGAGAAATCATTTGTGATAGGATTGGTGATTTTCCTTCCATTATGATTCCTATATCCATCTTTTCTACTTAGAGCATCCACCATATTATTATCTTTCCCATGATGGTAATCAATTGAGCAGTCATAGTCCATGATCGACTATAACCATCTTCATGTGGCCCATTTTTATCTATGTATATGTGTGTGCATATTTATGAATTTTTTAATCTATATATATTTTACACTTATAACAAAATAGATAATGATACCATATTTTCATATAAAATATTACTGCATCCAAATCTAGATCATTTGTTGGATAGTTCTTCTCACGAAAATTAAACTACGATGAAGAATGGTCTATGACATTTTCAATCTATATCAACACATATCCCAATAACATATTCAATGCACCAGTGAATACTATGAAAAGTTCCCCACCTGTGGGTAGTGTTAGAACATGGGATGTTGTAAGACTAATTTTCAACTCATTGATGATCTATTCACATTCATCATTTGAAGAAGAATTGACTACCTCTTGAGTTATCTTCATATGAGGGTTTCACAATATTGAAAAAAAACTAAAAATCTGTGATAATTCTTAGATAACCCAAGGAAACTATGGACATTTGTGACATTTTTTAGCCTAATCCATCCTGAAATTTATTTGTTCAATTAAGGGTGCACCGATATCCCTTTTCTTATGATGATATTCCCCTAGAAAGATACTTCCTTCAAATAGAACTCACATTTTCTATAATCGGTATAATGATTATCCTTTCATTGGGCCATTATCACTGTTCTTTGATTCTCGTCTTGCTCCTCTATACGTCTAGAGTATAGTAGAATATAATCTTTGAGGACTACAAATTTTTTTCAAGTTAATCTCTAAAGACTTTTTTAATCAAGATCATGAATATTTCTAGACCATTAGTGAGTCCCAAAGGCATCACTATGATCTAATATTAATTATACCCTGTTCGAAATGTTGTCTTGGGAAAATATTCCATCTTCACCCTTATATGATAATATCCTGACAGAAGATCCACCTAGGAGAATTATTATTCTCCAAGTAGATGATCAAACATGTCATCAATCATAGGTTGATAATACTTGTTGTTTATCATTCTTATATAAAACACAATAATCAATGTAAAGTCGCATTAACCCATCATAATTCTTGTTTAAGGGGACTTGTGAACCCCATGGTGAAGAACATGGGTGTATGAACCCTTTATCTAGATTCTCATATAGTTTTTTCTTTAGATCCTCATGGTATATAATATTAATTCTAAACTGAGTATTGTATAATGAAAATTCACCAAGTATAATCATGATTGAAAATTCTAACTCTCATCTTGGAGGAAGATAAGGAAATTCCTTGGGAAACACATAAGCCTATACCCTCACAATATTTGTGTCTTATAGGATGATTATTTCTTTTAATCAATAATTTAATCTATATAATCTTTATCATAGGAATTTAATATCTGCACATGGGATAATAGTGACAAATAATATTCATTCTCCTAGCACCAGTATCGAATCAAGTGTTGATTTTAAATATAGTGATATATTTAATTCTTGTAGCAATTTATGTTTGATCTATATAGGGAAATAAAATCCATGGTTATAATTGCATCAAATTACACCAAATATAGTATAAAAAGGTTCAATGGGATGTCCAGTCCAAAACTTATGATAGGAGGGGAGTTATATACTTGTCATGAAATAATATCGCCATTTACCATTTTCATACATAGCTCTACTTTCATGTTTTTTTGTGGTAGTTTAAGAGTAATACTAATCATTTTTGATATTAAATAATGTGTAGAACAAGAATCATTTATTATGTTCTCTTTTCATGAAGTAATAACTTGCGTTCCTATCAAAAATTTATTATTGGGATCCCATTAGTGGTTTTGATGGAGAAAAATCTCCCATGCTCTTCTGGAGGATTTTGGTTGTCTCTAAAAATTATTAGCATTGGGAAATGATTTAAAAAGGTCCATGATTCTATGCAGTTGAAGAAATGAACATTGTGCTAAGGGTTCACAGGAGAAATCCTTTCCTTGGTTGCATTAGCAGGTTTCTCTCGTCAGAAAATGTTATCCAAGTGTCCTTCCTTCCCTCAACTAAAACATTTATTCAACCCATTTATGAAATTATTGGGGTGTTTAATTCCTATCCATTGTCAAGTGGGATGTTTTAGTTCCTTAGCAGTAAATGATTTCACTACTAGACTACTAGAATTAAACTCCTCTTTTAGCTTCTTATCCACATGATTCCCATGCGTTTCACAAAATCTATATCTATATTGAGAGAAAATCATAGAATTTTGTCATAGCTATCAGTGTCTCAGATTCCCGTTAATTTGTGTAGTCCAGGTTTTAGGTCACCTAGGAGGTTTTCAACTTTCCATTTAAGGGGTAATGACAAAACTGGAGGTGTATCATGAAAGTCTTGTGATTTTTTCCTTGTATACCCCAATATATTCATAATATTTTTTATTTGTTCATTGATTTACCATTACATAATTCAACACTGATACCCAAAGTTCAAAATAGACCATTTGATAAATAATTTCCCATAAAATTCCTCAAAATAATTGAAAATTATATTTAAAACCATAATTCAGAAGAATTTGATAACATAGTCTTACAAGATTAATTTTAACATTTATTGAAAAATAACATCAAGCACAATTAATGGCTCATAAAAAAACATTAATGACTATAACCACACATTCACAATGATATGTTATTAATTTCCATAAATAACTTGAATTATCATAAATCCACAATAAAATGATAGAGTATTCCAAAATATATTTCAACCATTACTTAAAATAAAATCCCATTTTATTTTATTGAACTTGATCATATATGTCTACCAAAATAGTTAATGTCTTCCACAATAAAATTAATAACATAATCACCAAATCATTTATCAATCTTATGATTACATATTCAATAAAAGAAATGTTACAAAAATAAACTTACTCATTATCCATAATATCATATAACTTAAAAGATAAATTCATAATAACTAGGACTTCATATAGGTGAGTGGTATGAATTGCACACTTGTCCCCCTTCAATTGTGTCTTCGAAACTCACTGATTTTACGGACATGATGAGTTTTCACCCATCAAGTGGGTGGTCCATTTCATAAGAATATATTATTATAATCCAAATAAAAATATATAAATTTTAGAAACATCCTAAAAATAACCTTTTATATTTTACCCAAAAAGGTTATCTCATAACAATAATTTTATCCCAAAAAGTAAAAACCCATAACTACCTCAAAAATGAAAATTTCAAAAAATGCCTTTAGTCACATTTATGTTTAAGAAATTAAAGCCTAAAATGGGTTTTTATGACATTGAACTTATGATAAACATTAAAATTATAAAATCATGATGATATCCCAAAAATCTTAATCTTTAATGTTTTCTAAACCCTTTCCTGATACCAACAGCATATACCCATCCTTAATCATAACATATTATAATTATTTTAAAACAATAAATAACATTATTTCCCAAATGATATTTTAGGATTATAGTTTCTTGGAAGTAAAAAAAAAATTATGTTGTAAACTCATACATTTCACATGGACACCTATACTCAGTGTCCACTTTTTACTCCAAACAAACCCCTTTTAAAACAAAACATGGTTTCCATTTATGATGAATCTTCACAATTTTTTTATGACCTTAAACTTGTACCCAATCTTCTTTAAACCCAGGGAAAAATATTTCAAAACATTAGATGATCATAAAATCTATGTAAGGGATATAAATAGAAAGGAAACTATTAGTTTAATAAAAACTTTACTACCCCCGAAAATCACATTCCATGAAAAAAAATCTTTTACCCATAAAGTTAAATATCATTACTTTAAAATGATCATTTATTTTACCTATTAAAAATAAATGATTCCAATAAAAACTCATTGGTATGCGTATAAAATTCAAGTAGGTAAAGTGGAACATAACAATATAGAACCCTTATAGTACCCCTAAAAAAATATTAATGATTAGAATAACTATGCGATCAACTTCCAATAGAATTATCTGGATAAAAAATCATTTCTCAATGCATTGGAGAACTATTTGGGCGAACCCATTATTTAAGCTATAATGGACCCACCCGACGCTGTCTAAGTATTACCATAATTTATGCAATAATGTGCTCACATGGAATTATCTAGTCACACACATCATTTATAATGTCCATGAATAACATCATTTAATAAAAAATCATCATTTGAGAAAAATATTTTTTATACTCAAATGAAATTCACTTTCAAATACCATTATCATTCAAAAGAAAATTTTTCAACAAAAAATAAACATTTATTTTGAAAAAAAATCAATACCAAAATACCCAAAATTTAAAATTTTTTCCCTTTAATTAAATATTAAGTCTTCCGAATGAAGAAAAAAAATAAAACAACGGCCAAGTTAGTGAAAAATTCGTTGACTCTATGTTTTTTATAAATATAAACTTCTTTCTTTTGTGAAAATGATCCGTATAAAATTGAAAAAATATTCATTTTTAACACCATTTAATGAAATAAAAAATAACTATTAAATTTCATTTATAACAATTTAATAACCATATAAATAAATATGTAATATAGTACTAAGATTATTGACATGGATAAATGTTTTTAAAATTATATATTTAAAAATCCAAAGTGTATCATTCCACTTTGAACTTTTAAATCATAGTCCAAATTAATTATTAACGTTTAAAAAAAATTAAATAACATAACAATATATGTATTGTGGACATAAAATTTCAATGGGGTTGTATATAAACCATATAAAACAACAATGTTCATAACATCAAGATATGGGTCAATGAATGGAGACTGAGATGAAGTCCCTTACCTAACGTCCGACTACCATAACATTTGTTAAAATCTTATGTATAATTGATTAAATTATGTTATTAACTCATTATATAACTATAGAAATATTTATAGTACCTTATGTTATTATTTTAAACATCTTATGACCAATTAATTAATATTATTTTGTTATTTTCATAGTTTTATGTGCTTTTGTTTCATAGTTTCATGATCGATTAATTTGTGTAAAATTTTGGATGTTCATGTAAAATGATATTAAAACTCAAAGAGTGTAATGAAAGAGTATTAATTTATATCTTTTTTAATAAATGGTCCCATATATAATTTTTATTTCTTACCAGAGGATGATTCATTTTAAAAAACATTAATGAAAAACGTTCAGTTTATTTTATCTTTCATTATGAACACCATGAACTGGTATACTTTTATTTAATATATGGAGTATATATTAGTTCTATAATGTCAAATAGGTTAAAATATACAAATTAAAATGTTATTTGGCAAGAAAAATATTTTTAATACCATACATGCATAAGGTAATAAAAAATAAAAAAAACATTATTCCTAGAGTTGATCAACTAGCATAATTTGGAAAAAAGTTTCGTTTCTTTGAGTAAGAGGAGATGTGAAATTAAATATATATAAAATATTAAATTATAAACATAAAACAACAGTATATATAATGATTCTATAGTTATCTTGAATTATTGTATGAAGGAAATGAGGAGAAAGTGGGAAAAATGAAATTAAGAGAGGTACTTTATGAAAATTACCTCTTGAATATCACCTCCTTGAGAGACCTTTGAGGACATTAGTTTTGTTATTTTGTTGATTCCAGAATTACTTGAACATATTAAGAGTTCATAAGATAGTTTTTCTTAGTGATTTTAGGATCTATATGGTTTTTAGGTCGAAATGGGGTTGTGTGGGGTGGCATTTATATTTGAGGGGAGGTGGGTTTATGTGATTAAATAAAGAATATTTTATATTCAAATCCATCTATTTTGAGGTAGAATTAAATTAAATTAATTTTTATGGAAATTAAGATTATGGATTCTTTATAGAGTTGAGCCACACCACAACCAACCATTACACATTGATGTTTTTAGATATTTTTAGCTTTTACCCTTTTTAACTTTAACATGTATCATTTTTTTACTGGTACTGTGGTAAAAAAAATTTATCCAAAGTTATAATTTATTCCTAAAAATAAAAATTACCATAAAACATATTTAGGATATTTTTATTCTAAAAATTCAATCGATTTTAACTAAGACAATTCACATAATTGGAAATTTTAGATTTAATATTAATCTCAAAGACAAAATAAAAAAGTGGCGTTTCAAAGTGAAATGCTCAAATCCTTGAAATTTTTGTATATATAATTTTATTTAGAAAATTATTAAAATTAGATAAATGTATTTTATTTATATATAATTTAAAAACCCAAATATATTTGATTAATAATCCTTTTTCAAATAAAATGCATCATTTTTCATATTTATCAAAAATTGAATCTTATTGGTAAAATACAAAAAATTCAACCAAAGTAAATTTTTATACTTATATTTCAATGAATATTTTTAGTTTTCATAATTTAACTTATAAAGGTGTAAAAAAAAGATTTAAAATAGGTGCACCATCAAAATCCAGCAAATATTGATTTTTATATTAATATAACTTTAATGCGTAAAAATGAATGTATTCTTATATCAAGTATAGAGAACACCTAAGATGAATTTTAAACATTATATTGAATATATTATACATATATTAATTTCATATAATCCAAAACCTGTTATTTTATTATTTTTCAGTATAAAACAAACTTTTTAATATTTAAATATTTTTTCAGTAAAACATTTCCTTTTATTTAAAAAGGGTTTTAATTTTATTCATAATTATTTCATCACCAAAGAATTAATGATATATAAAAATTTAAACCATATTTTTATAATTAAATTAATACAATTTATTCCACCCATTAAAATTTCTATGTTATAATGGTATGATTTAAATATTATTTAGTTTTTTGTTTTATCTCAATGTGAAATATCAAGTATGTTTTTGAATATAATATTTTCTTTTAAAAACTCAAGATGTTTAATGTAATAAAAGCAGAGCCTCATTTATCAATATTTCCTCTTAATAAAAATAATTTGTCCACTCCAATGTGATGTAATTAGAAAATTGAATCCCTTATAAAGATTAGCCACGAGTTTCTTCATCAATTCCTTTAACAAAATGAGGGAGATACAATATGGAATATCTATGATAGATGTAGCACTAGGTATGAGTTCTATTGAAAAATCAACATTGTGATTCATAGGAATATAAAGAAATTCTACGCAAACAAATAAGCATAATACTATATAGTAACCATATCTACTATAATGAGTTTCTCCTTCCCCATATAATATAAACACATATTTTGAATAGGTATAAGGAACCATGAAATGGATTTGATATTTACCAAAAGTTCATTATTAGAATCACTTAGATATGTGATAATAGGTTAGTAAAAAAATATCATATGTGACATCACTTCCTCAAAAATTAATGTTCCTTTTTTGTAAATAAATCTCATCCATTACTAATATAACATCAAATTAAACTGGATAGAGAATTTAAATATTTCCATGAAGCACATTCCCAAAAAATACAATCAGAGAATAATCATATACTTGATATTTGATATTAAAACCAATAGGAGTTTTTGCAGCTAATTCAATATCTCTTCAATCGGATATAATATTTATACAATTACAAAATTCCTCAAATATAAAATAATGGGTAGCTCATGAATTAAATAGAATATTAGAAGTTCTAGAGTGACCTACAAGTATACCTTTCACTTTTTCTTGTTGTACCTCTCATAGTTAATAGCGATCACATGATAATTATGATAGTATCTAAAAATAAGAGGTTTAAAACATTTATCGTCATTATTAACCCTTGAATTAGAGCACTAGTTAACATAATTCCAATATTATATGAATTTTAAACACTAGATTTGTGTTCGTGGATTCTATGGTGCTTTCCTTATATCATTAGATAACTTATTTTTTATCATCACTTTGGAATTAAATTTCGTTATTACTTTCCTTTTCACATAGAAAACATTTAAGATTTATTATATGAAACTTTTCTCCATTTTTCCTTCTAAACATCACATATGATGTAAATCACATCTTCTTCTATCTATGTTTTATTAAAATTTTGTGTGGATTCCATAAATACTTTCTTATCAAACCTATAATAATTATGAGTAATTAAAATATCAATTATCACCTTGATTTCAAATAATATGATTTCTTCATATTTATTGATGTTCCTAATGGATAACTTTTTTTTCAAGACTTGGTTTTAAACCAAAAATGAATCAATCAACCATACCTTCAATTTGGATGATAATACCAGAAAAATTCTTCTCAAGACATGTAAATATATATATATACTATATTCAAATAGATTCATGATTCATCTAATTTATCTCAAGTGATTTTTTCTACATTCTCATATGAAGAATATGATGAATTTACTTGTTGAAAAATAAGATAAAAACTCATACCATTCCATGGATTCAATTTCGTTAATTTGTTATATGTTTATGATAACATAGAAACATTGACATTATTTAAATTACAAAAATTAATGAGCTAAAATAACATTTTCTTTTAAACACGGGATAAAGAAAAATAAAATTTCAGTGGTTGTGGTAAATTTCCTAGAAACTAGGGGATCAATGAAACAACTAAAATATGTTTAATATTTTAATGAAAGACTTTATAAAATGTTGTTCCCTTATTTATTAGTTTTAACGATAAATAATATTAATGTATTGATAATGTTTTGTAAGCATACCAATATAATTTTTCATTCTTAATCCCATAAAATTTGATTTTTTAGAGGAAAATGATTACATTTACATCGAATTAGTGTAAGCATACCAATGAGATCTTTCATTCCAAACCCCATAAAATTTCATTTTTGGAGTAAAATCATTGCATTTCTATTGCATTAAATTTTAATTGATTCTATCGGGTACTAATAATTGAAAAAATATAAAAAATCATAGTGTGAGTAATAATAATTATAGTGGGAAATGACAGAGACATGAAAACTCCATTTTAATGTGTGAAAATCATGTCACCTTCTTGTCATTCAATGTAACCATTGGTTAACATTCGTTATCCAAGGTTATTACTAAATAATTAAAATTTAGTCCTATAGTTATACTTATCCCCAAGGATTTTACCAAATATCTCTCATCCAAATATCAATATATTGATTAAACACTGATTTGATACAAACTATTTTAACCTAGAAATTTCATATATACATATTACATTTTAATATATTAATATTCAATACATAGCATTATAATACACACCATAATCATAAATTCTTAATGTCTTTGGAAACGTGGATACATAAAAAAAATCATAAGAGAGAGATTTCTTCCCTCACTTAGTTCTTTTTAACTACCGAACTTCTTAGTCATATCAAAAATAAAATATTCCATCATATCCTATATAAGGGAGACATAAAAATGTGTGATCTTATATTCACTGTGAGGGTAGACACAATATATAACAATGGTCATTAAAGAATAACATGATCCTATGGGTATGAGAACATGAGCATGAGATTTTAAAACCTTACCTAGATTATCATAGATCATAATAATAAGTCATAGAATAAATCATTGAAGTTAATATGAAATGATTAGTAATGGAATAAAATAACTTGAGCTACGAGATCATAATATTGGCCGAAGATATAAGTTTATGTCATAAAAACATGTATAGAATAATATTTATTTATTCAAGGATCATTGTTAAAACTAATATATTGGATTGGGTTCACTACCCATTCTATCGTATTCATAGTCAATGTTCACTCCCAGTATTATCGTAGTTGAAAAATTGTCCTAATAATCTAGTTTCACTCTCTATTGAGGTCCTAATTATCTAATGAGATATTAATTTTTACACAATGCATTGGAGGAATATATAATTCCAGGTCGACCCATCACATTATTAAAAATATACATATGCATACCATGAGATCATAAAACAATCATCATAGAATATCCCATTGAAATCCTATGGGTGTTATAAAAATTTCATCATTTAATTATATTATAACACATGGAAAATAAATGAGTTTAATAAATATATAATCATAAATTAATTTTCCCATGAAAAGAAATGGGTTTCATAAAATCATCTATAAATCATCACCATCATAATCCATCCAAATAATAAAATAATATGGTTTCATTAGATCATATATCTAGTAAATCAGAAGTAACATAAAATTATGTTATTGTAGAAGAATAATTCCTTTAATATATCACTAAAAATTTCTTGAGGAAAATACAATTTTCAATTTCAAATAACCTATTTAAAATATAAAAAAACAAAAAATACTACGAAAATTATTTTCAATGAAAAAATCATTCTAAAATTGAAAAATAATCTTAATAGCATTTATGTTTCTTGATAACAATAAATTGTACTTTGGTAATGTTTTTTGAAAAAAATTTCTATCAAAATATCATTAAAAAGTTAAAAACATCCTCATTCAGAAAAAGAAAATGTTATCATTTTTAATTTATTTTAAGTAAAAAATGAATGAAAATGAATTTAAAAATTAAATTTATAACATTAAGAACATTCTATAAAATATATTTAGAAAACCATAACATGGAAGAGAATTATTTTTGACCGAAGAGAGAAACAAATTTTTTTTATTAAAAACAATATTTCAGCCTTTTAAGTACTTAAATAGGGGAAATTTAAAGAATAGATTGAATTATCAAGAAATAAAAAAAGGTGAAAAAATTTATGAGATTCATGAGAGGATGTTTATAAAATATTATCATTAGAAACATAATCATAAACAATCCTAGTAAAAATTCAATTGTAATATAAAACCTTTACCTTAAGTTTTACATGCTCTGAAAGTTCTACAAACTCATGTATAATTATGTTAAATTTAAAATAATTATATAATAGAATAAATTTTATACTTATAATATCAAATATGACCCACTTATAAAATTTCAACACACGTTTATTTTTAGTTCCTTAATAAAATTATCATTTCTTAGTGTTAAATGTTTCATTTTTCTTAATAGTCTTAGTTTGGTAGTTTCACTCCATGTACTTTGATCTTGGTTCCATAATGTCTATGTTGTTAATAATGATATAAATATATTATATAATCATTATATATATGGATTCATATATAAGAGGTAGTTATATAAAAATTAATTACATCGTTCATGGATATGTTAGGTTATGGGTTCACATGAACATTGTTTTCACTTTTTGGAGGATGGAAAAAAATAAATTTAAATAATAATTAGGCTTTAAAAAGTAATTATTATATAAAATATGTCATATTTATTAAATAATCTTATATTTCTTACCATACATGTAAGGGGATATAGAAAACAAATAAAAACTCTTCATGGAGGTGGAAATCAACACATATGCCCGAGGAACATTATCTTCATTCAATAGAGGATAAGTTAAGAAGGTATATATCATATTATAATTATTGAAGAATAATTATATAATTAATATCATATATAAACATTAATCCTATCATAATATTCATCCCTACAATATGGTGATGGAAAATTAATTGTATTGCTACGTGGTGGTGGTAGTCCACAGATAAGCACTACTGATACTATCACATCCCATTAGATTGAAACAAGGGTGGATAATGTCATTTAAATTATCATAATCACATTTTAGTATAATTAGGATACTAAATTTTTTATATTATGACTTATTATATAGATTTATAAGAGCTATAATATGAACTAAATTTAAAGAGGTCAGATTTGATGATTACCTCTTTTTGGTAGGCCTCATTTAGGTCCTTTCTAATGGATCCTTGGAATAGTGTTTTAAGAAGACCAAACCCCCAAATTTTTTGCTACCAAGTTTTAAAAGATAATTTATTTGGATTGTTCAATATATATGGCTCATATTTTGTGATCAATAGAAATAAGTGGTGTCCATTTTAAAGGGTTTAAAATGATACATATTGAATTACTAAACACATTTAAAAAAATTAATTTATTTCACAAGAATAATCATTACAAATAAACCTGATTTTGAATAAAAATAGGATTTTATAAAAATAAAATCATCCTGTGAGATTATTTTATGTTTTAGTGTAACTTTAATTTTTTTTGTTTATCCCCTTTATTAACCAATTTTAACCTCAACTATAGTAATAATGTTTCCAATATTAATGGTCAATAATTTTACAAATAAGTGAATAATTTTCTCAAAAATGGAAATGTGGTGAAATTTTAGATCATTTATATTCCTCATTTTATAAATTTAAAATTTAAATAATTTAATGTAATTTAATAAAATATTTTTTAACATAAAATTTAATTCATGTTGTTTTTTTCACTATGAATTTAATTTTACATTAATGATATTATGAAAGAAAAGGAAATAAGATATAAAGTTTTAGTATATTTAAAATATGGTATATTTATATATATAATTTATAAAATACTATAAATTTTTAAGAAATTATTACTTCTATAATTTTTTAAATCATTTACATGATATTTTAACTTCTTTCACAAACACTATGACAATTTTTGGTTATCGTTTAAAGTAATTATTTCACCAATGAAAATTTAAAGAAATTATCATGGAAAGAATACTTCATATTTTAATTCGAAACGAGCAATAATTTTTTATCCCTATCATAATATAATATAGATGTTAAAATCTAGAAAGTGAAAATTTTGACTTTATATTTTTTTTAAATAGTATAAATGCAAACAAATTTAATTAGAAAAAAATTTAAAATTTTATAAATATAAATTATTATTAATTAAATATACTCATTTAATGAAATAATGGAATTTTTTTAAATTTATTTTAAGCCTTACAAAATATGATTTAAAAAAATTAACCCATTTTTCTTTTACCGTGGGAACACATATTTACTATGGTTACTATTCATATTTGTAAAAATATAAAGCTGACCCACTTACCAAATTTTTATCTCATCATTCCAAATAAGGAATCAAATTTTAATGATTAAAATTATATTATAGAAAAAAAATTAATTTTAAAATCATCACACAAGATGAGATGACAAATAGTATTCCAAAAAAATGTTTTCTAGAGTATAACTTTTTTAAAACCAAAATAAAATTAATTATAATTACATTTATCTTATTATTCACAATATAAAATAACTAATTAAACTTTTAAAGGTAGATTATAACATAATATAACTTTATATATTCTTTAAACTAAAATACAATTCTTAATAAATATTTTTATTTTACACTATTCTTAAAAAATAATTCTTTTCAGAAAATTTAAAAGATTTCATTTTAAAAAATTTAATATGATAATTTCAAAAATAAAGTTAATTTTATCAAATAAATTTTATAAAATTTGGTAAATAAATTATATTATATTTAAAAAAACATTGTTTGATAAATATTGTATTTTTAAATCCTATAGCGACTCACCTGTAAAATTTACTATTTATCTATCATTATATTATCTATATATACATAATTTATGAATATTCTAAAAAAATATTTATTCATATACACCCCTCTTTTTAACAGTTATGATATAATAGTATATTGTATTATATTTCATATATTTATAGGTTTTTGTATATGAAAAAAATAATAATAAATTACATTTATTTTATGATAAATATACAATAAATATTAGCGTGTTACAAAGACACAGAGTTATTCTGAAAATATGTCAGCATAATCCGGAACAATAGGCATATCCTTATTATTTAGTTTCTTCCTTACCATTTAAAAAAAATATCCTTCATAAATTGGTAGTAATACTAATACAATGGAAGTAACATCCATCATAAGTTCATATTAATTAGTACACTAAAATATGGTCATAGTTTGATTTAAAATATGAAACTTTACATACCTTCCCAAATTATTTATATGGTATCTATATAGATAGATCTAATATATAACCAAAATACCATACACTTCAAAAACTGGTAGAATTTCAAGATTTTTAGAAATAAAATTCACATAAACATATTTTAGAGAGGAGTTATAGACTTGAGATGTGATCATCATACCATTTTGAGTTTTTACTAATAACTCAATAACTAATAATCAGGAATTTTAAAAATCATTACTATATAATTTTCATTATATAAATTTTTTCATATGACTAATCTCAAATAAGATACATCTGTATTTGAGTGGCCATATAACCACATCAACTTTATTGTTCTATATTCATTCCATTACTAAAACTGAAATGGTTAGTGTGAGAATAAAAAACAATAGTGAGAAATCATTTAACAATAATAAATCATTCTTAAAATATTTAAATGATGACACATTATTCTCAATCTATAATACCATAGGTTTAACATAGTTTATTCATGGTTATAATTTATAATAATATATCATAATGTTTCAAAATGAAAACATGAATTAAACAAGAATATCTCTTTATAGTTTCTATCCAAGTGTGCATTATTAGACCAACTCATAGGGTACCTTTAAAAATTGAGTTAACAACCAATACAACCCTTCCAGAATTGTTACCCTGATGTGTATATATTTCTTAGTAACATCCACTTATTAATTCCAAACAGGGATATATTTCTTCGAAAACAACACAATATCAACTTTACCAAATCATCATGATATTATCCAACATTTATACTTATTCGCGGGGTTTCAGTAAATTTATCTAATCCTAATACCTAAAAATAACATAACCAATATTTTATACAAACTAAGGTGATCTTAGTATAAAAAATATGAATATTAATTCATTGTATATTAAAATTCAATACATCTCATAATAATAATTCCTGAGGACCATAATGTTTTGTTATATATGGATTCTAGATATATAATCAACATATTTATGTTGAGATCTATAAAATTTCTCACAATGTTATTCTATATTAGTGTAATTATTAAAAATGACCTAATTATACCATTTCTCCATAACTTGGATAAAAGGAAAACATAATAAATAGTGAGAAAGGATTATTAGAATGTTTAAAAAAATGAGATATCTATTAATGATAATAATTTTCCATAATCATAATGGTATTAAAATATGATCATAACATTAGAAATTCATACTCAACCAGTTGAAGATAATTGATCATGAATCATTGAATAAGGTTTTTCCATTCAAAAACATATATGTCACAGGTGTGTGGAATCATCAATACTCATTCAAGAGCCATTATAACATATCTTAAAAATAGTACATATGTTTTTTTCATACAAATAAGAATAAAAAATCATTTATGTAATGATGTATCACACTCAATATTATCTAAATTTAAATGGTTACTCCATATTGCATCGTTTCTTTATTTAACGTTCACTCCAAATTCTATCATAGTTTATAGAGTCTCATACTGAACTGGGATCACACCCCATTATAGACCATGTTATGTCATGAGATATCAATATTTAACTAATTCATTGGATGGATACATAAGTTGAATGTTAAAATTATATAGAGTATATAAAATTCAATATGTGGTTAAAAATATTTATAACTACTAATTTTAATGGATTGGTTATATATTATATTAAATATTAATATTTTAATAATATAAATTTTTCAGTAAAATTGGTCTTTGTGTGTAATGTAAGGAAACTCATCTATGTGTGTAATGAGTGCTTAAGATGGTTTTTGTAAAAATAAATAAAGAAAAAATATTATCAAGATTTTACATTCTCCCCCTTTAAAAATAGTGTCCACGCAATTTGAAATTTCACTTAGAAAATAAAATGTTGATACTAAAAAATAACATTCTGGAAATCCCACATCCTATATACGGTTAATAGAATATACTCTTAATAAGAGGGAAATAATAATATGAATGTCACCAAAAAATTCGGCTTACAAATAATAGAACATTAGTGGAACGTAGAGATACACACATAGAGAAAAAAATATATATTTGTATGGTGTTATTGAGATAATCAATCACAAACAAGGGAAAAATCATAGTAAACTTGAGGGCAACAAATCCATAAATCTATGATGATTTAAAATATCATTGGTCCAACAAAACATATGTTATTAGTGAAAAAAATTTAAGATACTTTTTCCAAGATTTACGTATTGTTTTACTATCTATATTAGAACTTGATAAATCAGACATGATTCCATCAATGTTATCATTTGGTTGTGCTTCAACTCATCCCTTACCATAGAAATGAATGTTAAAAATTATTTTTTCACAACTAAAAAACTTTTGATAAATTATAAGGCCCCCAAGTATTTCATTCATCCCTTACGTGTTTACATAAACCAAAAAAGTTTAGCCCAAAGAATCCAATAAATCATTCTATAACCTCAAGAAAAAATATCCATTATTAAACTTATTTCATTCCAACCATAATATTTTTCCAAAGTACTTATTTCCAAATTAACAATCTAAAAATGTCTCCAAATTTCAAAAATCAATCGTAAAATCATATTAACTAAACAATGTAATATATATATTATTGAAAAATACATTTATTACATCAAAACATTAATGAAATAATTTATCCTTTCAAATATTTGATGCAGATATAATGTACTACAATCCAAATATATCTCATGAATCTTATAACCATATAACCATTGATTTAATAATTATTGAATCCAAATAAAATGTAACCATAATTAGTAAACATCACTCTAAAATAATTAAATATGCTTCAACATCTTATATATTAATAAATACCTAATATCATTTTTATTTTTGGCCTTTTCATTATCAATAGTTTAACAATAACAATTATAACCTTTATGAATCTAACTATTGACCAAAGAATAAAGAATACTATGAGAAATAAAATCTCAAAGGACCGATAAGTTTAACAGTATTGTAAAATAGATTACATTCATGAACCGAACGTTACATTTAAAATTATAATATAAAAAAAGATAATTCTATTATAGATCTATTATTAACCTAGCTTAACCGAGGATATTTATCAGAAAAACGTCTATAATCCTGGAAAAAGCATACGATAGGGGTGATCTCAGATTCTCAGTAAGGTTTAATAATACAATAGATGCTTCCTTAACTAAGCATAAACTTTTATGTAAAAGTATAAAATTAAAAAAACAACCATTTAAAACATAATATTTATCATATTATATAAATAATAAATCTAATAATTCCATTTAAACATTTACATGGATATTCTAATATTAAAATATTCACATGTATATCAACAATTAATCTCATAATTAGGGAAGTCATAATTCTTACATTGTAACCATACTATTAGGGCCATGTTCTAAGACCATACACAATCATACTGTCAAGGCCTCATGACAAGATAGTTTCTTGGATCAGGAGACCTACTAATATATCAAGTGGATATTAGAGGGTCCCACCCTTCACATAGTAAGTCAAATTAATTCCTCTAATGAAATGGATAAAACATAACATAAACATTCATATTAAAACTAGAATACAAAATAGTAATGATTTAACCATAAACCATGATTGGTATCAAAATAGCCCAACCACAGTAAAACATATCATATTCCGTTCAATACAATATTGAATATTATATCATAATAAATCAACCACAATTAAGCATAAAGTCCAACAAAAGATGTTGACATAGATGAATATAATCGAATAAAATCATTAAAAATTTCTTGATACAAATAACAAATTTTCAGTGAAATTATATATTCAAAATCTACACACTTATAAAATAATACATTTAAATGTTTATTTTTGAATGATTGTTCCTCATACCACATTGAAACATTATAATGGAATTAATATTTTAAAATATTCATGACCATATAAATAAATCCTAAAGAACACTTTAAAAACATGGACATTAAAAATATAGATATTGAAAAATATATCACTAAAAATTTAAAACAATGGTTTAGATAAATAATATCTTACATAAAACTTTAAAATTAATCCTTTTGAAATAATTTTTTAGATACATGTACATGGAAGGTAAATATTTCCAAGTAAATACATAATCAGAAACAATCTCAAATAATAATGATATTGTGAAATTAACATTTTACCTTGTTCTTTCATTTAGTCGAGTGTGTGTTAACCACCTGTATAATGGTGAAATTATTTTATTAAATTATACCGGGAATATATCAATATTTATGATATCATATATGATTCTTTTATATCATTTGGTTAATAATATATCAGTATTACATTTTTTGGGTGTTAACTGATTCGTTTTACCATTCATGTATTGTTGTGTAAGTACTTTTTATTACGCAGATGATTTATCTTATTCATATATAGAATGATATTAATTTCATAATTATTATTTTTACCCATTATATAAATTTTATAATAATTTTTTTGTGGTTAATTTTGAGAATGAATATCAGTGAACCATGGAGGAAAAATTCTATACATACTCATGAGCGATGAAATCATTCCATTGTTAGTTAAATGGTATGGAATTGGATGATATATTGATATTACATAATAATTAGTTTGTAAAAATAAAAATTTATATCCATTTTTCTCATTATTCTACACATCAAAATAATATGGCGTTGAATAAAAAATTACACCACATAATGGAGAAGGTAAGTCGTATGTATGCACGCATGGTGATATTGTTTTTTATGAGGATAGATTAAATGTGGAATATTGTTGTATCGTAATTATAAAAACATCTTATTATGTACATGATAATTGAGTTATTAATTTATAATGGAAATAACACAGGAAGAAGTAGTAGAAGAAGGCAATAAAATTAATTTAATTGGTAAAATAATTACCTCTTCTTCAAGTGTATTGTTTTTTATTTGCACAAAAAGACTCACTAGGTTAGATTTATTCCCAATGTATGTCCTCTTGGATGAAGTGAAGGTATTTTTAAGGAGAATTTGGAATGTTTTGGATGAGCCAAAATGACATTAGATGTGTGAATAAAATATTAGTAGAGGTAATCTTTTAGATGATAGAAGAGGGTATCTTTTTTAAACTCCAAAACAATTAAATTTTTATACATTTATTTTTGCAATCAAATAGCTAAAGAGTGAGTTATCTAAAATAAAATATTAGTACGAGCCTAAATCAAGTCAACTAGTTATTTTTAGATAGTTTTTTGTCATAAAATTAACATTATCTTTTGGATTTAGACAATAGTTTAACAGTTTAACTCTTATCGTGTTTACTTTTATTTTATAATATAGGATTTCTAAACTTACTGTAAAATGAAAAATTAACCCCATTTTAATCAGTTCTGAAAATTTACTCCTGAACATAACCTCCTTGAGAGACCTCTGAGGAACTAAGAGTTGGTATTTTGTTGATTCTAGAAGCACATGGAAAATGGGAGAGTTAAGAGTATAGTTTTTTAGATATTTTGGGATCTATAAGGTTTTATTGGTTGAAATGGGGTGGTTGAGGGTGGTATTTTTACATGAGGGGAGGTGGGATTAAGTGATTAAATAATGAATATTTTATATTTAAATCTAAAAAATTTGGGGTATAATTGAATTTAGTGACTTTTGTTGGAAATTAATAATGTTGATTTTTTATAGAGTCGAGATACACCACAACCAACCTTTAAATATTTTAGTTTTTAGGTATTTTTATCCTTTAACTTTTTTAAGTTTAACAGGTCTCAATCATTTACTGCTACTGCGGTAAATAATTTTTTTACCGTGGATTATTTTTTATACCAAAAAAATGAAATTGGCCTTAAAACCTAATTAATAAATTTTTATTATAAAACCGTAATCCATATTAAGTAATTCAATTCACATAAATGGAAAAATTAGATTATAAATTAACCTAAAATTCCAAATCAAATGGTGGGTTTTTATCGTGAAATATTCAAAAATTCTATATGTTTTAATATCTAATTTTAATGAGAAAAGTAATAAAATAAACTAAATTTTTTTCATTTAAATATATTTTAAATATGTAAATATATTAGATTACTAATCATATTTTAAATAAAATGCACCATTTTTCATTATTCATAAAAAATGAATCTTATCCTAAAAATACAAAACACTCAACTGAAGTAAATTTTTATAATCATATTTCAATGAATAATTTTACATTATAAATATAACTTATAAAGGTGTAATAAACAAAAATTAAAATAGGTGAACCATAAAAAGGTGAAAAATATTGATTTTTAGAAAAGTACACCTTTTATATGTAAAATTGAATGTGTTCTTGTTTAAAGTATAGAAAAAACATAAGATGAATTTTAAAAATTAAATTCAATATATTATACATATATTACTTTACTATAATCCAAAAAGTCTGATTTTATTGTTTATTGTTATAAAATATACTTTTTCATATTTAAATTTATTTTGCAAAAAAACATTTCCTTTTAATTTAAAAAGGTGTTTTCAATTATTTATAATTAATTCATCATAAAAGAATAAATTATATAAAAATGTCTAAACCATATTTTTATAATTAAATTAATACTATTTATTTAATCTATTTTAATTTATCGGTTATGATGGTAACATTTAAATATTATTTAGTTGTCAGTTTAAGCTCAATGTGGCATATCACATATGTTTTCGAACAAAATATTTCCTTTTAAAAACTCAGGATGTTTCGCGAAATCAAATTAGAGCCTCATTTTTTCATATTTACCCTTAATAAAAATAATTTGGTTCACCTCAAGGTGATGTGATTGGAAAATTGAATCCCTTATCAAGATTAATTGAGAGTTTCTTCTTAAATTTATTTAAGAAAATCATGGAGAAACTATATAGAGTATCTAAGATAGGTGTAGCACTATGTATGAGTTCTATTAAAAAACAAACATTGTATTTCATAGGAATATAAGGCAATTCTTGTCAAACAAATATGAATAATACATTATAATTACCATATCTACTATATTGAGTTTCTCTCAACCATATAATATAAACACATCTTTTGAATAGGTATCAGAAACCATAAAATGGATTCTATATTTACCGAAAGTTCGTATTTAGCATCACATGGATATATGATAATAATTTCACAAGGAATATCATGACTGAATTCCCTTACTTAAAAATTTATGATTATTTTTTGTAAATAAATCAACTCCATGCCTAAGATAACATCATATTCAATTTTATAGATAATAAAAATATTTCCATGAAGCACATTCTGACAAAATTCAATTAGAGAATAATCATATACCTTATATTTTATCATAATAATATTAAGACTTTTCCTTGAAAATTCAACATCTATTAATGGGAATTAATTTTGATTCCATTATAGAATTCATAAAATATACAACACTGGGTAGATCTATATTTAAATAAGACATTAGAATTTCTAGAGTGAATTATTAGTGTATCTTTCCCATTTTTTCTGTAGTACCTCACATTGTTAATAGTGATCACATGATATTTATGATAGTCCATAAAATTAAAATGTTTCTAACATTTATCATAATTATTAATCTTTAAACTAGAGCACCAGTTCACATTATTCCCACACATTGATTTTGAAACACTAGATTTTGGTTTTTGCATTCTATATTTCTTTCCTTACATCATTATCTATCTCCGTTTTATCATCGCTTTGGAATTCAAATTCTTGATCACTTTCCTTTCCAAACATAAAACATTTAATATTTCTTACAAGAAAATTTCCACCATGTTTCCTTCTACATTTTACATATAAAGTAAATGACATATTCTTCTCTATTTTTTTAAGATTTCATTTGGATCCCATATATACATTCTTATAAAAACCATAATAATTATGAGGAAATCCAATATCAATTTTCAACTAGATTTCACGTAATATTATTTCTTCATATCTATTGAGGTTACCTATAAATAACTCCCTTTTGAGACATGGTTTTAAACAACTAATGATTCAATCCACCATACATTCAAGTTAAACGATAATAATAGAAGCACGCTTCTGAAGCCATGTAAAATATACCGTCTAGATATAAATGGAATCATGTTCCTTATAATTTATCTCATGTAATTATTTCCACATTCTCATATGAATAATACAAGGACTATACATATAGAAAAATATGATTCTAAACTCATACCACCCCATGTATTCAATTTATTCATGTGTCACATGTTCTTAATAACATAACACCATTGAAATTATTTTACTTCAAAAAATTAAAGAGATAATATAACATTTTTTATGTAGTTGGGATTTGGCTTAGTGGTTAGAACCTCGTAATCCAACATGAAAAATGGGGGTTCAGAACCCATTGGGCGTAGTTACTATAGGAGTACTGCAACATACTATAATAGTGGCAGCACTGTAGAGGTAGTAGGACATTGTAGCGATGACAGGGTGTTGTAGAAGTAGTGGGTACTATAGCAGCATGGGTATTGTAGTAGTGCTATTCATAGAATGGACTTTGGGCCATAAAATTGGGCCTATGGGCCAAGTAATGGGATACATGTCCACTGAGCCTTCGGGATCTGTAATGGGTCTTCCTCTACCCAGTTTAAAGAGGAATTTTCTTTGATTTAATAATAAATGAGGTTTCGGCCCCAAAATTTAAAAAAACATTTTTTATCTAAACACTGGATAATGAAAAATAACATTTCTGTGGTCCTAGTTAACTTCCTAGAAACTAGGGGATCAATTAACCATCTAAAATGAAGTTTTTTTTTCATGAAGGACTATATAAAATGTTGTTCCCTCATTTACTATTTTTTAATATAAATAAGATTAATGTATTGAGAAATTTGTGTAATCATAAATACAAGATTATTCATTCTAAATCCCATAAAATTTGGTTTTTAGAGTAAAATCATTGAATTTCCATCACATTCAATGGTAATAGATTCCATTGGGTTTTAAAAATTGTATAAATCTAAAAAATCATAGCGGGTGTAGTAATAATTTTAGTGGGAAACCACATAGACATGAAAATTTTATTTTTATATGTCTAAATCATGTCACTTTATTCTCATTCAATGGAACATTTGGTTAACCATTTTTATCCATGGTTATTACTAAATAATTAAAATGTAATCCTATACTTATACTTATCTCCAATTATTTCACCAAATATATCTAATACAAATATTTATATATTGAATAAATCCTACTCTGATATAAACTATAATAACCCATAAATTTCAAATATACATATCACATTTTAATAGATGAATATTCAATACATAAAATTATGATTCCCTCCATAATAACAAAGGTTTAATTTCTTTTAAACATGGATACTTAAAAAATCTTAAGAGATTTACATCATCCCCCACATAGTTATTTTCAACTACCAACCTTCTTATTTGTATCAAATATAAAATAGTTCATTATATCCTATATAAATGAAACATACAAATTTGTAAGCTCATATTCACTATAATAGTACACACTATAGATAATAATGATCATTAAAAAATAACATGATAATAATGGTATGATAACATTAACATGAGATTTTAAAACCATACCCAAATTATCATAGATCATAATCTTAATTCACAGAATAAATCATTGAAGGTTATATGACATTAGCCATAATGGAATAAAAGTACATCAACTATGAGATCATAATATTGGACTAAGATATAAGCTTGTGTCATACATAAAATTATAGAATAGTATTTCTCTATTCAAGGATCACTGTTAAGATGAATATAGTGGATTTATTTCACTACCTATTCCATCATATCCTTAATCAAGGATCACACCCAATATTATCATTGTTATTAAATTGTCCTACTAAACTAGTGTCCCTCTTTATTCGTGTTCTAATTATCTAATGAGATATTCATCTTTATCCAATGCATTGGAAGACTATATAATTGTTGTCTGACCAATCATATAATTAATAATATATTTATTTGTACCACTACATCATATAAAATTCATCATAGCATACCCATGGACATCCAGTAGGGGTCATAGAAATTTTATCATTTAATTATATTATAACACATAAAAATGAGTTTAATAAATATTTCATCATAAATTAATTAACCTATGAAAAGAAACAGGTTTCATAGAATCATCCCTAAATAATCATCATCACAATCCATACAAAAAATTAAATAGGATAGTGTCATTAGATCATATACCCAGTAAATCATAAGTAACCTCAAAGGATTTTATCATAAAATAATAATGCCTTTAATATATCACATGAAAATTTCTTGAGTAAAATACTACTTTCAATTTGAAGTCACCTATTTAAAATATAAAAAATCCAAAAATACTAAAGGAATGGTTATCTTTTAAAATCTCCTTCAAATCATGTAAAATAATCTTCATTGCATGGATATTTTTTTATTAAAATATATTCTAAACAAGTAATGTTTGTTAAAAAAATACTTCTATCACAATTTTATTTAAGAATAAAAATAAACTCATTTGAAAAATAAATATTATTATTTTTAAATTATTTTATGTAAAGAAGGGATAAAATTAATTTATGAAATTAATTTATTATATTAAAAAATTCTAGGAAATATATTTATAAAACCTCAACAAGGAGAAAATTTATCTTTGAACAATTAGAGAAATAAAGGTCATTTTATTTAAAAACAATATTTCAGCCTCTTGAGTACTTCAAGAGGGGAAAATGAAAGGATAGATTAAATTATATAGAAATAAAAAATAGTAGAAGAAAATGTATGATATTTATGAGAGGTAGATTTTTAAATTTTATCATCAGAAACATAATCATAAATAATCCTACTAAAAATAAAATTGTAACATAATAACATTACCTTAGGTTTCACTTACTCTAAAAGATCTATAAAATCATGTATAACAAAGATAAATTTAAAAATATATATATAATAGAATCAATTTTATACTTATAATATCCACTAGGATCCATTTATAACATTTCAACACCCAATTATTATTAATTACTTAATAAAATGTTCATTTCATGGTATTAAATGTTTCATTTTTCATGATATTAATGGTTCAATAGTTTCGGTCCATGTTTTTTTTATCATGGTTCCATTAACTCCATAATGTTAACAATGATATAAATATAATATATATTCATATATATATATAAACATATATAGAGTCATCGTTAAGAGGTAGTGATATAAATATTAATTACACTGTTCATGGAAATGTTAGGTCATAGGTACACATGAACTTTGTTTTCACTTTTTGAAGGATGGATAAAATAGAAAGGTAAATAATAATTAAATATTAGTAATTAATTATTATATAAAATATAAAAAATTTATTAAATAATCTTATCCTTTTTACCATACATGTAAGGTGTCAATGAAAAAAAAATAACAACCCTTCATGGAGGTGGAAATCAACACGTACGCGTGAGAAACATTATCTTATTATAATAAAGGATAAGTTAAGAAGGTATATATATGTTATTATAATTAAAGAAGAATAATTATATAATTAATTTCATATATAAACATTAAACCTATCATAATAACCATCCATGAAATATGGTGATAGAAAATTAATTGTATCATTATAAGGAGCCGGTAGTCCACACATTAGCATGACCAATACTATCACAACCCATTTGACAGAGACTAGGTGGATAATGGTATTTATATTATCATAATAACATTTTACTATTATTAAGATGATGAATTTTTTATATTATGATTAATAATATAGATTTATAGGATCTATAAGAAGAACTAAATTGAAAGAGATGGGATTGGATGATTACCTCTTCTTGGTAGGCCTCATTTAGATCCCTTCCTGTGGACCCGTGGAATAGTTTAATAACAAGACCAAACCCCCAAATATTGGGATACGAAATTTTATAATATAATTTATTATGTTTTTTTCAATATATATGGCTATATGTTTTTGAACAATAGAAAGAAGTGGTATCCTTTTATAGGGGTGGGTAATGATGCACATTGAATTACTAAATAGATTTAAAAATAATTAATTTATTTATAAATTATAATCATTATAAATAAAAATGATTTTGAATAAAAATAGGATATGAATAAAATAACATCATCATGTGAAATTAATTTAGGTTTTAGTGTAATTTTAAACATTTTCGTTTTTTAACCCCTTCATTTAACGATTTTAACCATAACTATGGTAATAAAATTTTCAATATTAATGGTCAATAATTTTAAATATAAGTTAAAAATTATCTCAAAAATGGAAATGTGGGGAAATTTTAGATCATTTATAATCCTAATTTTAATATTTAATTTTTTTAATAATTTAATGAGATTCAATAAAATATATATTTATATAAAATATAATCCATGCCGTTTTTTTACTGTTCATTTAATTTTACATTAATGAAATCATAAAATAAAAAGAATAAAAATATAAACTTTAGTATATTTAAAATATTATATATTTATATATATAATTCATAAATACTATATATTTCTTTATAAAAAATACTTCTATTATTTGTAAAATAAGTTACATTATTTTTTACTTCTTGCACATACATTATGAAAATGTTTGGTAATAATTTAAATTAATTATTTCACTAATAAAAATTTAAAGAAATTATAATGGAAAAATCATCCATCATTAAAATAGATATTTAGAACCAAAAATAACATATTTTATCTTTATCATAAGATATTACAGATATTAAATTTTTATAAGGTGATGTTTTTTACTATATTTTTCTTAATATTATAAATGAAACATACTAATTTAAATGGAACAAAAAGGTAAAATTTTAGAAATATGTTTTCTTTTTAATTAAATATAATCATTTAATGAAATAATGTAATGTGTTGAAATTAATTTTAAGCCTTATATTATTATATTTAAAACAAATTAACCCATATTTATTCTACCGTGGGAGAACATATCTACTATGGTTACTATCCATATTAGAAAAAAAAATAAACTTAACCTACTTACCAAATTTTTATATAATACATACAAATTAAAAATAAAATTTTAAAGATTAAAATTATATTATAGAAAAATATTAATTTTAAAATCATCACACAAAATGCGTTGACAAATTGTATTCTTAAAAATATATTTTCTAAAGTATTATATTTTTTTTAAAAAATGAAATTATTTATAATTACATTAATATTATTATTAATAATATAAAATAACTAAATGAAAATATAAAGGTAATTTAAAACAAAATATAACTTTATAAATACTTTTAACGAAAATAAAATTTTTAATAAAAATATATATTTTTCATAATTTATAAAAAATAAATCATTTTAGAAAATTTAAAAAAAATCATTGTAACCAATTTTGAAATTATAATTTTAAAAATTAAGGTCATTTTATCTAATAAATTTTATAAATTTTGAATAATAAATTATATTATATTATTTTAGAAAATAAATATAAGCATATTTGAGAAAAAAAATTATTTTTAAATCATACAACGACTCTCCTATAAAATTTAATATTTATTTATCAATATATTTATTTTATAAAAATAATTTATATATTTTTTTACAAAATATTTATTCATATTCACTCCAAGAGTTTAATGGTTATAATATAATAGTATATTTTATTATATTTCATTTACACTTAGGTTGATGTATAGGGAAACAAATGAATAAATTAAATATATTAAAAGATAAATATATCATAAAATATTAAGGTGTAACAAATATAGGAAGGTATTTGAGAAATATGTCAGCATAATCGAAAATAATAGGCATATCCATAATATTGAGTTTCTCCATAACCATTTTAGAAAAATATCCCTCATAAATTAGTAATAATACCCATAAAATGGAAGTAACATCCTTCATAAGTACATATTAATTATTACACTAAAATATGGCCATAGGTTGATAAAATATATGAAACATTACTTCCCTTACCCAATAATCGATATGGTATCTACATCAATAGATCTAATCTTTAACCAAAATCACATTATATTCAACTATAGGTAGAATTATAAGATTTCTATAAATAAAATTCACCAAAACTTCTATCAGAGAGTAATTATAGACTTCAGATGTAATCATCATACAATTTTGAGTTTCTAATAATAAATCAATAACTAATCATCAAGGTTATAAAATTACATTACTATATAATTTTCATTATATTAATTTTTTCATATGAATAATCTCAAATAAGATACTTCAATATTTGAGTGGGCATGCCACCGCATCAACTTTACTGTTATATATTTATTCCATTACTATAACAGAAATTGTTTGTGTGGGAATCAAAAATAATAGTGGGAAACTCTATAATAATATAAAATCAATTATGAAATATTTAAATCATGACACCTTCTTTTCAGTCTATAATACCATAGGTTTAAAATTTTTTATTCAAGGATAGAATTTATAAAAATCCATCATAATGGTTCATAATGAAAATATTAATTAACTTATTAATATCCCTTTACATTTTATATCCAAGTGTGCAGTATTAGGCCCACTCAATATATACCATTAATGATTGAGTTTACACCCAATACACCCCTTTTAGAAATGTTACCCCTAAGTGCATCTATTTCTTAGTAACATCCACTTATTAATTTCAAACATGGATGTATTTCTTAGAATGGAACCTGATATATACTTACCATATCATCATGATATTATCCTATAGTTATACTTATTCATGGGGTTTCAGTAAATTTATATAATCATAATCTCTTCAAATAACATATTCCATATCTGATACAAATAATGGTGACCTGAGTATAACAAATAAAAATATTAAATACTTGTATATTAAAATTCAATACATCTCATAATAATAATACCTGAGGACTATAAAGGTTTGGTATATTTGATGTCTAGATATATAATAAACTTATTTCATTTGAGATCTTTAAAAGTTCTCACACTGTTATTCTATATTAGTGGGATTATTAGAAATTCCTACTTATATCCTTTCCCCATAACATAGAGAAAATGGAAACATAGTAAATAATGAGAAAATATTCATAGGAAGGTTAAAAAATGAGATATATATTAATGATATTAATTTACCATAATTATAAGGGTATTAAAATTGGTTCATAACTGAAGAAATTCATACTCAACCAGTTGAAGATCATTAATCATGAATCATTTAATAAGGTTTTTTCATACAAAAACACATATGTCATAGGTGTGTGGAATCATCAATAATCAATCATGATCCATGAAAATATATCTTAGACATAGGAAATCGGTTTTTGGCATGCACATAAGAATTTAAAATCATTAATATAGTCATGTATCACGGACAATACTATCAAAATTGATTGGGTTATACCTCGTTCCATCATTTCCTTATTTAAGGTTCACTCTAAATACTATCATTGTGTATGGAGTTCCATACTGATCTGGGATCACTACCTATACCAGAACATGTTATATAATGAGATATCAATATTTAACCAATTCATATGAGGGATATATAATTCAGGTATCACCTATCACATAATGAAAACTGTACATTTTTTCCACAAGATCATAAGACATTCATGAATTCACAATAATATAAAATTTCTAAATTGAAAATAATTTCATAAACATTCCAAAATTACATCATTTCATGTAATATGTTATGTAAATAGGTTAAATAAACATTATGTCATTTCGTAATAGAATAAACCATGGAAAATATATGGGTTTCATAGCTATTTCATCATAACATAATTAACCCTTGGTAAATGAAAGGGTTTTATAGAATAAAAAATAAATATTCATCATCATAATAAATAAAGATAAATAAAGTGTATTTTATCATAAGTTAAAATCCATATTAAACAATAATAATCTTTAATATTTTTTGAAATTGATAAAAATACCTTAAAAGACCATTTGAATCATTCATTGAAAATGGGAAAAAATATCATTTTATTTTGATAACATTTTATCTAAAAATTACTACAATATTTATAACATTAATTACATAAAAATAACTATAGAAACCATTAGATTATTATTTAATTAAAAAAAATTTAATTATGGTGGGTAAATCTATTCTTACTATATAAATAAAAAGAGAACATTATTTTCACACTTTTGAAAAAATTCAGAAAAGTATTATTTAGAAGTCATTTCTTTTTTAAATATTACATTTAAACCATTTTAAATAACGTAATATTTAATGAAACTAACCTTCTTAGATAATTTAAATTATTGTTAAAAACCTAATTAAATTTTTTTAAGATCATGGACAAGGAAGAAATATTTCTCCAACCAAAAATTATATAAAGTAGACTTTTATTTTAAAAATATTTCTCAATAAATTTAAGTACCACAAAAAGGGAAATTGTAATAAAACATAAAAATTTTAGGAATAATAATATTATAAAAAATATATATCGTCTAAAGGTATAATATATATATATTTATTTATTTATTTACTATCCATTTATATAAATTTAGTATAGACAGTGCGGAAAAGAAATGAAAATTGTAACATAAACTCATACAACATCTATAAATTTTACATCATAACCCCAATGAAATAAATAACATATAATAAAAATTAAATATAAATAATATAAATTAAATCAATATATATCACATAAATTGAGATTTATTTATTTCACAGGAATAATACAAGTGGTGAATATGGAATATTTCTCCCAGAAACACAGGTGAGACAAGAAGCCCTGACCTAAAGTCTCATCATGCATCATACGAATATAAACATTTTTATAATAAATATTAAATTATTATTAACATATTTTAGAACCATATTAATAAAATATTTTATATTTAACATTATTTTATTGTTTTTTAATTTTTATTTGTTAACAATTTCATTATTAAATTGATATTTCAGGTGAAAACTGGTCCATACTCTTTGTAAATTTTGGTCTGATGGTTCCAGTGAATACACCTTATTCATTGTTTAATTAAATATATAATATTAATAATTAATTTATTAAAATATTTATTCTATTTATACACTTTTATATCCATTCATATGAATCGTTGATGAAAGATTAATTTCTTTACCTCATGGAGATGGTGGTTCACAAGCATGCACGGGTGATGTTTTCAGTTTTATAATGATGGAATGAAAGAAAGTTAAATTATAATTAAAATTAAATGAAAAATATGTTTTTATTACTATCATATATATACATTAAATATATCCTTATTATCGTTCAGGTATATCATAAAAGAAAAATGAATCACATCACTTCGTGGAGACGGTAGTCCACAAAACACAAGACTGACATTATCATTTGTTAATTAATGATAAAGAAAGATTATGGAGAATATAGTTTGATTAAAGAAGAATAATATTTTCAAAAATATCATTTATAAAAATTTTATGCCTCATAATGACAAATGATAATATTTGACGAAGAAAAATGAAATGCATCATCTTCGTCAGGCGTTAGTCTACGTAGACACATGCAGGCGGTTCTTGTGTATCATTAGAGGGATTAGTGGATGAGAAAGGGTTATAACATTAAAATAATAATATTTAATTATATATTATATACTTTTTTTACTATATCAAATAGTTATTATAGGTTTGAAGGAGAAAAAATTAGAAAAAAAAGAAAATGATCGATGTAGAACAATAACTTTTCATTAGAAAACCTCAGTTAGTTTATACCTAAATCCATCTTTGGATAGTATTATAACAAAAAAAGGTAATCTAAGACATGTTTATGGAATTTATGATATTATTTTCGATTTTATTGGACGGTCTAAGATGATATTGATATGTAGATAAGTGAGGAGACATGGTATCCTTTTAGAAGTGAGGGAGAGGACAAATGTGGAATTTTTAAAAAGATAAAATGTATTAATGTATTAATAAAAAAACTGAATTTAAATATCTCAAATTAAAATATTAAAATATATAGGGTCTATAAAACACCATCCAATGTTATTTAAACTAGTTATTATGTCATTTTAACCCCTATTAATTTATTTTTCCCCTATTAATTATTTTTAACACTCACTATGGTGATTGCCATTTTTATCAAAGTTACAATTCATAATGACCAAAAATTACGATTAAATTATTAAATAATTTTAATTATTATAAGTCCAAATATTTTATCCATTTCATGGGATTCAATTTATATAAATGTTGGAAATTTATTTTTAAATAATTTCACAAAAAACGGTTTTCAACCAAATTCACTATTAAGGATAAAACAAAGTTTATTTTCATTATTTGTCTAGTAAATACATTAAATTGAAGGCTAAAATATATTATTGAATATATAATATAAAAATTTATTTAAAATAATTCATCAATAGTAATTAATTTAATTTATTATAACAAAAATAAATTTCCCTCAAAAAATAGTATTTTCTGGAAGACATCTCTTTTTTCCTTTGAAATGCCTTTATTTTATTTTATAATCATTTGAAAACCATTGAATTAATTTTCTAATTGTTTTGAAAATATATTTTCAAAATTTATTTATTCTTATTCATACCCACCACTCAAACATCTATGGAATAAGTATCACATTAAATAATAATAATTCAATTGTATATCACAGTTAATTAGAAATTGGTGTTTTATATAATTCAAGATACAAAAGAAATAAAATTTATTTAAATATAATTCTATCATAAAAATGAGGGTTTTCTATTTAATGTAACCCATTTTTAGGTCTTATAAATGGGATCTCCCAATTTCTAGGTTTTTATTATAGATATTAATTTTTCTATCATGATGATGATGATCAACTATTCTATATCAATCATCCTATATGAATTTCTCCTCTACAACACCATTTTTCAAGTGGAAATAGGTTAAGGGATTTTTATACTCATTTTTTACAAGGATTGTAACATCCATCATATCACAACCTATCCCTTGGGGCCCATGTCGTGACATACCCCAAGCCCGCCTCCTGAAGGCCAGGGTTTGGCATTTAGTACCGAAGGCGTCATCCTGTAAGTGGGAGGCATTGGCATGGATACCTGTACACACATACACTAACAAAAAAACAAAAAGAATAAATTTATACACTAATTAAAAAAAATAGGGAGTAAAATAGAAAGTAAAGCACTGAGTGTTGTAACCGGGCCAATAAAGAAGCCCAACAAAAGAACAAAAAATAGAAAGGAACAAAGGGAGAACCGATGACCGTCTGCGGATTATCCCACCTGATCGCTGGAGTAGTGAAGCTACAAGAGGCTGAAGTAATATGACATGTCCTCCTAGTCCTAATACAACCCTCCTAGTCCTAGTCCACCATGTACACCTTATTAATGTTCATCGGTCCCATATCCCTGAGTTCCCCTATCGAAACGTAAAACTTTTGCACCAGACACAACATGTGAGGGTGAAGCCCATGTAGGGGTGAGTAACTCAGTACTTAGTAGGGGACCCTAAAACCCTTTATGGTATCTCAAAAATCCACAAAAAAATACAAAAGAACAACCATGATGTAAAACACAAACATTATTCACAGTCATCTCTACTCAGGTATATGCCATTGCATATACTTAGGTCATCCTGATATACTCGTCTCAGCCACAACGAAACATAAATCCTCGACCTCAATCCATTTCCAAGATTTCCAAAGAAGGATCAAAGCGTAACTCAATGATCTTGAGTACACACTCCATGAATTGTCCATCTCTAATTTTCCCTGTCTGAGAAATGTACTCCATCAGGTACAACTCATCCAATCCTAATGAATGTTATGAAAGGACGTGCTCTATTAAGAACATTCAGCTAGAACTACCTCCAGTGCCCCACACTAGTGGTATCACAATCACATTCTTCCACCCAAGGAAAGACCAAGCAAAACCAAGTGAAGAGGCCCCCTCCTTGACACTATGTTCATTTTGGGGAGTGCTGCTCCAGTCTAACCCATGATATCTCAGTTGATCTAGTATGAAGTGTCACACATCATAGTCCATTGACGGATTACTAACTTCTACCCTGGGTATTTATTACATCCATAGGAGGGCCCCTCTCCTCGTTACTATGTCCTATAGTTGAGGGAGCTCTAACTCCCCTGAAGGACCGGCTCCTCGTCTCTACCCAGAGATGGGGGAGTACTACTCCATATGTGAGGACCCTCACCCTACCTAGTAGGGGAGTACAACTATAGTAGTTTTTTTCACTATGGGGGACCTTTGCCCTAGTATGTTAGGGGAGTACCGACCCTAGTATAGAGGACCCGCACCCAGGAATGGTAGAGGTGTATCAACTCTACTGTAACACTGCATAAAAAGGACACAGACCCTAGGTTGATAGGGGAGTACCTACTCATAACATTGAGCACCTGCACCCAACCCGGTAGGGGAGTACCTGACTCTCTGTGAGTTAAATATGGAGGACCCGCACCCTATTCCAATAGGGGAGTACTAACTCCAAAGATAGGAAACCCTTCTATGAATGAAATTAACCTTCACTCATGACGTGGGGAGTCCCGTCTCTACCGAAGGAGATGAGTAAAGAATACCGACACCTTCAGTCATCATGGGAGTATCCATCCAAACTCTCACGTCAAGAAACATAAAGGTTCTACTACACACTTTATTAGTCATACCTCAACTAATATGAAGTTCTATATGAATGTAACCTGATGATCCATCATATTATAAGGGTTCCAATGCAATAGATGATACGTCAATCAGACACCCGATCTGAAAGTTATAGGCATTTTAGTGCTGAGGTCCTGGTAAGATTCGAGTACAATCCCGCCTGGCCTAACTCCATTATTATCTAAATGTCACGTGGAGTGTCTAAAAATTAATTCCTCATCATAAGGGTTTCAGTGCTGCTAACGGTTTTTCAAACAGACGTTCGGTTTAAGAGATATACTTGTTTAAGGGAACTGGGATGTAAGTGGGCCCAGACCGAAGGGGATTGGCAGGGCCAATTCGTCAGGGCTTGGTCCGGCATGCTGGGCCGCAGGATCATCCCATTGGGCTGCAGTTTCAGTCCATCCCACCCAACTGGGTGTGGCCCTCCAGGCTGTTGAATCGCTCGTCCCGCTATACGAGCATCGGGGACCGCTCCCCTTTCGAACGGTCAAAGTCGTTCGGGTTTTCAATGTCGTGGCACTAGGTGGTACCGCATATCTTTGTAGGTCTTCTTAGGAGGGTCCACTACGGACCCACATGCGCATGTCCTCTCTCCACCACGTCTCTATGTCGCGGCCTTCCACCATGGCGCGCCACCGCAGCTCACCGCCCTTGCTTCAACATGACAAGCATTGGTCAGCCACCCTTTGTCTGCCACTGCGCCTTCAGGCGCAGCTGCCCCTTTATGACTTGTGGTTGTCGGTCGCTGCCTCCCTCAGTCATTGGTCCTACTACGAGTCGGCATCATGACACCGCTTCTTCCGGACACCCTCGTGGAACACAACCATAACGGGTTCGATGAAGGTTTTGGACCTTTTTTGTTCGGCCCAACCCTCCACGTTAGCATTATAACATGGGAAAGTTTATTAGATTATAAAAAACTACCATAATGAAACCATGCATTATCATCCTGTGTTCAAGAGAGAAACAGAGATCAACCCTTTGGACAATTGACCCATGTTCTACAAAATATTCAAGAGTGGGGTAAAAAGGGGAGGAATCAATCATATAAACCCCTACTTTGAGTTCGTTGGAAGATGATGCAGATGAGGAAGAAGTGTCCAAGTCCGAAGGTGTACATCGAAGCTTGCCATAACCCGTCGACTCCTCCAATGTCTATCACACAAATGTACTATATAGTTTGGTGGAAGTTTTATCTTCACTTCATCAGAGGATCCCCTCTTATGTGCTGAAACCCATTCTCGGTCATCATTTAAATAGAGGGTAGGATAGGATCAACTCACCACACAATTAATGAGGTTCGTTAATTTGTATAATTAATTAACATATTTAATTATCTCAACTTTGTGGTTACACATTCATTTAATTATCCCAAATGTGTGGTTACAGAAATAATGAGTCATGCTATTAAATGGTTTTGACAATGCACAGTGGTCCCAACACCATTTGTCCTATGGTTCCACAAAGAAAAAATAAAATAACTAAAAGTTATTTTATTATTTATTTGTAAGGTCCAAAAAGTAAATTTTTTTGACCCTTTCTGGTCAAAGTTAAGCTTTTCTTAACTGAATCCCGACACTGTGGATTCAACGGTGCCCTCATATTTTTAATCTGAGCACAAGTTCAAAATACTGAATTCTCCACATGTATGTTTACTGAATATACATTAAAAAAAGTTCAAAAATTATAAATGTAACCCTCAACTCGTGCCGGTCGAGGGTATGATCCTCTTAAGGGGAACACGATCTCATGAGCTTATCGCTACTCTTGTATTTTCAATCATAGTTGTTGTTTACAAGTTAAGGATTTTATTAGAAAATCATAGTTACTTAATTATTTTATTTATTACCAAAAACTAACATCCACTGGCAGCCCGTTCCGACCAATTGAATATCTGTATAATGAAATCATACACTTACGAGTTCATCGGTGGTATCATATTTTTAATCTGAGTCACCATTTGTGAGTTATAAGCATTTAAAAAATAAAATATTTTTATTTAATTATTTTTTTACGGTTATGTCATTTTTGGGTTTTCTCAACGGGGGAATGCGCTGACTAAATTTAAGTTGCACCATGGGTAAACCAGCCTTTCCAAATGCAACGATTCCATCAGATTTCTGATATAGTCACTTGTTTAACAGTTATTCCACTTTTTCAGGAAAATAGCTCACTCATGCTATTTAATGCTTAATAATTTTTTACGGATCATTCTGGGCACTCTGGGCATCAGAATCATGTGCAGTCAGATTTCGCGATCTCGAAATAATTCTATATAAATAAAAAATTTACAAGAAAAACTGAAGACGTTACATTCTCCCCACCATTATACTTTTTATTTCAGAAAATCCAATGCCCACACTCCTGGTAAGAAACTGGGTCCATCAAAGGTTCTTGCGCTCCTTCCAAGAAGGCGCCATGAGGGAATACAGAGATCAACCACTCTTATGTCCATCTCTTTCTAGGTCAACATTGTACCACAATAGGCACATGTTTTTTTAGATGCGACAAGTGGGGAAAACACTAAGCTTTACGATACATATTCAATTGTGGGTTCTAGCGGCCCACTACATAGAACCTCCAACGACATCAACAAAATCTAAAACTAGACACGGTCCCTCCCACTTATGGCATCACCACAGATTATGGATGTATAGGAACCATTCCAAACTTCAAAAAAAATATTGTCGTTTAACTCCACCACCAAAGAACGACTCAAGCGGGCCACTTTTCGAGAGTCCATACCATGTCGCCTGTGCTTCCCCCTTTGGAAAGGAAATCCCTTATCCACCATGAAGATATAGTACATTGATTTCCTAATATCTCCTTTATAGGAATGAATGGCAGTGTTCCATACCCAAATTGAAGTCGTAAGGTCTCGACGCCATGACTAAGAGATCTCAACCGAAACTCTTGCCTCCAAGATCAAGCTCAAACTATCAGCGGGTCTCCTCCATGAAGTGTCTCTAAGCATGGGGGACAAGTCCACAGTCCAACCAAAACCTCAAAGTCTCGATCATTAATCTTTGAAAAAGAATGTCTAACACCTATGTCTATTTTGGAAGGTAGTAAATGAAAATACACAAGTCATACCTCAAACATCTCCAGGATTTTCTTGGTTATGATCCATGACTGCATGCAGTTTTCCTCACCCCACGTCCTCCAAATCCCTGAACCTATTAGGGACTACCCCCTGCTGCTCTTCCAGCTTCTCTACCACACCAGCCAACTTGCAGAACTCCATGCTTGAAGCATTGTCTCTTCCATGTAGGTTCTTTTGTAGGCTCTCTATAAGTAGTACGATGGGTAGGGAAATCTCTAGAGAGATTCCCCCAGCCATTACGAGCATAACATTTCCTCTCGTATGACTTATCTACTCCTTATATCTACTGGTGTGCCATTATCACACGCGTTTTTGTCCAGGCATGGGTATTCCTCCTATGTCACAATATCTTCTCCATTAATCTGTTAGATTCATTAGACACCTCTACTTTATGACCACTATCATAGGTCACATACACCTTCTCCTCCTCCAGGAAGCTCTCAACCACTAGGGCTTGTTCCAGTACCCCAGCATGCGTTAGAATGCTAAGAGGTTTCACTAATGACATGATTTTCCAGCACAGTCCCTACACGAATCTCTGAGCCATGATATAAGGGTCCCACACAATATCTATTGAGTAGCGAGAATGATCTATAAATTTCACTGATTACTTTTCTACTATTGTGCTTCCCTACTGTAGGTGCACCAGCTCTTGTATGCGTACAGAGCGCAAGGTCACTAGAAAGAAATTCTCTATAAAGGGGTGCACAATGTCTATCCACATGAGGGTCACCTCATCGTGAGATTGAATCGTCATACTCCACCACCTTCCCACTGAGCCCTCACAAAGCCTTGTAGCCAGTACTGCCATCTGGTCGAGCATTGTCCTCACTAGGTGTACAACATGCATTACAGCCTCAATCCAATCCTCAGCAACCTAAGGATATTTCAATCCACAGAACCTAGGCGGTCTATTCCTCTAGAACTCATGTAGGGAACTGAGCCTCTGAACGTCCTCTTCTAGATCTACTGGTATTAGATGTTATCCATCGGGTGGGGGTAGCACTGGTGCACCACTCAGTGGATCTATCTCAATCACTAGTCCCTAAATGGATGCCTCATCTCCAAGAAGAAGGCCCTCATGACCTTGTATCAGGATCCTGGACAGTCATCCACGTGGAGGCATCCCAATATAGATTAAGATGTACCATCGTTAGAAGGTTATATCTAGAGAGATAACTCAAGAAGGAATATAGAAATCACAACCATCAATACAAGATGCATATTTGTTTATTTTCCACACAACCAGGGTTTCCTTGTACCGAGTCTGGTAACAGGTGTCTAGAGTCTTAGTGTACATATACATCGGCCTCCGAATCAACATTGGAGTCCTTGGCATGAAATCTTAACTCGAAACACTTAACAAGGTTTCTCACAAAAAAATAGACCCTTGTTAATTAAGGTTGAACTAACCACCTATGATACAAATTTGTCAGAACCCATCCCTTGGGGATTGTTCTGTGACATCTCCCATGATTGCCTCATGAAGGACAGGGGTTCGCGACTAGCGCCGAAGGCATCAACCTGCAAGTGGGATGCATTTTCCTGGATGACTGTATATCATGAACTCACAAACAAAAACCAAAAATCTCAAATGTAAACACTATGTAATAGGAAACCCGAGTACAACAGTATGTAAACCATTGCATGGTGCAACCAAGCTATTATACAATCCCAACAAAAGAACTAATAACACTAAGTTACAAAGGGTGTACCGACAACTGTCAACAGAAGATCCCACATGATCATTGAAGTATTGAAGCTATTAGAGGCCAAATTAGTTTTTCATATATTCCTGGTCCACCTGGACCCCTCCCGGTCTTAGGCCACCATGTCCACTGTCGTAACGTATGTCGGTCTTGTCTCCCAGAACACCCATATGGAAATGTCGAACGTCTACACCATACACAACATGTGAGGGTAATTCCAGTGTAGGGGTGAGTAACTTGTTACTCGGTAGGGGAACCTGATACCCTAGATGGTCTCTCAAAAATCCCCAAAGAAAAAAAATAACACAAAACAACCAAGAAGTAAAAAAATTTATTTTTCATATTTAACTCTACTCAGGTATATGCCATTTTATATACTTAGTTCATACAGATATACTCATCTCAGTAACAATGAAACATAAGGCCCCGACCTCAAGCCGATTCCACGATTTCCAAGGAGTCTCAAAGCGTTACTCAATGATCAGTAGTACATGCTCCATGAATTTGCCATCCCTGAGGCACCCATCTGTGAGATGTACTCCATCTGGTACAACTCAATCATTCCTAATGGAACTTCCAAAAGGACATGCACCATTGTGATCTTTCTACTAGAACTGCCTCTAGTTCCTTGCACTAGAGTTCTCGCAGTCACAGTCTTCCACCTAAGGCAACACAAAGGGAATCCAAGTGAAGAGGCCCACTCCTCGAAACTATGCTCTGTTGGGGAATAATTTCTCCAGTCTAACCCATGGTATCTTAGTCGCTCCAGTAAGAAGTGTCCCACACCTCAGTCCATCAAGGGAGTACTAAATTCTACCTTGGGTATCGATTACATCAAGTGGAGGGGCCTGCTCTTCATAATTGTGTCCTGTAGTCTTGGGAGATCCACTCTCCTGAAGGACCTGCTCCCCATCGCTACATGGAGATATAGGAGTACTACTGCATATGTGAGGACCCTCACCCTACCCAGTAGGGGTGTATAACTCTGGAATTTTTTTCACTGTGGGGGACCCACACCCTGGTACGTCAGAGGAGTACTGACCCCAGGCTAGAGGACCAGCACCCTAGCATGGAAGGGGTGTACCAAATCTATTGTAACATTGTATAAGCTGGACCTGCACCCTAGGTTTATTGGGTAGTACCTACTCCTAACATATCAGACTCACACCCTACCCAATGGGGGAGTACCAGACTCTGTGAGTTATGTATGGAGGGCCTACACCCTATTCCAATAGGGGAGTACTGACCCAAATATAGGAAAACCATATCCGAGAAAAACGAACATGCACTCATTATGTGGGGAGTCTTGTCTCTACCAGAGCAGAGAAGTAAGGAATACCCATGCCTTGACTCATCAATGGAGTACCCCTCCTAACTCTCACTACAAGAAACCCCATGGTTCTACTCCTTAGGTTATCATTCATACCTCAACTAACACAAAGTTCTCAATGGAAGTAACTCGATGATCCGTCTTGTCATAAGGTTTCAAACACAATAGATGACGCGTCAACCAGACACCTAGCCTGAAAGGTATAGGCGTTTTAGTGCTATGGGCCTGGTTGGATTCGAGTATGATCCAACCCGGATAAAAAAACTTTCTATTAACATCATGTAGAGTGTCTCAAAAGTACTACCTCATCCTAAGGGTTCTAGCACCGCAGACGGTTCACCAAATAGACATCTAGTTTAAGAGATACATTTGTTTAAGCGAACTCATCTGTATGTGGGTCCGGGTCTGCCCCAACACGGTGGGACTGACCCGACCCAGCACAAAGTGGAAGGGCTCAGAAAATTTTGGCCATGACTAGTATGGAATATTAAGCCACTGGCTCGACCCGATGGGTCATGGGTTCAGCCCGGACCACCTAGATGGGCTTTGCCCGCTGGGCTACAGAATCGCTCAGCCCTCTGGCTAAGTGTGGGGGAAATTTCCCCTCCCAAATGGCCCATGCCATTTGGGTATTCACTTCCACGGTGATCGGTGCCACCGCATCTCTTGGACGGTCCACGTGGACCAGTCCAATATCCACTGTGTCTCGGTGGCACAACCTTCCGCCGCTACACGCCACCCTACTTCAACGTGGCCATCATTGGATGCCTACCCATTTTTTGTCGCGACCCCGTCGTCTTCCACCATTCCTTTGCAGTCGACAGGTGTCGGTTGTCACCTCCCTCTGTCATCGCTCCCACCACGTTCTACCTTTACGCCACCACTTCTTTTGGTTGCATATGTGGAATGAAACCAAAACAGGTTCGATGCTGCGTTCGGGCCTTTTTCGTTCGGCTCATGCCCTTTGTGTTAGCATTATAACATGGTAAGGATTATTAGATTAAAAAACACCCATAATGAAACAACACATTATCCTCCCGTGTTAACGAGAGAAATGCAGGTCAACCCTATTGGTCAGAGTGGATACTAAATGGGGGGTGAATTGAGTTCCATTTAAATCTTCTGTTAAAAATATTTATATTAAAATCCCCCAAATTAAATCACAAGGTAAACTGTAGTGAATTTTTAATATAGAAAAGGGTTAGTTAAGTTCTCAAGAGATTGATTAGTTATCAGTTAATCTAATATGAAGATTAAATATCTTTTAAAAAAAACGTAATGCTTTACAATAAATACAAACACATTCTTGTTTAACTATCAAAGTATCTTTGAAATAGATTTGAATTTAAAAGTACATAGCATCGGAATATCCAATATAGTTTAAAACAAAATAAATAAGCAGAGCAGTTTTAACCAAGAGGTTATGTATCAAGATGAGACTTAGTCCTCTCAAACAGTTTATATAACCTTGATCCACAGCCTGGATCTGGGTTTTACAACAACGCTTAGACTATCCAGGTCCTCTAACCTCTACAACAATTCTTCATTTGAAAACCAAAAACAACAGCACACAAGCTGTCCAAGTCCTACATAACCTATACCACTATCCACAGTGGGATACCAGAGAGTTATAGAAGTTTTGTCTGAGGATTTAGAAATCCTCTAGTTTAGCACAAGAGTCAGTGTGTGTATGGAATATATAGAGTACACACACTGCTCAAAAAGTAAGTAAAATAATTACTGAGAGAGAGTAGATATGAGTTTAGAATGCTCAAGTGATTTGAAGTGCAGCTCTGGACTCCTTTTGGTTAAACAAAAATCCTTCTGAGCCCTTCTTTGGTTTTTGTCTTGAAAACAGTGTGTCGTCTGCTTCCTTGATTTTATGTTCAGTTTGATCAGCTTGAGTTCATGAAGAGATCGTTTTAGTTCTTCACTCCTTGACTAAGGTTCATCTTGTGTTCTCTTCTTGTATGAATGGCCTCATGTATGTCCAGTATTTTTCATGTAAGAAGATGTATGGATGTCGCCTCTCTATTTTATATATTTTCCTCATTGAAGCTCGATCTTCCTTATATTCCTTGAGATCTATCATAGTGAATGGCTACTTTATGGTAGGTATGAGGTATGGTTCCCTGAAAACCCAACAACCATCATTAATTAATAGCAGTTCCATTAAATTAACCAAATATGACCATTAGTATAATTTAATTAAAGCATAAAAGTTAATGTAGCAGAATGCCTGTAACAATCGACTTGTATCGGTAGTTGTTTGTCTCTGTAATGGATGCTTCTTGTACCGGTCGCTTTATGTAGCGATAGGTCTCTGTGTAGTGGTGATCTCTTATCAGTAGCTCTTTGTTCTTCTATCGGTATCTCCTTGTATCTGTATTCTTATGTCCCGGTGAATTCCTTATACCGGTGGATTTCATAACGGTTGTCTTATGTTGTTGTAGATGTCACTCTGTATTTATAGGATTCTTTCTTACCGTTAGACTTACACTATCGGTAGATCTGGTGTAACGGTAGATCTTAGTTTACCGGTGACCTTTCTGTAATGGTAGACTTGCATACCGGTAGAATTATACATACCGGTAGACTTACACTAATGGTAACCTTTCGATGTACCGGTATACTTACATATTAGTAGACTTTTACATACCGGTAGCTCTGTTCTGTACCAGTGACTAAGTGTATGTTTTTTCATTCTATTCACCGAATGAGTTAAGTTAGAATAAAGTGAAGCATAAACACATTTTATTAACCGAATGACTTAAATATATCACAAGAGAGTTATCATTTAGACATATTTGAAAGTATTTATATTTTGAGGTTTAAAGTACTTAAACATTAACTATAATAATTCAATGTTTAAATAAAAAACATCATGTGGGATTATCAAAGCATATGGAAACATAATTGAGATTATCAAAATAGGTGAGGTCAACAATCTCCCCCTTTTTGATAATCACAACTTATGATATCATAATTCCAAAAAGCAGTTATGTATCAGGGTAAAATACAAAGGATTTTATTTCTCAGTGTGAGTAATGTGAGATTTTAAATATATCAGTAGATAAATAGTATTAAATGAAATTGTATCAGAGGTACTAATAAAAACAATATACTAGAATTATAAAAAAAATATCAGAGGTAATAAAAAATATCAGAGATAAAATAAATTCAATGATTTTTCATACTTTTTAATGATATCTCCAACTTTTTTAATTTATCTTCTCTATGTGAGTCAAGGATTTCTCCCCCTTTTTGATTAGCAAAAAGAAGGGTGAAAATAATGTATCAGAGAAAATGTGGAACAGTAATAACAAAAATAAAGGAAGTATACAGGAAAATTAAAACACAGTGAAAGAGATTCCAAAAAGTGACATATAGTAATGAATCATGAGTACAATATACAAAACCAATACAAGAAATACATAACATTCCTATCAAACATGGATAGACCAAGTCAATCTACTTATTGAATGTCCACATTGGATTTTCCTTTAGGATCAGAGGTTGACTTAGGATGGGTAGCTTCAGAAGAATACTGGGGAACTCCTGTAAGGATTACAGGTGGAGCAGTAACAGATACACAATCAGATCTATAAAGAATATGTATCTGAGGAATTATAGGTGTTAAACTTTGAATATCTTAAGCTGGGGTCATTGGGAATGCAAAAGCAGAAGCTGAAGATCCAGAAGCAGATGTAGGAAGAGCAAGATGCAATATTACAGGCTGTGCATCAACATGTAAGAAAGGAAACAACAAATTCCTGAATTCCATGATAATTTCTTCCCCCCCCTTTCAATATAAGACAAATAGTCTTCTTTGTTTTCTAAAAACTTATGGAAAGCTGGAGTCATCTCCCTGAGATTGCTTACTTGTTCTCTGAAGGCTTTATTTATGGGAGGTAATTTCAGATTTTCCAAAAGAAGTTTGAAATGGTTGGTCAACTGATGGTTGGTATACACTTTATAAAAATAAGAATCAACTTTATCATTGACCTCTTTTTTAGAAGTAGTGTCCTTTCTCATAAAATTATGAATAATTTTCCCCATATCCCTAGTGGTAGTCACCACTTGAGTTAGGGAAGATGAGTTTACAGAGCCACTTGTTGATGTTGAACCAAGATCCTCTTTCAAAAAATCTCAAATTTGATCCAAATCTACTAAATGTCTGGAAGCAATATAACCAAGAGAAAAAGCCATAGTTTCCTTGAAAATTTTAGTTATCACACTGATAAGATTTTTCACAAGAGAGTCCTGGGTGCTGACATGATGTTCCACGGAAGCCTTAAATTTCTCAAAAACTAAAACCATCTAGCCAACTACACTCTTTACAAAGGCCAAGTATTTCTCTACTTGATATTTAGAGATCATATAAGACTCTATTGATACAAGTGACTTCTTTAGAGATTCAAAATTCTATGCCAAGCTAAAAATTTGTTTCTGGAAGGTCTTGATTTCATTCACCATCTCTGCCATAGTGGTTGAAACAACACATCCAAGAAAGAGTTCAAAATATTTTTCCATTTTCCTCAGCTATTCAACACGATATCTCTTTAAGTCTACAATAGATGTAGTCCAGGTCTCCTTCAACTCATCCATTAAAGATTCAAGATCAACCTTAGTAACTGGATTTTTAGGCAAAAATGCAGGTTTTCTTTCAGATACATGACTATCTACAGAGTCATTCATTATATATTGAATGGAGGATATCAATGAGGTTTCCATTTTTCTTATCTCTTCCGAAAAACTAATCTTTAGCTCAAAATTTAACTCCTCTAAGTTAGCTTTTCTCACATGATCTTCAGGTAAGGTCATAGAGAGGATATTATAATCGATATGAGGTCTGCTAATATGTGTCTCATCCTCAGAGTCAGGGTAATCTATGCCAGGCACTACAAAACCTGGGTTTCCTACCCAATCCTCAATCATATCATCTACTGAAATAGTACCATGTCTGGTAGGATGCTCCCCCTCAATCTGTGCATGCTCCTATAAATGTACATCAATAGCACCCTGAGCTGGTAGGTCTTCCTCAGAATAATTCTCCACAATAATTTCCATTTCTCCAATAGTAGGAGGCTCCTCAGGAATAGGTGATGGTCTATCTACTTCAACAACTTCCTCAGTAGTCATTAAAGAGTTCCCAATCAGTGGAATAAGACTCATGAAGGTATAAATAGATTCTTCAATTTCAAATTCTTCTACTTCTCATTCTCTGGAGCAGGCAGGTCTTCCTCAACAATAGGAACTTCTATATTTCTCTCTTTCCAGACTACTTCCTTTCCAGATGATACAACTTTAGCAATAGGACTTGGTGGAAAGTCCGGATCCCTTCCATCTTCATCAAAGGTCTCATCTTCTTCAGAATCACTATAGGATGGGATGGACTCATCAGATCTTAGAATTGAATCCCTCTCATTCTTTGGCCTAGAATAATGGTCCACAGGACGGTATTTATCATATACCTTTCCTTCATCATTCACTCACTGCTTCTTCCATGGATTCTAGTTCACTTTCATAAACTTTCATACTGTTTGAGTAATGAAAAAATTATCATTCACCACTACTTTCACATCCTGATACTCACCCTCTTTCTTTACCTTTATCATGACAGATAGCAACTTTGCAAAAATCAAATCATTGGTCTTGGATTTTGGTCTGATCCTGTCCTCTATTTGAATCATCAACAGTCTGCATGGGTTGACCTTCACTCCATGTCTCAAAAGATACATCAGGTATATGTCTTGAAACTTCAGGGTGGAAAAATCCCCTCTCCTGGGATTAATCACTTGTTGGATAAGCATGAACAACAATCTATTCTCACCTTCCATCTCTACTGCAATCACTTTCCTTGGAGTTCCATTTCTAGTTAGCTCAAGTAGTGCAGCTTCTTATCCAAAACGATCACTGGCTGCAGGTATGGACTTAGAGGAAAATTAATACTCTCCTTCATGAGGTACTCTAAGTTTTTCATCCCATTCACTAGATGAGAATGATATCACATTACCATTCAAAGACGAAATCATTCTATTATCCCCTTCTGACATCTTAAAATGAACATGCGCATAAAATTAATTCACCAAAACTGGGAAGTACGGTCAATTATTATTCTCAAAACACTTGATACAGCCCTGCTCCTCCAATATCTTCAGGATTAATGACTTTCTAGATAACAACCATTCCGCGCATAGCTCTTTTTCAATCACTATCTCCCTCTTGGTCAGATGTGGGTTCATGGGCTCTCTTCTTTCCTTAACAGTGCCACTTTTTTTCACTTAGAACAAGGCTCATCTCCTTCACTGAGCGTCGGTCTCTACACACGATCCATTTCCACAACCAGAGACTTAGGGTTCAACATAAGCCTGATGGTTTGGGTTTCCAAGATGATAAGAATATGAACAGGAAGAGTTCACGGTGGATTGAGTAAGGTTTAGACATGATTTTATATCATTCAGGAATAAAAAACACTAAAATGCATCATCTTTAAAAAAAATAAAACAACTCGATATGTTATACCGGTGTGAAATTTAACAGTAAGCCCTACCAGTGAGAATGGTAATAGTGAGGTATTCTTAAGGGTGAGGTTGTCTAAGGGTGAGGTATTCCTAATGGTGAGGTTGTCTAACGGTGAGGTATTCCTAACGGTGAGGTTTTCTAATAGCGAGGTATTCCTAACGGTGAGGTTTCCTAATGGTGATGTATTCCTAAAGGTGAGGTTTTCTAATGGTGAGGTATTCCTAATGGTGAGGTTGTCTAATGGTGAGGTATTCCTAACAGTGAGGTTGTCTAACGGTGAGGTGTTTGTAACAGTGTTGTTTTCTAAAGGTGAGGTATTCCTAACAGTGAGGTTTTCTAACGATGAGGTATTCCTAACGGTGAGGTTGTCTAACGGTGAGGTATTCCTAACGGTGAGGTTGTCTAACAGTGAGGTATTCCTGACGGTGAGGTTGTGTAATGGTGAGGTATTCCTAATGGTGAGGTTGTCTAATGGTGAGGTATTCCTAAAAGTGAGGTTGTCTAACGGTGAGGTATTCTGAATGGTGAGGTTTTCTAATGTACAAAGTCTATCATTTCTAACTCATGTCTAATGTATCATAACCTATCCGAACATAAAGGCTTGGTGAATATGTCAGCTAATTTATGTTCAGTACCTATAAATTCAGGAGTAATATCACCTTTTTGATAATGATCTCTGAAAAAAGTTATGCCTTACATCAATATGTTTGGTCCTAGAGTGAGGTACAAGGTTCCTTGAGATGTTAATTGCACTAGTGTTATCACAATTTATTGAAACATTTCTAAAATCAAATCCATAGTCCAAAAAAGTGTGTTTCATCCACAGAATTTGTGCATAACAACTACCAAAAGCTATATTCTCTGCTTCAGCAGTAGACAATGAAACTACTTTCTGTTTCTTACTACACTAAGATACTAAGGACTTTCCCAATAAATGACATGTTCCAAATGTGATTTTTCTATCCAACTTAGAACCATAAAAATCAGCATCTGAATAACATATTAAATCAAAAGATTGTCCTTTTGGATAAAACAAACCTAAATTTGCAGTATGTTTAAGATATTTAAAAAATCTTTTAACAGAAAGAAATTGGTATTATTTAGGATTAGATTGAAATCTGGCACACATACATACACTAAATATAATGTTTGGTCGACTAACAATTAGGTAAAGAAAACTCCCTATCATACCATTGTAGTTGGTTTGATCCACTAGTTTTCCAGTTTCACCAGCATCCAAATTACAAATAGTACTCATAGGTGTATCAATTTCCTTAATACTATCTAAAACAAAATGTTTTAAAACATATTTTTTATACTTACTTTGATTTAAAATAATACCATCTTTATTTTGAAAAACTTGAAATGCATGAAAATATTTGAGTTCTCCCATTAAACTCATTTCAAATTCATTTTTCTTACTCTTTGAAAAATTTGTGCATAAATAATTTTTAGAAGATCCAAAAAAAATATCATCAACATAGATTTTTACTATTAAAACATCATTGGAAATTCTTTTAATAAAAATATTTGGATCAACAATCCCTTTAGAAGAACCTTTTGAAATAATAAAATTACCAAGTCTATCATACCAAGAGCGTGGAGCTTTTTTTAAACCATATCAAGCTTTCGAAAGTTTAATAACTCGATTTGGAGAATGAGGATTAGTAAATCCAGGTGGTTGTTCAACAAAAACATCTTCAAATATAAAACCATTTAGAAAATCACTATTAACATCCATTTGATATAACTTGAAATTATGATGAGCATCATAGGAAAGTAGAATCCTAAAAGATTCTAATCTAGCTACAAGTGCGAAGTTTTCCCCATAATATATTCCTTCCTCTTGACTATACCCTTGTGAAACTAGCCTTGCTTTGTTTCTAATGATATTTCCTGATTCATGATCTTTGTTTCTAAAAACCCATTTAGTGCCTATGGTCAAACTATCCTTAGGTCTGTCAACTAATTCCCAGACTTTGTTTCTTTCAAATTGATTTAATTTTTCTTGCATAGCCATTACCCAAAATTCATCATTGATAGCATCATTGATATTTTTAGGTTCTAACTGGTAAATAAAGGCTTGATGTTCAACCTGATTTCTTAGAGAAGCTCTAGTATGTTTCCCTCTATCAAGATTACCAACAACAACATCTAAAGGATGATTCTTTAGAATACCAGTTGATCTAGTAAGGGTAGGACAAGAAATTTCAGGTTCTTCTCTATGTTTGGGTTCACCAGAAGAAGATTCTGGAATATTTCTAGAACTGATTGTCTTTATAAACGGTTCATTGATTTTATCATTAAGGTCCAGAATAGACAGATCTTCTTCAATATTTTCAAGAAAAGACTTAGGTTCATGCAGATCAGTTTCATCAAATTTGATGTGAACAGATTCTTCCCCACATTTGTCTCTTTTATTAAAGACTCTATAAGATTTACTAGTTATAGAGTAACCTAGAAAGATTCCCTCATCTCTTTTAAAATAAAACATGTCAATATTATACTTAGTATTGAGAATGAAGACTTTTCAACCAAAAACTCTGAAGTAAAAAACATTAGGCTTCCTATTATTCCACAGTTCATAAGGGGACTTCTTAAGAACCGGTCTAATAAAGACTCTCTTTATAATATAACAAGTTGTATTCAAATCTTCAGCCAAAAAATAAATATGTAGTTCAAAGTCATTAAGAATAGTTCTTGCAATTTCCTGAAGGATTCTATTCCATCTGTCAACTACACCATTCTGTTGAGGTGTCCTAGGGGTAGTGAAATTGTGATTATAGCCATTGCGTGAGCAGTATGATTCAAACTCATGACTTTCAAACTCACGGCCATGACCACTTCTTTGAGTCTTAATTTTAAGTCCACTAAGGTTCTCTATAGACTTGGAATATTTCATAAAATAGAAACGATCCACACTTTGTGAGCAAGAATTTATACCCTAGTGTATCTAGAAAAGTTATCTACTAAGACATAGACATAGTGCTTCCCATTTAAACTAGAAAATCTAGAAGGTACAAATAAATCCATGTAAACCAACATGAGAGGATGAGAGTTTGAAACTTATTTCTTTAATTTAAAAGAAACATTATGTTACTTCCCCTTTTGAAAGGGATTACAAACTTTATTAGTTGGGAATTCAAGTTTGGGTAGGTCTCTAACTAAGTTTTTCCTAGCCGATTTTCTAAGTGAATGAATGATGCAATGTCCTAATCTTCTATTCAACAACCAAGACTCTTTATGAAAATAATTTAAGCAAGTAATGTTTTGTTTAGATAAAGCATTCAAATCAACTGCATAAACATTTTCATTTCTCAAAGAAGAAAATACTAAAATATTTTTAGAATTACAAACATTACAAGAATAATTTTCAAATTTAATATTGAAACCATCATCACACAACTGAGTAATACTTAACACATTATATTTATGTCCATAAAAAATAAAACTTTAGAAATTAAAACTGAATTAGTGTTACCAATCTGGCCTAAGATGATGGTCTTTCCTTTTCAATTATCACCAAAGGTGAGATTTCCTCCATCAACCTTGATTAAACTCTTGAAACATGAGTAATCTTCAGTAATATGCCTTGAACATTTACTATCCATGTACCATATCTTCTTATGGGAACTCATCAAGAAAGTCTCCTACAAGATAGGTTTATACAGAAAATGATTTTGGTACCCATATTTTCTTGTGTCCAGACTGGTTAGCAAGAAAAACTTTTGGTACCCAGATTTCTCTAATGGGTCTCATACAGTCATTAGATTCAAAATATTGTGAAAGATAAACTTTTTTTGATCTATAACCATGTGAATAACTAGTTGAAGAATATGAATTCCTAGAACTAAAACTATCAGCATTCTGTCTAGATTTAAAAATAAATATATTTTTTGTAATCTGTTTCTGTTGAGGCTGATAGCCTATTCCAGTGGTATATTTTGATTCCACTTGTTTTCCTAGAATTTGAGTTAGAGTATTCATTCCATTTGTGAAATTTTCTAAATATTTTTGATTTTTCTCATTGAACAATTTAAGTTGGGTATTTTCCTTTAATAGTTGAGCATTCTTTTCCTTTTCTATATCAAGTGAAGATTTAACAGAGCTGGTCAAAGCATGCTGTTTCTTAAAGGTCTTATACTTATACTTCAATTAATTAAATGATTCTTCTAGAATATTACAATATTCAAAAAATTCTTCACTAGAAATATTTTTAGATTCAGAATCAAAATCAACTATAGAATAATATGAATTTAAAGCAAGAGTATCCAATGTCACATTGGATGTGTTTGTCCTGAAACACGTATTAGATTTTAAATACTTTTCATCATTAGTAGAATCATAATCACGTGAATTGTCTTCTGAAGCACTACAAGTTGCTTTCAATGCTTTCTTGTACTTATTATCTTTATAGTCATATTTTTTCTTGAATTTTAACTTTTGAAAATCTTCTTTTACATGTCCCTTCCTTTTGCATTCATAGCAGACAATTTCATCACTCCTATTAGAATTTTTCCAATCCTTCTTACAATGACCTTTGTAGTCATATTTTACTTAGTAGTTTGATTTTCTAAAGAATTTCTTCTTCATATAGAATTTCTTGAATCTCCTAGATATTTGAGCAATCTCTTCATCACTGTCAGATGCACTCTATTCACTGCTTGAACTATCACATTCATTTTGAATTTTCCCTTTGTCCTTATTTTTTGAAGTAGAAGTCTTGAATGATACATATTTCCTTCTTGGTTTATCATCTTCTTCCATGTTTAATTTCAATTATTCTTCATACATCATTAACTTACTAGTCAGATCCTTAATAGGTAAAGCACCAATATCATAAGATTCTATAATTGAAACTGATGTGCCTCTCCATCTGTCTGGCAGACATCTTAGTATCCTAATGATTTTCTCTTTTACAGGAATATCTTTTCCAAGTGAGCTTATTGTATTTAATGTTTCTATGAACCTGAGATACATGTCAGAAATAGGTTCATCAAGATTCATTTTAAAGTTATCATACTTATTAGTGTAGGTATTCAATATCATTTATTTAATATTAGTTGTTCCCTAATAGGAAATAGACCAAGTACCCCAGATTTCATAAGCAGTTTTTCTAGAAGATATTCGATTAAATTCATCATCTCTTAAAGAACAATATAGAGCATTTGTTTCTAAACAATTATTATTGTATGATATTTTAGTAGGTTCATCCCAAGTAGTTCCTTCAGTTTCTAGAATCTTACACTGAGTCTCTATAGCATCCCAGATATCAATACCGATAATTTCTAGGTGAATTTTTATTTTCAGTTTCCACTGGGCATAATTAACACAATTAAACAAAAGGTGTCATGTTGGTAGCATAACATTCTAATTTATTATCCATACTTATATTTTATCAAATAAATTTAAAGAGATAAAATTTAGAACTAACAGAAATTTAAGATCTTTAAGATACAACTAAAATCAAAGTTGAATAACATAGTATTTGGAAATCCTTTAAGAATAACAACCTCTAATACCAAATGTTGGTCAGAGTGGATACTCAAGAGTGGGGGTGAATTGAGTTCCAATTAAAACTTCTATTAGAAAGATTTCTATTAAAATCCACCAAATTAAATAACAAGATAAACTATAGTGAATTTGTAATACAGTAAAGGGTCAGTTAGGTTCTCAAGAAAATGATTAGTTATCAGTTAATCTAATATGAAGATTAGATAACTTTTGAAACTAACATAATGATTTACAATAAATACAAATACTTTCTAGTTTAAATATTAGTGTACCTTTGAAATAGATTTGAATTTAAAAGTACTTAGCAGCAGAATATTCAATATAGATTAAAAAAAAATAAATAAGCACGACAGTTTTAACCAAGAGGTTCAGTCTCAGGCTGAGACTTAGTCCACTCAAATAGTTTATATAAACTTGATCCACAACCTGGATCTGGGTTTTACAACAGTGCTCAGACTTTCCAGGTCCTCTGACCTCTACCACATTTCTTTGTGGCAAATCAAAAAACAACAGCACACAGGCTATATAGGTCCTACTTGACCTCTACCACTATCCACAGTGGGATAAAAGAGATTTATAGAAGTTTTTTTGTGAGGATTTATAAATCCTCCAATTTAGCACAAGATTCAGTGTGTGTATGGAATATACAAAGTACACACACTGCTCAAAATGTAAGTAAAAGAATCACTGAGAGAGAGTAAATTAGTTTAGAATGATCTAGTGATTTGAAGTGCAGCTCTGGACTCTTTTTGATTAAACAGAGATGCTTCTAAGTCTTTCTCTGGTTTTTGTCTTGAAAATAGAGTGTCGTCTGCTTCCTTGGTTTTCAGGTTCAGTTTGATCAACTTGAGTGCCTGAAGAGATCGTTGTAGTTCTTCACTCCTTGACTATGGTTCAGATTGTGTCCTATTCTTGTATGAATGGCCTCGTGTATGTCCATTGATCTTCATGTAATCAGATGTATGGATGACGCCTCTCTATTGTATATATCCTCCTCACTGTAGCTCAATCTTCCTTATATTCATTGAGATCTAGCAAAGGGAATTATTACTTTATGGCAGGTACGAGGTACAGTCCCCTAACATCCCAACAACCATCATTAATTAATAACAGTTGCATTAGATTAACCAGATATAATCATTAGTATAATTTAAATTAAGCATAAAAGTTCAAGCAGCAGAATTCTTGCAACGGTCGACTTGTATCGGTAGTTGTTTTTCTCTATAAATGTAGCTTCTTGTACCGATCTCTTTATGTAGCGGTAGGTCTCTGTTTGGCGGTGAGCTCTTATCGGTAGCTATTTTTCTTGTACTGGTATCTCCTTGTATCGGTAGACTTGAGTGACGGTGACTTCCTTATACTGGTGGATTTCATAATGGTATACTTATGTAGCTGTAGATATCACTCTGTATTGATAGCATTATTTCTTATAGGTAGACTTACTCTAACGATAGCTCTGGTGTAACGGTAGCTCTCAGTGTACTCGTGACTTTTCTGTAATGGTAGGATTGCATACTGTTAGACTTATACATACTGGTACACTTACTCTAACGGTAACCTTTCGATGTACCGGTAGACTTATACATACCGATAGCTCTGTTCTGTACCAGTGACTAAGTGTCTGTTTATTCATTCTATTCATAGAATAAGTTATTTTAGAATATAGTGAATCATATACAAATTTCATTAACTGAATGACTTAAATATATCTAAATTGATTTATCATTTGGACATATTTGAAAGTATTTATATTTTGAGGTTTAAAGTACTTAAACATTAACTAAATTAATGCAATTTTTAAATAATAAACATCATGTGGGATTGTCAAAGTATATGGAATCATAATTGAGATTATCAAAACAGGTGAGGTCAGAAAACCCGTTGGATGGTTGACCTAGGTTTATCATAATATTTGTTAATGGGGTTAAAAGGGGAGGAATCAAACATATATCCCCTCCCTTGAGTTTGTTGGAAGCCCCTATGGATGAGAAAGAATTTTCCACGTCTGAAGGTGTTCGTCAGTGATTTTAATTGCCTGTCGATTCCTCCAATGTCCATCGCATGAAACATAGTTCTACGTTGGTGGAATTTTTCTCTGCACTTTATCTGAGGTTCCCCTCTTGCTTTCCAAAAACCCATTCCTGAGATTCATTCACATAGAGGGGAAGAGAGGATCAATGCACCTCACAGTTAATGAGGTTCATTGATGAGTATAATTAATAAAACTCTTTATTTATCTCAATGGTGTGGTTACACATTCCTTTAAATCTCCCAACAGTGTGGTTACAAAAATAAAAAGTCAAGATATTAAATGGTTTTGGCGTTGCACTACAGTCCCAACACTGTTTTTCCAATGGTTCCCCAAAGAAAAAAATAAAATAACCAAAAGTTATTTTATAATTTTTTTCTAAAGTCCAAAAAATATCTTTTTTGTCCAAGCCTTGGTGGAAAAAGTTAATATTCCCTTAAGTGAATCCTGATGCTATAGTTTCATCCCTACCCACAAATTTTTAACTCGAGCACTAGTTCATAAGATAGAATTCGCCACCTGAAGGATTACTGAACATACCTTAAAAAAGTTCAAAAATTATTAACAGTCACACTCAACCCGCATCGGTCGAGGTTAGGCTCTGCCTAAGGGGAACATGACCAAACGAGCTCCTTGGAACCCATATATTTTCAATCAGAGTTTCTATTTAAAAGTTATGGATTTTATAATAAAATAATTGTTACTTAATTATTTTATTTACGAACAAAATATAACTTTCACTAGTTACCCATGTTGTCCAATGTTAGTATCTGCCTTAGGAAAAAATACACTCACGAGTTCAATGGTGGTCTCATATTTTTAATTCGAGTAACCTTTTTTGACTTATAATCTTTTGAAAAAAAATATAATTTTATTTAATTATTTTATTTATGGTTATTCCATTTTTGGATTTACTCACTAAGGGCATGCGCTAACTAAATTTAAGTCATGCCTAGGGTAAACACCCCATCACGAACACAACGGTTCCCTTAGATTTATAATCTGGGCACCCATTTTAGAGTTATTCCACATTTTCAAGAAAATTATTCACTCGCTCTATTTAAAGATAATTTTTTTGAAGGATCATTTTGGGCACTCCGGGCATCAGAATCATATACCGTCAGATTTAGCAGTCTCAAAATAATTCCATATAAATAAAAAAATTAACATGGAAATTAAGAGACATTACTTTCACCCTATATTTAGTCTTTTCTTCCCTGAAATTCCAATTCCTAAACTCACAAGAAGAAACTTGCTCCAATAAAGGTTCATACACTGCTTCCAAGTACGCACCATGAGGGAATACTAAGATCAATCACTCTTTTGTCCTGCTCTTTCTAGGTCAACATCGTTCCACAAATGGCACATGTTTCTTTAGCTATGACAAGTGGGAAAACACTAAGCATCATGATATAGTGCATATCATGGGGTATAGTGGCCCACTATCTAGAGCATCTATTGTCCTCACAAAAACCTAAAACAAGACACTAACACTCCCACTTGTGGCATCTCTACAGAGTATGGATGGCTAGGAACCATTCCGAACTACAAAAAAATCGTTTGGCCTAAATCAACCACCACAAAACGACTCAAGAAAGACTCTTTACGAGAGTCTAGACTGTTCCTTTATGGCTCCCGCATTATTAGAAATAAAATCCTTTATCCACCTTGCGGATATACCGCATTGCTTTCCTAATATCATATTTCCGGGCATCAACGGTAGAAGTCCATACACATATTGACATCTTAAGATATCTATTCCATGACAAAGAGATCCCAACTGCAACTCTTGCCTCTAAGAGCTATGTCACACTATCATTGGGTCTCCACCATCTAGAGTCTCTAATAGTGAGGGTCTAGTCCATAGTCTAACTGGAACCTCGATGTATCAAACAGTACTTGTGGAAAAAGAACATCTACAACCTATGCCTATTTAATAAGGTAACAAAAGAAAAGACATAGGTTGTACCTCAAACATCTCCTAGAGTTTCTTGGTCATGAGCCACTACTGGGAGTAGCCGTCCTTGCCCACATCCCAGAACACCCTGAACCAAACAGGGATCACCCATGCTGCTCATCCATCTCCTCTACCCCGCCTGCCGACTTACATAACTCCATGCTCCAATATTTTTTTCTACAAAGGTGGTTCGTCTCTCAACTCCCTCTCACTAGTACGGCAGGTTGGATAATCTTTAGCGAGACTCCACGAACCATTAAAATCATAACACTACCTCTCATGAAACTGTTTACTCATTGGCACTACTATTGTGCCATAGTCCAACGTGTCTATGTTCGAGAATGGGTATGCCTCCTAAACCGCAATCCCTTCATCATTCTTCTATTAGCACTATTAGACACATCTATTTTGTGACCTCTGTCATAGGTCACATTCACCTGCCCATCCTTTAGGAAGCTCTCAACCACCAGGTATCATTCTAGTACCCCATAATGAGTCAGAATGCTGAAAGGTATCACTGATTCCTTGATTTCCTAGCGATGTCCCTCCTCGACGACCCAAGCCCTGTTGTAAGGGTCATGTAGAATATCTACGGAGTAGCAAGAAAGATCAATGAATTTCACTGAGTACTCTAACACCGTCATACTCCCCTACCACCAGTGAAGCAACTCCTGTATGCATACAGAGTTCAAGGTCACCAGAAAAAATTCCTCTCTGAAGAGGTTCTCAAAGTATGTCATAGTGAGGGTCTCCTCATTGTGAGTCCGAATCATTAGACTCCTCCACCTTCCATCTTAGACCTGAAGAAGGCTTGAATCTAGGACTTCCAACTGGTCGGGTGGTGTCTTCACTTGGTATAAAACACAAGTAACAGCCCCAATCCAATCCTCAACTGCCTGAGGATCTGTCTCGCAACAGAACCTGGCAGGTCTTAGCCTCTGGAACTCTTGTAGGGAAATGAGACTATGAACATCCTCTGCAAGATCTACCGATAGTAGATACTGACCATCGGTTGGTGGTATCACTATTTCACCACTCCGTGGGGAAATCTCAATCACTGGTCCCTGAATGGATGCCTCATCTCTTGACGGGTTGTACTCATGATCTCTTATTAGGATCCTAACTGATCATCCACGTGGAGGACTCCTAAGATAAATTAATATGTACCACGGTTAGATGGTTATATCAGGAGAGCTAACTTGAGAAGGAATATAGAAATCACAATCATAAATACAAGATGAATATTCCCTTCTTTTCCCTGTAACCAGTGTTTCCATGAACTATGTCAGGTAACATGTGTCTAGAGTCCAGTTGTATGGATACGTCATCCGCCACACCAACACTAGATTCCCTAGTCTAAAAACCAAACTCGGAACAATCATCACTATTTATCATAACAAAAACAATAGGCCATTGTTCATTGAGGTAGAAACAACCACCACTGATACCAAATTGTCATGAACCATCCGCTAGGGCCCGTATTGTGACATACCCCAAGCCCGCCTCACGAAGGCTAGGGGTTTGAGACTGTTTTTGAAGGCGTCAACCTACAAGTGGGGGGAATTTTTTAGATTCAAGTATAGTCATGCACTCATAAACAAAAACCACAAATCTGAAAGGTATAACCTAAGCAATTGGAAACCAGAGAACGAAACCAAGTAAACCACTGAGTTGTGTAATCGAGAAATTATACAAGGACAAAAAAGTAAATGAGAAAAGAAAGGTATGAAGGGAGCATCGGTAACCATTTGCGGAAGATACCACCTGATTTTTGGAGTAGTAAATAAATTGGAGGCTGAAGTTGTAAGTATTGTCTTCCTGTTCCTACTGGACCACTCCTGGTCCTACGCTAGTAAGTCCACCATCTTAATGACTATCTGTCTGGTCTCCATGAATCCCCCTATAGAAACATCAAATGTCTACACCAGACACAACATGTGTGTGTGATTCTCATGTAGGGGTGACTAACTCAGTACTCAGTAGGGGACCTCGAGACCCTCGGGGGTCTCTTAGAAATTCAAAAAGAAAAAAATACCAGAAAACAACCATGAATTAAAACACAAAAGTTATACATAGTCATCTCTAATCAAGTATATGTCATTTAATATATATATAGGTCACCCAGATATACTCGTCCTTGACACAATGAAACACAAGTTCTCGACCTCATGACATTTCAAGGATTTTCAAAGAATTCTCAAAGTGTAACTCAATGATCAAGAGTACACTCTCCATGAATTGGCCATCCATGATGGCACCTGTCTGAGAGATGTATGCCATCATGTAAAAATCAATCATTCCTAGTGGGACTTCCGAAAGGATGTTCTCAATCAGGAAAATTCTTCTAGAACTGCCTCTAATTCCAGACACTAGAGGTCTCGCAGTCACAGTCTTGCACTCGAGGAAAAACCAAGGGAAACCAAGTGAAGAGGTCCACTTTTCGACACTGAGTTCAGTCGGGTGTGCACTACTCCACTCTAACCCATGATATCTCAGTCACTCTAGTATGATGTGTCCCACACCTCAGTCTGTCATGGGAGTACTAACTTTTACCCTAGGTATCGATAACATCATGTGGAGGGGCCTGCTCCTCATAATTGTGTATTTCATTCAAGGGAGATCCAACTTCCATGAATTACCTAATCCCTTTCGGTACTCGGAGATGGGGGAGTACTACTCTATATGTGTGGACCCGCACCCTACCCAGTAGGAGAATACAAATCTTGTAGTTTTTCACTATGGGGGACCCACTATTTAATACATCGGGGGAGTAATTACTCCAGGAAAGAGGGAACTCACCTTGGAATTGAAGGGGAGTACCGACTCTGTAGTAACACTACATAATGAGGACCCACACCCTAGGTTGATAGGGGAGTACCTACTCCAAACATAGAGGACCCGCACCCTACCCGGTAGGGGAGTACCTGGCTCTATGTGAGTTTAGTATCGAGGACCCACGCCCTAGTCCTATAGGGTCATGCCAACTCAAAATATAAGAAAACCATTTAGAGGAATATGAACCCGCACTAATGACGTGGGGAGTCCCATCTCTACCAGATTTTAGGAGTAAATAATAGACGCGCTATGAGTCATCAAGCGAATATACATCCTATCTCTCACTACAAGAAACAACACGGTTCTATTCCTTAGGTAAATAGTCATACCTCAACTTCCATGAAGTTCTAAATGGAATTAAACATATGATCCTTTAGGTCATAAGGGTTCCAACACATTAGACGACGTGTCATCCGGACACCCGGTCTGAAATTTATAGGCATTTTAGTGCCGAGGGCCCAATTGGATTCGAGTACGATCCATCCCAAACAAACTCCAACAGTCTATGAAAGTAACATAGAGTATTTTAAATGGATTGGATCATCCTAAGGGTTCTGGCTCCATAGACTATTTTTCAAATGGACGTCCAGTTTAGGAGATACACTCATTTAATAGAACCAGGTCGTAAGTGGGTCAGGGTCCAATCCAATATGGTTGGACAGACCTAACCCAGCCTGTTGGGCCCGGCCCGAAGGGGAGGGGCTCAGTCTAGTTAGGCTGGGAATGGTTAGGCATGCTAGGTCATGGGCTCAGCCCGCTAGGCCACAGTTTTGGCCCGACCCACTCGGCTGAGTGTGGCCAATCGGGCTGCCGAATCGGTTGGCCCAATGGCTAAGCCCCGGGGACTGCTCCCCTCCAAAACTGCTAAATTCATTTGGGTATTCAATGCCACAGATCCAAGTGGTGCCATATCTCTTGGATGGTTCATGTGGATCAGAACGATAGAGACCCACAGGTGCTGGTCCGCTCTCCGTCATGGCTTGATGCCACAACCTTCTACCACAGCCCCAGGTGGTGCCGCATCTCTTGGCCGGTCCATGTGGACCGGCCTGTTCCAGACCCACAGAAGCAGGTCCTCTCTTCACCACGGCTCGATGCTATGGCCTTCCACCGTGGAACAACACCTTGATTCAATGCATTCGGCTTTCAATATCCTCCCATGGTCCATCACGGTGCCTTTGGGAGACACTGTTCCATTGCCGCCAGAGGGTGCCGGTTTCCGCCTCCCTCTTTCACCGGTCCCACTGTATGCCACTGTCACACTGCCACTTCTTTCGGTCGCCCATGTGGAACACAATCATAATTGGTTTTATAGAGGGTTCTAGGCTTGTTCGTTCAGCCCGTTCCCTACGCGTTAGCATTATAGCATGGGAAGGATTATTAAATTCTAAAAACTTCAATAATAAAACCCTGCGTTATCCTCTTATTTTAAAGAGTGAAATTCGGGTCAACCCGTTGGATGGTAGACCCGTGTTCTTCATAATATTAAAAAAATAGGGTAAAAAGGGGAGAAATAAAACATATAACTACCTACCTCAAGTTCATTGGAAGCCACTGGGGATGAGAAGAAAGTGTCCACGTTCGAAGGTGTTCGTCGGTACGTGTCTTCACACGTCGATTCCTCCATCATCCACTGCTCGAAGCTTCTTTCTAGGTTTTTGAAAGTCGTCTATGCACTTTGTTAGAGGTTCCCCTCTTGCATGCCAAAAACCCATTCCCGAACATTGTTTAAATAGAGGGGAAGAGAGGATCAATGCACTACACAATTAATGAGGTTCATTAATGAGTATAATTAATGAACCACTTTAATTATCTCAACGCTGTGATTACACATTAATTTAAATTACCAAACAATGTGGTAACAGAAATAATGAGTCAATCCATTAAATGGTTTTGATGTTGCACTTTGGTCCCAACACCATTTTTCTAATGGTTTCACAAAGAAAAAATAAAACAACCAAAAGATATTTTATTATTTATTTTCTGTAATGTCCAAAAATTAACTATTTCATCCGACCCTTGCTGGTTGAAGTTATGACTACATTCAGAAAATCCCAGAACTGCAGATTCAACAATGCCCTCAGATATTTAATCCGAGAATCTGTTCAAAAAATAGAATTCTATGCCCACATGTTTACTAAATGTACCTTAAAATAAGTTAAAAATTTATTAATAGTCACCCTCGACCCGCGCCAGTGTAGTTTAGGCTCCACCTAAGCGGAACACAATCTCACAAGCTAAACCGTACTCTTGCAATTTCCATTCAAGTTGCCTTTTATAAGTTAAGGCTTTTTTAATAAAATAATTGTTACCTAATTATTTTATTTACGGCCAGAAACTAACTTCTATTGGCAGCCCATGCCGACAAATGTTGGTATCTTTCTATGAAAAGCATACACTCATGAGTTTAGTGGTGGTCTCAAATTTTGAATCTGAGTCACCTATTGTGAGTTATAAGCATTAAAAAAATAAAATAATTTTATTTAAATATTTTATATATGATTATACCATTTTTGGGTTTTCTCACTTGGGGAATGCGCCGACCAAATTTAAGTTGCACTTAGAATTACTCGCTATCTCGAACACAACAGTGCCCTCGGATTTCTAATCTTGGAATTCGTTTAAGATTTATTCCACTTTTTCAGGAAAAATGCACACGAGCACTATTTATAGCTTAATTTTTTTCAACTGATCATTCTAGGAACCCCGGGTATCAGAATCACGTTCTGTTAGATTTCATAGTCTCGAAAAAATTCCACATAAATAAAAAAATTACACGAAAATTATAAGATGTTACACATCCCATCAACCTCAATATACCTGAATTAAAAATACACTTATTTATCCATTTGTTTCATGATAATCTGATTCTTATTGATAACAATTTTAATTTTATGACATGGTGAGTATTGGGATGTTTTTGTCATTTTTATCAAGTTGGTTTACAAACATATATATATATATATATATATATATATATATATATATAGCCACACACACACACACTATGGCACATGGATTTTACATCTATGTTTTGTGGTGACATTTGAATAATATACATGATTAATTCATACTAAAACCACAAAAAAGTAATTTTTTTTGAGAAATTATAGAATTTGGTATCTCTAGCGATATGTTAACATGCACCATCTACAAAAAGTGAATAGATTTTATAATAAAGTAATTGTTAAGTGGTGACTTTAAATGGTCAATCATATTCATTCATAATAATTTCATTAATATTATACTAGATTTTGTTATAAATAAATCTTATATTGATGGATTTCATAATTTTATAATAATGTTCACATTTATGACTAAACCATTTATTGTTGGGATTATTGATATATGGATTAAATATTCTACTAATTATAGGATAAAAAATCATTGAGGGGCTAATATAAATTAAATTTACTTCAATCATTAAACACAACTAAGATAAAACATTCTAGTGATAAAAAAACATTTCATCAACACGTTAAATACACCAACTTTTATTTCATTATTTCATAAAACTTTATTAGAATGAGATATACGTGGTTAAAAATGTTTCAACTATCAGGTATAATCTATTGGTTTTAAAAAATCCTATAATAAAATATTTTTTATTTTAATATATTTTCAGTATAGAATTAAAAATTTGAGTTGATGTGGAAATATGATTTGTTTTATGGTTATAATTTTATTTTTCACTATTATTTGATTATTTGTTTGAATGAATGTTCAATAATTGGATACCATCAGTATAGAAATTACGTTTTAACCTTATGAAGGTTTCTGAATTATTATATTTGTATAAGAGAAATAATGACATTTATCAGTTAATTTGATTTTAAAACTAACAATGTGTTTTTCAATTAAACTATATTAAATTTTTTCTAAAAAATATTATTGAATTTTTTTTTGGGAAATTTATTTTTGGCACAATAAATATCTATAATGAGAATATTCTATAAAATAAATTGTGGAAAATATCATGTTTTGAAATTTCTGGAATTATGATAAATCTGTCATTGATATTTTTAGCCTTATTTCATTTACATAAGAGATATTATTTATTAATCAAAAAAAATTTATTCCATATATTTGAACAATATATTTTATTTCAAGAATATTTATTTAATATTAATTATCTAAAACATATTTTTTATATATTAAAATGTTTTTATCATATTAATAACTGTGGAAAATTGTTTTTTCATATAATTTATTTCATATTTGAACTCTTTAAATTGTCTTAGTTTTTTTCATTACCCTAAAAAAATTAATATAAATTATGTCACAACACATCCCCACTAGGGCCCATCACAGGTTGAAAGTGAATAAAAATGTGACCCTAAAAACCCAACTCTAGTAGACCCCAAGATAAAAACTGTCATCAAGGGTATCTATAAATTATAGATGGAATTACCATCATAAATTCCAATAAAAATAAAAAATTACTATAATTAATCTCTATTTAAATATAAACAAAAAATAAATAATTAAAATTCTTGAACCATGTATACATCATAATTTAATACTATACAAATTAAGATAGTCCATAGATGGCCACCTATACATTATTCTAGCAGACCAAACTGTAGCATCACAGGTCTCCATCAAACTTTCCCACAAAGAAACTCAAGAAAAATCGATATGGGTGATCACTTTAGAGTACTCATGGGATAATATTTTTATTTGATTTTATATACATGTAAAATAAATTTTTATTGATATAAATCAGTAAAATATATTGAGTAACAAAGGATGAATAAGTATTAATAAGGATTAATCTAGTAAAAAATCAAAAATGAACTATAATGACACAAAATCATATAACAATCACCTTTAAAAGTGACACTGTCAAGATTAATAATTAATCATTTAAAATATACAGTGTGATAAATTAATTAAGATAATATCTATTTTTTGGAATCATAATAAAATAATTTATATGTTTCAAAAAAAATATCATCACTATTTAGTTATCATGATCATAATTGTAATATTATTGTCGTAATATTACAATCAAAATTACCAACATATCACCATATCCATCACAACTTCCCTGATTCCACCACACCATCTCCACAAAATCACAAGCACAATATCCCTTCCACATCATCATATCCCTTAGGCCCCCAGATATTCAATCATGGATCTAGTGCTAAAACAAATACTATTATTTCTAGCATCGATACCAAGTGAGACTTCCCAATATAAACTTCTATATTTATCAAATTAATCCCATAATTTTTAACATTATAGCTCACACATATTTTCACAATCCTATAACCCAATTTTTTAATGTCTTTGTATATTATTTATATAAAAACTCATTTTAAAACACATGTGAACATTTCTTAATAATTGTACCCTACTAAAACCCCATTCTAGAATTTTCATAACATGCACTCATATCCATAAGTTAGGGAATGAAAAAATAACAAAGAGGCAATCATAAGTAAAATGAACCAAGCCAAGAAAAACTTAAATATTATAATAATTTCATTATATAGATTATACATCTCATATTCAATTACACAACCCAAGTACCAAATATTTTAGGGTCTTGAATATTAACTACATGAAAATATTATTTTACAACAATGGAAAAAAATTTATATATAATAATGTTTCTCATGAACCATCCTTGAAATATAACATGATATAATCATCCACCTAAACTATAGAATAGAAACATAAGAAAATGTTTAAATCATACGCTCAGTATGGGAAAATCATAACCTACTGTGTCAGATCGTAAAAAAGGAGGAGAAAATAAGGAAGAAATAAACATTTTTTTTTAAATATCATCATACCATATATAAAAATAACAAAACATTAAAGAGTAACATATTATTATAAATAGATCATTAAGGATAAGAAAAATTCATGACACATCTCAAAATACATATCAATAATCCTAACACATGTGTGAATGATATAAGAGTGAATAATACTTTCAAAATAAATTTTAATAGTGAAAAAATGGAATTTTATAGATATTAAATTCTTCTTGAAAATTATTCATAACATGATAAAAAACATGGAAATGTGTTACCACTATGATCATATGAAATGAATTGTGAGAAAATGCATTATTACTTTACTTACGTGAACAAACTAATTATTCCCATGCCAAAATATGTGAGCAAACCCATGATTCCTATGTGTACATAAACTAACTCATTAGTTCAATTACATTCATTATTGTGAAATATAAATCTATAAAAATCCATTTGAGGGTAATATAGTACCCCATCTATAATCATACATTAATTTATGATCCACTCAATCTCATCCATAATCATATCTTACAGAACCCATTGAAAATATTGGGTTTTTAAAAACATTCAAATCCATCACATAAAATATACTTATTAAATGATGAGATATAAAAAATATAATTTCACTAATTGAATTATATAATAATAAAAATAAAATATAGGGTGATAAAAACATCACTTTATGATAGGTAAACCTTGGAGGAAAAATATAAGTGTAATAAAAAGTACTCACAAACGCATTTAAACATTATTCAAAAGATGAAAGGAAAATTACATTAAAAAAATATTTTTTGAAGGGAATGATAATGTTTTTTTAAATTATTATAAATAGTTTCAAATAATAGATCCTAGAAAAGAAAAAAATATTGATAATAAATCTTGAGTGGTAAATAATTAATGAAATGCATTTATTATTCTTTTTTTCATTTAAAAAATAAGACAATGAAAAATTGAAGTAAATCCATATATTAAAGGTTTTCATGGAACCATTTTATAATATAAATTGAAATACATACTTGGACTTACTTAAGGAAACTCATTAAATTTAAAAAACATGGGAATGGATTATAAGAATCAATAATATGAGTGGATGTTTTTCTTACTAACATTATACATTAATTTTGGAAATTTTTTATCAAAGAAGTTGTAATTGATGATGAGAAGTAACATCCCCAAATATTTTAACGAAATTCCATATAAAATATTTTATTTTTGATAAAATAAAAAATTATTATTATATTCATATAAGAAATATTGTATCCCAAGAAATCAAAAATTGAATAAATGAAACCCTTACAATATTGGTATTTTAATAAAAAAAGGATCTAGAGAGTAATATCATATAATGGATGTGAAAATAACATTAAATGGACAATAGTTACATATTTTAATAAATATGTGTAGTTAATATACAATACATAATTAATGATGGTGCATCATATCAAAAATGAACCATGGAGTTGAAAAGGGACATAGAAGCCCTTATATTTTTTCTCTACATTGAATACACTCTATTCTCTTATATAAAAAATTCATATATTAATAAACTTATTCATTGACTTGATCATATACATAACAATTTATAAATGTAATTAATAATTATAATATATATTTATATTAACTACTTATTATCTATTTCAAATATCTGGTGTGAGTAACCTTGGTCATTTTTATCTACCTTCTTGATATAAATGTTTTCATTCTTTATTACCGAAAATTTCATCATTAATAGATAATTAATTTTACTTATTGGGATGTTCTATAATAATTTTTATTTTTTAAAATTATATACATGAGCATTTTAGTCTTCATCCTTGATGATGAAATTCATAACAAACATTTATTGGTGATTTGTGATGTTCAAAATTTATTTTTTTAATTAATGAGTTTAATAATAATTTTACCATTTTATTAGAAAAATAATTTTTTAATTGCTTATATCACTTTCTATTAGAAATTGAATTCTCAAAGTCATCCATGATAAAATATAATATATTTTTTCAAGTAGGTTGTTAAACTAACCCAAACCCGAACATTCTCTAATTAAAGGATGATTATGTAGTTTTTTAGTTTTAATATCTTTATAGAAAATTTATAGTATTCATATTTTCAATTTATTAGTGTGATATATCATAATTTTAATAGAGTATCAGGGAAAATAGTGGATATGAAAATATTACATGACATGAATAAATATTTGTCATCTACTTAGTTCTATTGTTTAATAAGGTTAATTTTATAATGATTATTTTTCATTAATATAATTAATAGGTTATTCTATTTATATTACCATAATATTATTCATACCATTAAAAAAAGTTATCTTTTAATCACATTTACTTGACCATTCATGTAAGGTGATAATAAAATAAAAAATTGAAATCAATTATTGCAAAGATGTGGTAGTCCACATAAATAAATGGATGATGAATTCATTATTCATTGAATGAGGAAACTATGTGATATGGTTTATCAATTAAAAATATAAATATGTTATAAATATCATAATTATATATTAAATTCTCTAATAGGGCCTTATTTTTTAAGGTGGTGAAAGAAAAACAAAACATGTTTTTTCAAGATTGAGGTAGACCGCACAACATACGATTCGCATTTTGTTTTTTGTTAATAGAGAAGGTAAATGTGGTTAATTTTTGTACCTATAGCACCGAAATATCATAAAATAATATCATTATGTTTGCTAATGTATTCAATATGCAACACCAATCTTAAATGACCCGAGAAATATATATCTGTTATAACTATGTAATTAAATTGGTGGTTATGTATAATACTAACCATATTCTAAAATATGTGAATATATATATAATTCTAGATATAAACGATTCATACATTAATTTTAAATAATCAACCATTTTTTACTAATTAAATTTAATTCTTCAAAATTATTTTTTCATCAAGAATGCATTTTGTTGATTTTCGTGAGAAAATATGGTAATTAATTATTAAAAAATTTAGAAAAATTAATTGATAAAAGTAACATAATTTTTGAGATTATAATATCAAAAATGTCATCAGGTTATTTATTGTTATTTTTTAAAATATATTTATGTTTACATGAATAGTAAACAATATATTATTTTAAAAAAATAATCTTTTCTTTTTAACAAATTAAGTAATTTTAAATTTTATTTATGTTTTCAATATGATTTTACATAAAATGTGTTTAATATATTTATATTTAATCAACTTATTTAAATTTTAATAAAATTTATGTAGTATTTTAGTATAATTGTATTTTTGGTTTAAAAACAATATTTTTTCAAAACTATTTTAATGATCATAATGTTTCTCCTTTTAAATTAATAAAAATATCCCCCAATGATGAATTATTTAAAAGAAATTTATATATCATAGGTCAAAAAATATAAATTTGGTTTCAAATAATGAATCTTATTTTCCATGTATATAATATAAAATCATCTTTTTCTTGAGAAATATATTTTTTGAAAACCTTTTTTTACTATGTCTGTAGGTTTAGTTTTAAATTAAATTTTCCCCCTTATGTGAAAAAAATATGATAAAATGAAATAAAAAATAATAATTAGACTTATTTATAACATCTAATATTATTAAAAAAAATTACCATAAATAATATAGAAATTATTGAAATTTAATCTTTATATTTATGGTAAGAATAGGTTTATTAGGGGTTAAACTAAAAATATATTCATTAAAATAAAAAACATAACTTTTATAAAAAAATTAATTTCATATTTAGATATTATAATGTCTAATAATCTATAATGGTCCATTTCTGTGCATCTTTTCATGTAAAAAACTCAGGTACACCTTTTATGATTTGAAAATTACATGTGTGCCACTCACTTCTCTTATAAAAGGCCACCCACTCACCTCTCCTCTACATAACATAAAATCTATTTGGATCAAATAATACCTACCCAAATACCATTATAACTTCCCTCACCACTAACTATATCTGTTTTTATTAATATAATTTCACCCTAGGAAGAATTCTTGGGATAACCAAATGAGGTTTTCTAAATAAAAGAAGGTCCAGACATGTACGACAGAAGTCAGACCTGAGGTAGGGGTTTCTCATCTCAATTATTAATTCTACTATACATATTCCATACTCACTTTTTTGTATATATAATTCCCAGGAATTTATTTTATGAATATTCTCTTGAAAAATAAATTGGATTTATGAATTCATATGAGGTTCTCTCTTTCATGATTTTTTTGATCTATATATTACTAAAGTTGTAAGGGATTTTAGATTAATTTAATTTCATTGATAAATATTTAATATTTATGAACCCAATTTATTTTATATGATTTATATAGTTCCCCTTTTACATTTAACAACATTAATCCTTCACCCATCATGTTATTTTAGGTTTTAATTTAAATTATTTTATCCATGGTGATTTGACTTGAATGTTACCAAGTGTTAAGGAATTTCATAAGTGAATTTCATTTTATTGGGTTATATTACTTTCTCATTATCCTATATAATCTATTATTATATGTGTAATTATTTTTTATATTATTTTTTATTTTACTTATTTTATAAGGATTTATATTGTTAAAAATAATTAATTGATTAATGGTCACATTAATGTTAGGATCATTGTAAAGGTTACTTGTTTGAAATTATCTTCTTTTTGACATATGTTATATTATACACCAATATTATTTTATGAGGCATATACGATTCCCCTTTGATATTTTATATCATTAATATAGTTATTTTCATGTTCTTTAATGTTTCTTATATTTTAATTTTTTCATGGGGCTTATGATTGAAGACTTACCAAGGTTGTAAAGGCTTTCTATCAAAATATCATTTCTATTGGGAATTTTTATGTTCAATGTTATTTTGGATGAAATAATGGAATATTATTTTCATTAATCACATATATTTTATTATATTCTTTTTATTATTGTATATCACATGTTTAATTTCTATTTACTCCCTTATTTATTGAAGAACCATCAAAGAAGTTGTTTGTAAGTGTTATTAATATTATATTTTCTTTTCGATCGTGTACCATTCCCTTACAAATAAATGTTTTCTAAAATGTTATAAAAAATATTGTTTTATAAAAAACTTATTTCTTTAACAAATTTTATAAGATATTTTTTCTTTCTTTTATTGAATTATATTAAAATTTGTGTTGATTTTGACTCCCTTTTTAATTTTTTCGAAATGAATTTTTATTTTTATCATTTACTAAATGAACAGATTTTACTACAATAATGTTAATTTTTTCCATAATTACTTTATTATATGTATCCATTTTTTAAAATAAAATTATTTTCAATATATTTTGGGAATTTATATTTTTAAAATTGATTTTCAAAGTGAAATTGTAATTTTAATCAACAATGTCTTAAATAGTTTTTCCATTCATCAATAATAACTACCCTTTTTATTTATTCTTCAATATGGATATTTTATAATGATTACAAACTCATTATAACGTTGGATGAATTAATCTTGTTACAAATATATTAACATGGAACACATTTCCTTTCCCTAGGATAATCATGATTCTAATATATTATTATAAAACCCATTCCTTTTCCTCAAGTTAATAATTTTTCAAAAGGATTGTTATGGAATTAGATTGTTTTCCTTGGGTTATTAAGTTTATAAAATTAATTAATGTTGTTTTGATAATATTATGTTTAGATTAGTGCTCTATATACTTTATTTATAATACATTTCCTGGAGTTTATTTGTAACAATTGGTTGTTACAATATAATCCAACGATGGTTGGTTTCATTATAAACCATGGATAGGTGGTTCTATTATAAACAAACTATGGTTTGTTGTTTTATTAAGAAACGATGATTGGTTCCATTATAAATCAATGATTGGTTGTTATTTCAATAACTAATGGCGGGGGATTCTAAGATAAATACTAGATGGGGGTTCTGTGATAAACCAAGAATGGGTGGTTCCATAATAAACCAAGGACGGGTGGTTCTAGGATAACCCTCCATTGAATTAGGAACTAAATAGATGGAATTCAACCATATGTGTTATTCCATTTGTAAAAACTAATAAGATAATATTTTCCTAATATAGAAATATTTTTTCATTATGCTCTCTTTGGTTATAAATGTTTCCATTGATCAAGATTAATGTCATGTGGATCGGGATTTTTGATTCTATTGAATCTTGATTTTTTTAAAGACTTATTTCCTGCTTTCATGTTTTATGATCCATGTATTTATGGGGATGAGTATTATTATGTTATTCTCATCAGTTCTTAATATTTTTCCATTCCTTTTTTCTCTTGTTGTTCTAAATAATGACACTGAATTGTTAATTCATATGTTTACCCACACTAATAATGTGATATCACCATTCTTATGGTTCCTTTTTCCAAGTTTATAAAGAATTATTTTCAATTAATTATATTTAGACTGGTTTTCATATAGATGATGACTATGTATTAATGTGAAATAATAAAAGCTAGTTTAATTGGGAGAAATTCTCATTTAAACATATGGGTATTATTTTTGTAAGAGTTCATCCTAATTATAGAAAATAGTAAATCTAAATGTTCCTTAATAATGTAAGTGATACAATATTTACAACTAAAATTTTATGATTTTGATAGTGAAAATTGGGTCACCTTCATCGGTATCAAATCTAGAAATGTAATGTTTAAGTTTTTAACCCATGATCTGAGAGTATGGGTTTGGGGTTATTATAGTTGTTCTAAAAGGATGGTATAAAAACATTGGATATTATAATGTTTTTATATGATTTTATCTTAAAAAATATGGATAAATTTATAGGTATATAATATGTTTTTTTATTATAAGATCTATGTCTTAGAAACACCTTTTTATGTTTTATGTGATGAGATCATAATGTGATTAATGACACTTTAGGTGACATTTTATTGGGTTGAGGTATCATTAATGGTTCATTTTAAAGTAAATTATTCTTTTACATCTTGGGGAAAAAATTTAAGGTGTTGATAAACTTTTTGGTTTATATGATATAGAATATTGAGGTAATTCTCAGATTACATGTTTTATCCAATACATGACAAAGGGATTGAAATGTGATTTGATGAATAAGTGATAAATTCTATTTTAGAATAAGATAACTATATTCTTGGGCCTAAATGATGAATGGTATGATATAACCATTGAGATGAAAAAATATTTAATGTTGAGGTTATCAATGTAATTTGGGATACAAGTTCATTTATATATGGAAGGTTTAAGTTTTAACTTTTCTTATTATAGTTGATTTTTATAGATTAGTGTATTATTCTATTATATAAAAGTTTATTAGTTATGGGAAACATATTACCATGTTCTAACAATTTTTGTTTTTATTAATGTATAAATATAGGTATAATACCTTGATTACCCATTTTATGGTTACTTGTTTCATTAAATGTATATATTAGTTTTAACATGAAAAAATCATATTGAATACTCATCGTTCATAGAAAAAGATGATGATTGTTGTGGAAATTAATTTAAGGATGAAATTATACTCATCAAGTATATTTATTTATTATCTTAATATTAATGGAAAATTAATTCCTAAAATATTTGAAAAGGAAATTGAATAAAAAATGTTCCATATTACCATAATTTCTGATGATATCAATGACCTTTTTTCACACCTCTTTTGATTATAGTTTTGTGGTTCTTGATTTTCTAATGATCATTTAATTTCTTATAATCAATGATATATATCACTCTCCACCATTATTTGGAAAATACATTTTTCTTAAATATCCAAATATTTACTTCCCTCAAATATTCAACTATTTATAAACCTAGTATCAGTTATTCCAGATGACCCTCATACTTCTTTTTCACTCATATCAAGAGGATTTTTTAATAATAATTTGTGCATTGTGGGTTTCTTGTTTCTGTAAAATTTTTCAAATTTGAAACCTTTTTTTTTGAGATAAAGACAAAATTTAAAGGAAACAATTTATTAACGAGGTAGTATATAACACATTGATTTTTTTTAAATAATATTATTATGTTTGATAGGGTATCTAACTTGTATCATTGATCTTAAACTACCTATGGAATATATAATCATTATAACCAAGCGATTAAAATAAAGGGTATGAATAATATTAAATAATTTTTAATTATATATATGAATTTCATACTCAATATAAATTACTTATAAATTCTTTGTAAATAATGAATCATATTTTCGTAACGTAATTTCATTTGACAAAATTATGATATCTTAAAAATAATATTTTTATTACCTATTTAAGAGAAATTATTTTTATTAATTTTTGGATTTTTTTGAAAAAATATTTTAAAAAGATAATATAATTTTTTACATAATCATATAAAAATAACAATAGGGAGAAATTTTTGTATTATTTTGAATATATTTGTTTTTTTAGTAAATCGATAATAATACCAATTTTTTAAACTATCTTTTCATACTAATAAATTGGGTGATTTAAAGCTAGAATTCTGTTTGGAATATCATTTAATTAAAAATAAGTATTCATAATTTATGTTTTAAAAAATATAATTCATTTTGATTCATATTTATATTATATTTTCGTTTAATTATATTTTGAGGTTTAAAAGATGATTTTTTGGAAAACTTTTTTCAACAGCTTGACGTTTCTACTTTTTATTTAATTAAAAAACCCCTAATAAGGAGTTCATTAAATTATATTTATATTTTTAATATCATTAATTTTTTATTTTTATTTATAAAATGAATATTATTAGTTATATAGTTAATATAAACCATATTTTCCTTGAAAAATACACTTCTCAAAAGCTATATTATTTTCCCGTCTATGGATCTAATTTTAAATTTAGATTTTATATACCTATGAATTACTTTTTTAAAAATGGATTAAATATTTGGAATCATCATAATTTTTATTTTCTAAAATTGAAAAATTATTTTATTCCGATTAATAATAATTAAAACGGTAAAAATTAATTAACAAGGTTACGGTTAAAACAGTTTTACTAGGGGTTCAATAAAGATAAAGGCTAAATGACCTAAAATAATATCTAATATTTATTTAATATCCTAATTTAGATATTATAATTTATAATTAAATATTATTGTTAATACTTTATCCTTGATTCATTTTAAAAACAAGATTAAACATTTTTATTTTCATAAAATACGCATGTGCCCCTGACCTCACTTATAAAAGGCCACTCACTCTCCTCTCATATTCTATCTCTAAAATCCATTTAAAACAACCAAGATCCACCCAAATTCATTCTTAAAATCACTAACGACTACCTAGATACATTTTTGTATAATAAAACCAATCTAATAAGGCTCTTGGGTCTATTATAATGATGTATTCTAAAGAAGAGGAGTTTCAGACACATATAAAGTCGGATAGAAGGATTGGGTTTTTCATACAACTTTTTATTTTTTTGTTAGATATCTCATGTAAAAAAAATTGTTATTTTATTTTTTATATACTCCCCATGAATGTATTATATGATTATTTTCATTATAATTATTCAAATGTATACATCAATATGAGGTTCTCTTATTTATGAGGTTTTGATCTTGAGATTACCAAAGCCATAAGAGATTTCATATCCATTTACATTAACCAGGGGATATTAAATTGATATGAACCTAATTAATTTAATATGTTGTATATAATTCCATTTTAACATTTAATAACATTAATCCTTCTTACATATTAGTATTTTATGTTTTAATTTCAATTATTTCATTCACGGTGATTTGACTTGAATGTTACCAATTGGTAAAAAATTTCATAACTCAATTTATTTTAATTGGGTTATATTAATTATTAATTTTCCTTGATATTATATGATTATGTGTGTAATAAATATTTTTTATATATTTTTTATTTCCACTTGTTTTATGTGGATTTAGATCCGATACAGATAATATATTTATTGATTAATTCTATCTTGAAAATTATGATAATTTTAAGGGTTTCTTGTCTCAAATTATCATCTTTGAGACATATGTTATTTTACCAAATGTCTCATAAAATTTACGCCATAAAAAGTTTTTAATACAACATCTATTTAATTGTCTATAACAATAAATAATTTTCTATTAAGGACGCAATTATATTTATGTGTCATAAGGTAACAATATCACTGTTAACATTTTTCTAACATCCTTCATTAAATGTGGATAATTCAATTTCCCACCAAATTTTATTTGTTTGGTAAAAGAAATAAAATCAATATTATTCCCTAACAACCATAAAAATATTTATCCTAGGAGAGTCATCTTCATGGTAATTAAAAAATATTTAATTATACATCTATTTTATTTTCATTTTCTTCAAAATGAGTAAAAATAATAAAAAAATTATTATTCCTAGATGTATCAAAACATATAACACAGACAATGATTTTGTATTAACTTGTGTAAAAATTATATTTTGGACATAATTGTGGTATCATAATTCTCATATGATAAACCATTTATGAGATGTTCTATTATTTTAAAAAAATATGTAATAAAAATATAAAATAAATTATCCTAATGTGAGAGTTCACCGAACTCTTGACACGTACAAATATTATGTTGTTCCTTGGATAGACCCCTCATCTAGGACATTATGGTGGTCGAAAATTTCCCATATAATACACCATTGAATATATATTTCATTATTTTGAAAAATAAATGCACACATAATAACATATATTTTATATTTTTACATAATCAATATTGAGGATCTGAGAGCCTCAAAATTTCAAACTAACTTAGGGCCTGACTCTAATAATATTTCATAAAATATTAAAAAGTTTTAATAGTGGTTTTAACATTACATAAATAATTTAAATCATTTATTAAGTAATTTTTATTGAAAATTTACATTTTTCAAATAAAATATCTCATAAATTATTTACAATGAGGCTTTTATTATCCTTAAAAAAATTAAGTATGATATAATTATATCCCTATATCAACATCTCATCCTCAAGATGTATCTCTAATGGTCTTGTTTGAACATTTCAGGACACATATTTTGAAAATCAGACTCTTTGTCTCATGTCTCTATAATAGGAGGATCATTACAAACATAACAAGTCCTAGTTAGTCTATAGGATAACACAAAGGATTCCATAGGAGTCTATCGTCAACCAAATTTATAACCATAATAGGAATAAACAATATCACCATCTCAACATGTTAATATCAATCATCATATGTATAATAACATAATATTATTTCCAATTAAACTAATTAATTTCAATGAAGATATATCACTAAAACATGAAACAAAGATATATAAAAAGGTGAAATAATCCCGAAATGATAGTTCCAATCAAAAAAATTAACAGATGAACCACTATGAAACACAAAAATAGGTATATATAAGGCATGTGTACATGTGTTCCTATTTATGATGCATGAATACACTCGAAATATCATAAATCGCATATCAAAATCATGTGTGTCGCCTAAGGTGAATTTATTCAACAGTAACAATAAAACAAAATGTATCATTTTCTGGTAACTCATTGGTCCAATATATAGTATTATCCATTCATTTTGATATTTCCCCTGCTTGATTCCCAAACATCTTAACTTATGAATATTTTCTCTGAAATCAAGGAATGAGAAAAACAATTAGTAAACTTAGTCCTCATATTTCATTTTTTAACATCCAAACCCAAACCACTGGGTAAGATCCAGATTATCACAGGACCTCATGTGTACCTCCCTATATGAAATAGGTTGTTTAATATAAGTTATGGTATCATGTGGAACCATTGGGAGACTATACCCTATATCAAAGTTCACAGGGAAAATAAATTACCAAATATAAAAATAAAAAATATAATAACTTAATCAAAAAGAGTATATGTATAAACTGAATATGGAATACATGGTAAATAAATAACATCTCTAAAAGTTAAAAAACTATTCACAGTAATGATAGAAGATAATAAAGTAGATAACTACAGGGTCTTCAATTGTATCTCTGAGTCCGCTCATGCTTGTGCTCCTCCTAGGCATCCATCCACCATAGATCCTTTTTCATTCACCTTGTCTCCCAGAAAGCGCATAAAAATTCCCACGTATGGAGTGTGTAAAATAATCAATAGGACACCACCAATGAATCACACAAGGTGTTTTTTCATAAAATTTGTGTGATATAATAAAAATAAATGCATGAAGTGTAAACACACAATCAAAAAAAGTGGTAGCGTTCTAAACAAGCTTCCACCAAAACACATACTCATACCTTCATCATATCCATGTTGGAATATGTAGAGTGTGTTATTAATAGATCATAACCATCCACATGGCTCTAACCACAAGGCACAGTTCACTTGGTTTTAGGTGTGTCTCTCAAAATTTCACAAGGCATCAATCGACTAACCTTACTTGATATCCACATGACATCGGGTAATACAAGGAAATCCACAAAGGCATCGAGTATCTATAACCTATTAGGAATCCAAAAGGAAATAAGTAAAAGTCGATAATAATGAAAACATCAACTTTCAATATCTACACAAAAATCCATGTGGTATTGTTGTGAGGTGAGGATACAAGTCTTTCATGCACCACCGTCATCATTGAGAAAACTCAATGTGAATACCCCACAAGGAGTAATCACACCTCAACGGTCACCTGGCATGAATACACATACTAATCCACCAAAAGGAAAAATGAAAATTCATATAATGATAAAAACCGTATCACACATCATGAGAAATAAATTTTCATCATATAAATCAATATTTGAATCAAACATCATCATGGAATCTTGTTATCACATTGATCTCATAGAATCAAATCATACCATGTCATGGGATAAAAACAAACATAAATACTATTTCAAGTCAAGCATGATTTTAAATATTATAACAATTAAAATAAAACCTGAAAAAATGTGTAAAAAGGGCCCAACAACATTAAAGTTTAATCAATTATCCAGCAAAAGGGGTCTAACATTTCCCTTGGCACCTTGTATATTTATTAAGCATCATTAATTTAATTAATTAAGACAAAATAGTCCTAAATTAATTAAGAATAGTTATTAATCATTACAAAACATGAACTAGAGTTCATTCTCCCAAATTGGTGAACCTCATATCTCATTCCATTAAAAGTGCATAAGAACAAAAGGGTGGAGAACGTGAGACCATCTTCACACAAACATGCAATCAAAATCAAAAAATAATATCAATTATTCCAAAAAAAATTATAATATAGAAACATGTGTAAAAAGGTGACTGAGAGGTAAAGAATATCCTACCCCAAAGTCATCGTTTTCAATGAAAATGTTTGTTTAATGTGTAACACCTGAATGACGTTCTCACACAAACTAGGATATGATATCATTTTAATTACTCCTAGAATAAAAAAATATTTTAATTCAAAAATATTCAAATATTACATGCGATGATACTTTACATTTTTGGGATAATTTCGAAATTAACATTTTATGACAACTCATGAACTTACAAAATTCCCCTAAAGAATAATTATAATCTAAATAATTAATCAATGATGATCTAAATAATAATAATTTGATATATAAGAAAAATTATCATTTTAAAATAATGTTATGATAATTTCTTAGAAATTAAACAGTGATAAATGGTGCGATTATCATTTGATAAATTTTATATAGATTATACTTTGTTAATTTATTGTAATTTCCTCTTGATGATTAATGATAATTATTATTCAATAATACTAATAATTTTCACTTTATAATTGTGATAAAATATGTCAAATGATAATTTTCTTATAATTATACTTACATAATCTATATCACTATTTTTAGATAAATTCATTTAATTATCCTTTGATAATTCATTCTAATTATATTTAGATAATTAATTTAAATTATATGTAATATTTAAAACATGGAAAAGGAAGGATAAAATTAAATATGAAAAATTATACCACATCTCTTCTAGAAACAAACTTTGGATTGCATTTTTTCTCCTCAAGATGAACTCAAAGGTGCTGATAGTGTGACAATCCAATTAGTATCAGAGAAGTTATCAGAGAGAGATGTTTCAAATAATTATATAAAAATAAAAATAATATAAGAGAGATAGATGAGGGAAGGAGATATGGAGAGAGATATTTGTGTTGGGAACATTATTATTGAAATGATGTTGGCACAACACCCTTCTCCATTCACCTTTTATAACATTTTTAAACAATTATGTTATTTTTCTTTTAATTAATCATTTATTTTTTTCTCTCTCTCCTCATAATCCCGAACACCACCCCCCTTAATCTCATGCATATTTTTTTATTTCTATTTTAAAACATTATAAATCATATATTTAATATAGATTAAAAATTCCCATACTTATATATATATATATATATAACACATTAGTATATATACATACATAATTTTTATGTGCACATAAATTATATGTATACACATAGCTATATATATATATCTTTATGTATAAATATTTATTTAAATAATATATATATACATACATTTTATATATATAAAAACTCGCATATATATATATACACATATATTTATCAAGTATATATATGGAAACTCAATTTTAATGTTTGACATAAAAATATTGTTTTTTGCCAAATTAATAATAATAATAACAACAAAAATTTATTATACTTATTATTAAATATCTCATAGCAGTAAAACTATTATCATTTTTAAATATAAAATAATTTTTAAATCTATAAATACTAAATAAACATTTATTAAGAATGCAATTGTATTTTTGTGGAACAAGGTAATAATATCACGGATAAAATTTTTCCGAAAACATTTATTTTATGCTAATAAGTTTTTAGCCACCCAATTTATTTATTTATCACATATAAAAATAAAAAAATTATTTCCCAGTCATCCGATAAATATTCACCTGAGGTGAAACCTCACTCATCAATTAGTTGATGTACAAAATTATTTAATTACACATCTGATTTCATTTATTTCTCTTTTATATAAATAATAATAACAAAGTAATTATTATTACTCTTTCATGGGATGTATCCAAACCCATGAAACTCATAAAAATTATGTTGCTTGTAGGGTAATACACATAGTTTAGGCCTAAATTTTGTCTTGGATTTTCCATTTGATACACTATTTAAGAGATATTGTATTATTTTAGGAAAATATTTTATTAAAATATTAAATAAATTATCCTCGCATGTGATTTGACCAAACTTCCAATGATACCAAATAATATATTTCAACTAGAATAAAAAAACGCATCCAGGACCTAATGGTTTTCTAAGATTTTTAACACAAAACACCATTCAGAAGGTATTTCACTATTGTGGAAAAATAGTTTGCGCATATAATATAATATATTTAATATTTTCATTGAATCGGTATCAAGGATATAAAAGCCATTGAATTTAATGCTAAATCAACGTATGACTCTAAAAATGTTCCATTGAATACGAAAAAATGTTAATATAAATTTTACCTTAAATAAATCTTTTAATTAATTTATTAAGTGATTATTATTGAAAAAAATAATTTTAATATTCATATAGTGGTAAATTATTTACAAATACGGTCTTATTAACCTTATAAAAATTTATGAATGTTAAAATTCTCCCCCTCTATCAAATTTTCATCCCTGAAAAGTTTCTCTAGAGGTATTGTTCGAAAAAAACAGGCCACTGAGTTCGAGCATAAAACTCTTAATCTCATGTATCTATAATAGAGGGAACATTAGAAACATAACAATTTAAATTTAGTCTATGCTATCACAGAATGTCTTCCCGATGATTCTACACTCTAACCAAGGTATAACCCTCCCATAACTAACCATTTTTATGTCCCTGTACATTAGTCACAATAATCATATATATATTAACACGACAACATGCTCTGTTAAATTAATTAATTCCAATAAAAATATATTAGAACAACATGCAACATATATATATATTTCAAAAATAGAAACTACCCTGAAGAGATAGCACAAATCAAGGAATTATTTTAATTAAATACTATGAAGCACAAAAATCGGTATATATATGTAATGTAAACCTATGCTCCTATTCATGATGCATGAAAAACAAATCTCATAAATCACATTTCAACATCTAGTAAATCTACCAAGGGGAATTTAATCATTGGTAATAGGAAAACATAATTTCCAATTTATGGTAACTCAAAGGTCCATTATACAGTGCTTGCCAAACAATTTGATATTTCCCCTACCAAAATCCCTACCATACTATCTACTAATTATCATATCCCATGTGAAGGAAAGATTAAAACCAACTTACTAAACACGATACTCTGGTAAAATTTTGTAACCTCTTATCCTGAACCACTAGGTCAGAGTTGAAATTTTACATGAACCCATGAAAACCAAATCATATGAAAGAGGTTGATGAATTGAAATGAGTTTCTCCAATGGAACCATGGGAAGACTATACCCTCTCTCAGAGTGAATAGGAAAAAAATATCCAAATATAACAATAAAAATT